>JAXQGN010002303.1:0-400435 GCA_037039805.1 Irpex sp. M6601 | reverse complement strand
GGGCCAAGAGAATTTAGGGGGAACCGGGAGCCGAGGATTCCGATCCACCACCTTCCCATCCCGAGCTATTTCCCCACCCACTAGCACCAGCAGACACAGGCGAGTTGACAGCCTCTTTCTCCGGGAAGTACTGTCCTCCTGCTCCTCCTTGTGTCTTAGAAGTATGGGGGGTATTAGTAGAGGTAGACGGCGAAGGCACCACAGGAGTAGTGTTGGTAGTAGTAGCAGTGCTCTTCTTCTTGAAACTCAACTTAGCAAGCGACTTCTGAGGCGGGAACAACTCCGTCGTGCTCGTCGGTTGTGCTTGTAGTGCCGGCGTCGTCGTCGTCGACATCGCTGGAGTTGCAACAGAACTTTTACCAATAGTAGTAGTATGCCCAGACTTCTCAGCGATCTTCGCCTTCGTCGATATCCCAGCCCCTACTCCGCCGGCAGACTTATCAACGAGCTGCATGGGAATCATCTGCACCCGCGGTTTAGTCTGGCGTTCCCTGTGCGCTGGGATTTTCGGGGTCGGTGCGGTGGCTGTGAGGGGTGTGGTAGTGCTCGTACTTCTTGCTGAACCTGACAGAGGGGCATCGGGTTTGGAGGTGGAGGTGGAGGAGGGGACTTGGATGCGCAGTTTCGGAGCGGCGGGTTTGGTTGATGTGGAGGTGGAGGGTTTGGGTAAGGGTGAGGGTGGAGGGATGGGAGAGGAGTCTCCGGAGAAGAGGGAGTCGTGGTCGTGGTCTGAGTGGTGGGAGTCGTCTAGGTCGATTGTGGTAGGCTTAGAAGGTCCAGGAGCGGTAGTAGGAGCGGGAAGAGGCTCGGTGGAGGATTTCTTAGAGTTAGAGGATGCGGCGGGTGTTGTTGATTTTGCTTTGGCCTTTCCTTTTCCCTGCAATCCATGAGATTAGAAAGGCGGTAGACGGGAGATGTGAGTATGTAGAGTGGGTGTTTGTGTCACCTTGTCGGCTGTCTTCGTGGCCTTAGACTTTACGTGTGCTGTGAGACTGATTGGTAGGTCCGACTCGCTTGAGGATAGCTATTTTGCTCCGAGTTAGTTGTATTCGTACACACGAGTGAACAGTAAGACGCACGGATATAACGGAGCCTTGTCGTTTCTTGCCTGCCTTCTTATCCGGAATAATCTGCGGTTCGTCGTCCTACAACTCCATCAACACCTCCACCCTCCTTCACCAAAAGTCAATCGCACATACCGACGACACAGGAACCCATTCCCAGCCCGGTTTCTTGCTCTTGCTCTGCAATATACAGTACATCATAAGCGACAGTTCCTTATTCTCACAATGCAGCCGACAGTAAGTACCTTGTGCTTAGTAACCTTTCCAGCAGTCTTGGTAGCAGGCGCCGATGAGCTCGGTCCAGCGATCGGACCAGGACTCACGCTCTTTGAAGCTTGGTGGTCCCGTTTCTTTTTCTTCGTGGCCTTGCCAAAGGCCTCGCGGAAGAACTCTCGCTCTTGCGCTACAATGACATTTCAGTGAGGTTAGACTGCTGTGATTCCGATTTGGAAGGTTGGAGGATGAATATGAACGCACCTATCCATGCTTTGCTTGGGACGACAACGTCTCCTGGGTAGTAGTCGGGGTCGGGGTTGTCCTTTGGCGTGACGTCGTCCCAGAAGCTTTGGAGGAGCCGCGTGCAGCCTACGACATTTGCGTGGGGTTCCCAGCTATGGTAGGTGTAAGTTTGCGTCTCGATTATCGGATTTCATGCTTGCCTGTTGTCGTCTGAAGTGTACCCGCCCCACTATGTCATTCGCAGATGACGAGGTTAGCGACGTTATACTGGACTGGGGACCCAATCATGATCACCTTGACGTAGTATTCCTAAGAACGGTGTTAGTAGATAACATATTGAGCGTGGTAAACCATCGACTTACCCAATCTCCATCGTCGTTCACTCTGGCCTTCTCAATAACCTCTGTGCAATGCGTTGTAACTTAAGTCACCTTGGAGGGTGGAAATGACTTGCCTACATGGTACTGCTCATCGTCCGGTGTCTGTCGGCGCCGTTTGACCATGGCAGACCACTCGTGTTTAACCTGATGCTGAGAGTACGAGGAAGAGAGACATGGCCAGGCTCGAGTCGGGCCGCACACATGATCGTGTCAAGCGCCCATAAGCGAGATCATCATCATAGCCCGCGCAGACTCTCACTCACCCACTCACTTCTAGGATGGCAGGCAAACCCAAGACGAAGCAAGAAGAGGCCCTCGCCTTCCTCGACGACCTCGACAACATCGCTCCGGCTCCCGCTGCCCCCACCGGCACGGGCACCCCCGCCCCCGCACAAGGCGAAGCAGAAGTCTACGCCTTCATCGACGAGATCACCCAAAAGAGCTCAGAGCCTCCCCGCGTACACCTCACCCACCCTCCACCAGACAGACCCCTCTCCCGCGCCGGCACTCCCACTCTCAGAAAGAGCACAGAGCGCGTCAAGATCGGTCAGTCTGGTGTCAGTGCCGCACCGCTCTTGCCCTCTGCGTCTCAGATCTCTAGGTCGGAGTCGACGAGCTCGAGGATATCTATTGGCTCGAAGACCGAGTCTCGTACTGCTACGCCAGAGCCGTCGAGTGTGGCTGCGCCGACGCCGTCGACGAGTAGTGCGAGCGGGTGGGGATGGGGGAATGTTTGGAGTAGTGCGAGTGCTGCTATCCAACAGGCGAAGACTGCTGTCGACCAGCAGGTCAAGAACCTTCCCAATATACCGAACCTCCCGAACATTCCCGCCAACGAGCAGGCGAAGAAGTGGAGCGAGGGTGTGCTGGAGTACGCTAAGAATGCGCAGCTGGACAAGCTCGGTATGTCGTCGCGTGAGAGACGATGGGTGTTGTGTAGCTTACTTCAATGGTGATGCAGGCCAGGACTTCAAACGCGTGGGTCTGTCCACGCTGACGGATATCTTGAACGTCGTCGCGCCGCCCATCTCAGAGCACGAAGTCATCAAGGTGGTCTTGAGCCACGACATGAAGGGGTACGACGGCGTCGAGTCTCTCGTCTATCGCGCTCTCGCTCGGGTGCGTCCAGTCTACGATCATAAATCTTGAACAAATACTGATTGTTGTGGTCTGCAGATACTAGAGCAAGTCGAAGGCGGCGACCTCATCGTCAACCGAGGAGACGAATCCCGTCCAAAGGACACCGGCACCGAACAGCGCGACTTCAACGCAGTAGAAGGCCTCGACGCCGCCCTCAAGCTCGCCCAGGTTCGTCTCTCCTCCTCTCTCTTCTCTCCTCTATCCTCTTTTATACCTTTGGAACTGAACTGATGATACGAAACAGGCAAACCTCGACGAAATAATCAAGAAGAACGTCCAACCCGAGCCACCCACCAACTTCGCCCAGAATCCCACAACATACTCATACGTCTACCTCCGCATCCAGCCCTTCACAAGCACCCTCGCTCTCCCCTCTCTCCCCTCTCCCTCCTCCTCTTCCTCCCCTTCCCCTTCCGCCTCACCATCCACCTCAACCTCATCAGACTCGAAACAAACAACACTCCAATTCCTCCTCTACCTCTCCGACCCATCCCACAAACTCACACACTCCACCCTCACACAAGCCGTACCAGGAAAGTGGCTCGAACTGTGGGACGAGTACGATTGGGTGGAGGATCTGGTTGTGGAGGCTATTAGGGTGGGGGTTGAGGTGCTTGGGCAGGAGTATATTGGGGAGAGGATGGGGTGGGGGAAGAAAGAGGGAGGTGGTGGTGCGGAGGAGGAGAAGACTGAGACGGAGAAGGAGGGAAAGGAAGAGAGCTCGTAATTGAGAGTTGTGTTATGGTTGTACTTATAGTATAGTATCCCACTGGAACATATGATATGTATGAATTCGGCAGGAAATTGTATGTATTATTGCTCGAAAACGACCACAACCACAACCACAACCATACGGGTAGTCTAACACTCCGCTCTATTTCTTCTGCTCGGCAGGAGGTGGAGGAGGCGGGGGCACGTGCTTGAGCTCTTCGGGTCTCTTGGGCGTCGTGCCGTCGCCGATCTGTTCCCACGGCGAGAGTGCGTCGAAGTTCCTGTGTGCAGACGTCAGGATCAATGTTATTGTGTATGGAGAGGGTGAGGAGATGGGGAGGATGGGATGAGTAGGGCGTACCTGAATGCTTGGGTGAGCTGGAGAGGCTCGTACACGACGCGCTTGCGCTCTTCGTCGTAGCGCACTTCGGTGTATCCCTACCACGCGACGTCTTATTGGCCTCAACGCTCCAGATTATGATAGAGAAAAACACGTACAGTCAACGGGAAGTCTTTTCGGAGAGGGTGGCCCTCGAATCCTGGATTATCGTGAGTTTAGGGTTCAACCAATCACGGACGCGACATACCGTAATCTGTGAGTATGCGACGGCTGGGTTTCCTGTGAGTGGTAGAACTGGTGGGTGGATGGGTTGGTACTTACAGGTCGGGGTGGCCTTCGAAGAAGACACCGTATAGGTCCCAGGTCTCCCGCTCGTACCTATATCAAACCTCAGCAACCATTCCGCTTCGCTCAGAGCAACCACTCACCAATCCGCCCCACGGAACACCGACTCAGCACTGGGCACAGGATCCACCTCACTCGCATACGTCTTCACCCTAACCCTCGCCGCATACCTCACACTCAGCAAATTATACACCACCTCAAAGCGTTTATCCCTCTCCGGGAAGTCAACAGCCGTGATATCCATGACGCTCTTGAACTGCGTCGTCGAGTGGTCCCGGAGGAAGGTGAGCACGGGGAGGATAGCCGAGGGCGCGACGTAGAGCGTGAGTTCGTCTTTGATGACGGAGAACTGTTGGATGAACTTGGGCAGGCATTGGGTTAGGTAGGAGCCGTAGTTGTGTAAAGCTGCGGTTGTGTCGGCGTGTTGCGTGAGGGCGGGGTTGGGGGAGGTTGGTTCGGTGAAGGGGGAGGCTGAAGCTAGTTTATTCGAGTTACATAGTCAGTTGGTTAGAATAGAATAGAGAACGGAGGGAGGTAGCGGCGGTAACCGCACAAACACACGTACCGTTCGACGACTGCGAAGAGTGTATCCTACGCGTAGCCTGCGCTGCAGTGGCTACAACAGCCTGTCTCCCAGCTGATTGCTTGACGAGCCTGCCGGCCCTGAGAGCAAGGCGGAGAGACATGATTAGTGCTAAGTAAGTAGATGTGTAGGCAGACCTCGGAATGGGCTTTGCTCGCCCACTTTGGCACTCCGACCTGATGCGAGCGTCTACCGCTCTGCTGTGTGACAAGGGCGTTCAGATCCAGGTGGCCGATCTACCACCTCTCCGAGCATTCATCCTCGTGAACCAGCACTTGCTTGAAGTCTGCAATCTCGTTCGAACTCTAGGATGTCGGCAGAGGAACAGCAAAGTCAGGGACCAGCGATATTTGACTCTCTGCCGTATTACGACAATGACCTCGAGCGGGATCCCACATTAAAGGAGAAGGCGGAGAGACTCATCGCGCGTGAGCTCAAGCAGCAGAAGGAGCTGCATCCCAAAGTCCCGCCACCGCTCAACCTGTTTTCTGTACGTCTCTACATATAGAGCTTGATATGCTGGTGTGCTAATGGTATGTTACAGAAGAACCCGCTTCTCCAGGCAGAACTCGCACGCGTGGAATCACATCAGCCTCTACCACCGCTAGACACCACTCGCTACCAGCTCCCGGGGCCCAACTCGAACAACGCGACAGAGGAGGAGTGGGAGGCTGCTGTGAAGAATGCTCATGCGCAGTTGGAACATCAACGATTAAGGTGCGTTCGCATAGTACGAGGCTATCTTCCGTGGCAGACATGCTTATTGGAAGAGAATAGACAAACGAACCTTGCGCTGTTGCAGAATTACGGCTCAAACGCGTGGCGGATACATAATTACCAGCTGGAACATAATGCGAAGCTGTTGGAGAAGACTCTCGAGGGGCTGAAACAGCTCACGGTGGAGGTGAACCGTGATAGGAAGAACTTCCAGGTGAGAGCGTGCTCTCGAAGAATTGAATAGAAAATGAGTTGCTAACAGAGACTTTGTTCTTTTGCGTCTGAACGTCTAGACTACCACGGGCGCACAGTTGACAAGCCTCGAGACGAAGTGGACAGAGCTCATCTCGAACGTACTGCAAATCGAGATGGCAAACGTCGCCCTCGAAGCCGAGATCGACAGACTCAACAAAAAGGAGGTCGAACTCGCCGGCTTGTAACAGCCGTTTCCTCTGGACATCACTTGCTACGTCACCTCACTCTGCTGTGTAATGTATATTTCAGTGTAGTAATCATAATTTATCATAATGGATGATGATGGCATACAGGATAGATAGTACATACAGGAGTACAGGAGTACAGGAGTACAGGAGGAAAACAGAGATAAGTTAGATAAATAATGTGGTTCTACATAGGAGTCCAGGTAACGGTTAGCCGGTCAATCTTCTAGACGACTCCATCCACAGTCAACACAGTCGGTGTTACATATAATATTCTATACTAAACTACAACAGACTACTATGATTCCGAGGCATTCCATGATGCACGAAGAGAGAGAGTTCCGAGGCTGACGAAAACGGTGAGTACATACAAACATTTCTATGCGTTGCAGGAAATTGACGTGTAGTGCCACTGCTCAGTTGAAACAGTAGGCGTAGGCGTCCGGAGGGAGCGCGCAAGGCCACGAACCCGAGGCGACGATGCCTTCCCAGACCTTCTCGCAAGAACGGAAGAGGTCCATGGCGGCTCGGGCATGTTCCACCTGCGACCATTCCAAGTCGTTCATAAATGACAAACGGTAAGCATGGTCCCATCCATATATCGAAGGCGTATTGCATTCTTACCGGATGCTCGCCATGCAGACCGATGTTCCTGCCCAGGAGCTGGGTGACCAGAGTAATCATCGGAATCATCTGGTTCGCCCGGACTCGGAGGCTACGACGGAAGGGCAAGAACAACGCGATGTCCCTCGTGTCTATAGCGGGGTGCGACAGACCCATAACCTGCGTCCGCCGGCGAAACACCTCCCGTCAGTTCCCTGCAATTTTTCACCGGAATAGAGCACCGGAATACTGACCGAGAGGAACTCCCAGAGTGCGTACCCGACGAGTATCTTGTTCTGTAGGAGGTGAGCCACCCTTGACTGCACTTCTGGGAAGGGAGGGGCTAAAACGCAAACGCATCGGCTCATCATCAGAGATCGCGCACGTCAAACCTTCTTTTTTACGCGGGAGGAACGCAACATACCACGGGCGAGAATCTGCGCCGTCAGGCCCGTCTGCTCGACACGGTAGTCGCTGACCGGTTGGCTGCACGGTTTGGAAGAATGAGCGAGGGTCCGAGAATGAATGATGGAGAGGACAATACATACGTCGGGCGGACGTAGGTGTCGTACAGCACGAAGCCGCGATAGTCGATAACTGTCACGCGTCTGCGAGATCGACGAAGCAGACAGATCAGCGCCCGGAGATCTCTTTGTCGAGGACAGAGAGAAGAAGGTACGTACGCCACCATGGGCAGCCTGGACATACCGTGGAGGACGGTTTGGACCGCGGCGCCGACGTACCTGAACGCGATGCAAAAAAATTTCGCGGTCAGCAGGCTACGAAAAAAATTGACCACACGAGGAGAAAACGTACTTCTCGGGTGGGAACACCTTCCTCGGCTGCCAGTTCGCGGTCTGCGCTGGGCCTGCTTGCATGCTGGGCTTGGTGATCTGCCTGGACGGGACCAAGTCCTGGAAGAGCTGGGGGTCGGCCCAGTTGTTCTCGGGGGAAGAATTAAAGACGCTTTGGGAGGCCTCGTAGGGGTAAGTAATGTTGCTGCTCATCTTGGTCTAGAGGTGCTGATGGGTACTGCTTGAATGGTCTGGGAAGCCAGAGAGTAGGCCCTCTAAATACTGAATCGAGAGACGCCAAGCCTTGGTCCGGACAGCGGTTTTTGCAACGAGTCCCCATTTTTGTTTTTTGCTGTGTGCTGCTGAACAGAACGTAATAAACAAAGGAATGAAAGGCGAAAAACCCGGGCGAGCGTCGACGGCCGTCGACAGAGTATTGTGCGAGCTTCGTCACGTCGCCATTAGGACGCCGGTCGGATTGCTTGATGGACAGATTCGCAGTGAAGAAGCTGTTCGACGTCCTTGCAGGTACGACGTGTGATCTACGAGAAACATATCAAATTCTGTCAGTGTACACATTAACACATCTCCAGTCTATCGTCAGCCACCGACGCGTACAGAGCGACTTTACGCGCAGCCTCCATGGTATGCATCGCCGCAACGCACAAGTGTTCGCTCCAACGCTCGCTCTGCAACTTGCTCCAAAATTAATTTGGTCCCGTACGTCGCGCGAGACTTCCAATCTGTGAAGTATGCGATCAATAACACTCACACCTGTGACAGAGTTTGACACGGTTTGGGCACGGTTGCAAGCGACCACACAAGCCCATCTTACATTCGTTCCGCGTCCGATCATCAAGATCCAGCCTAATGCTGGTGCCTTAGCAGTGCTTTAACGACAACTCGCCTCTCGAGCCAATATGAGCTGGTATGGCAGGTGGCAAACTCGACCTGGCAAGACCTCAGCGCACCCGCGATTTCTCCAGGGTCGTATTACGTTCAAATACGTGCCTGGTCGATCTCAGGTACTCCATCACAGGCGTGTAATAAATGGCTCTGTTTGCATGAAGTTGGGTTGGAGAAATGCCAGGATCCGGCCCAGCCTCGCGTACTGACACCGTCGACCATAAATCAGTGCAAATAGCGCCTAATATATGGCTACCAGAGCTGTCTTTGTCGAGATTTGTGTCCAACCCCCGTACGGCGTGACGCTCTGCTCCAGTTTGAAAGGCCACAGAGACATAGGACGGGCATATTTCACTATTGCACTCTAAACCTTCGAGGATCATGGTCAAAGATGATACATTGCAGGTGCTATGGCTATATAAGAATGAAGATCATGATAAGGCATGCAACAGCTTCTAAGAGAACAATATACAGGTTCCACGGACGGCCCCGACCCCATGTCTCACGACGAAGCATTTCAGGTGATGCATCTGTTCGTCGTAAATTGCTTCCCGCCGGCGTTCGAAGGCTTCGGTGGTGATAAGTTCGACGACTTTAAGATATCAAGGCGAGGCCGAGACTTCCGTTGTCGCGTTAGGAGTCGTCGAAGATGACAGACGCGATCCCTCTTTCCGCGCAACGTTGGTTTGCTCAAAGCTGCGCATTCCGTCAAGGCCCCACCGAGCCATCATCGTCTTATCCTCGTCCCAAGGGGAGCCTGTATCATGCGTACGTCAAGCGATCAGTGCAAATCCGAACATGGCGGAGGCTATGTCTCCGACATAGCCCGCCTAGGAAATCATCACTCACAAGGTGTGGTCAACATTTGTTCACCAGTGAAGACAGCATTTGCACCGGCCATGAAACACATTGCCTGCTTGGACTCATCAAGCGTCTGTCTGCCGGCGGCCAGACGGATGATCGTCGTTGGGAGAACGATCCGTGCCGTGGCAATCGTTCGAAGCAGTGTATGATATGCAACGGGCTATGAAAGTCAATTTAAAGATCAGAATTTCATTTAGCACTTGCGCGGGTTAATTGAGGGTTCTCGGGCATTTACCTCGTTGTCCTCGAGTGGCGTGCCTTGGATCGGCACCAGCGCGTTGACCGGGAAGGACTCTGGATGTTCGGGCATGCTATCAATGACGAGTATTAGCCTTCTGTGCCTGATTCTGCGTAAACAAGGTTGGACAACCTACCTCGATACTTCCCAAATAAGACCAACTCGATCCGCATCGGACTCGCCAAGTCCCAATATTCCACCCGAGCATACACTGATACCAGCGTCGCGCACAGCGGAGATAGTATCAAGCCGCTCATCGTATGAGCGCGTCGTAATGACCTACGCCGAGTCACAGTCAGTGCCACCCCGTCCGTCGAGCACGGAATAAAATCGACGACAAATTGGACACTCACCGTTGGATAGAATTCTCGTGACGTATCTAAATTGTGATTATACGCAGTCAAACCGCTGTTCAAGCAAAGACAAATTCAGTAATCGGTGTAATCGGTTGTGATTCCATTCCGATCAGCACAGGGAGGAGACGAGGAGGAATACGTACGCTTCTTTCAGTTGTCGCGCCTGCTCGGGGGATAGCATGCCCAGGGTGGTACAGACCTCCATACCCATCCCCCTAACTTCCTTTACCATGGTCAAGATCCTCTCAAATCCGCGTTTCCTGCCTGCAAGGTCTCTCCATGCCGCACCCATGCAGAACCTGGTGCTCCCATTCTCCTTGGCCTTTCGTGCAGCCTCCAGCACAGGTTCGATGTCAACCAGACGAGATGCCTTCGTCGGCGTTGAGTACCTAGAAGACTGCGAGCAGTATGAACCTTCACGAGGTCAGTAACGATATGACTCAGATTTATTTCCGGACTCACAATCTTCTGAACATCCTCCAGCTACAGCCCGCGAGAACATGCGTGAGACAAACTTGTTCACGGCTGATACGGCACATACGTACTCTTGATGTTCATGAGCGTACATAGCTGGATTTTGCTCGGGTCGTGGTGTTGCCTGTGTACACCAGCAGCACGATACACGAGATCAAGCAGCGGTGAATCGTAGATCTCTTGAATCTCCTTTTTTGACCAGTCGTGTCTCGTCGCCTTCAATGCTGCGTTGGCCACTTCTGCTCCTTGCGATGCATGGGTAGCCAGACCGCGGCTTAACCGTACGGGCGCGAAGATGGCTGCGCGAAACATACTGGCGAAGATGATGGCAAGAGTATGAGCTTGAGATTGCTTCGACGACGGTTGAGCTGATCTTATGTGTTTGCAGTGGATGACTTGAAAGAGAACTACCGCGGTGTTTGAGTGGGGAAGGGCAGCCTATCGCTCGCCCGCTATTCTGCACGCTCACGAGAGGCACATCGAGCTCGTCTTCGTTGGGGAGATCATATCGCTCACTAGGCGCCCATAATTTGGCGGGACATCTCATTGCCGCCCGCACTGGCCGCGGCGTCTTGCAGCCACGTCGCAGTTGTTCACGACGACGACCTCGTCGGATTCTTGATTTTCGGCAAAGATACTGAAAGCATGTTCATGCACCCATTTCACACAGGAAACTCGCTACTACAGCCACCCAGACTCGCTGTCCGCTCAAAATCCCTCGAGGTAAATGCTAAGTATGGTAGTGTCCTTTGACGTTCAGTGACAGGTCCCGGAGCGCCGACTACCCTGTACTACGATTCTTTTGACAATGTAAAAGGACAACTAGCATCTCCAGGCACATACAAGTAACGACGAATATATGTAAAGGTACTCCGTGGTTTCTATGATCGTGACCGAAACCATTACTCACTTTCGAACCTTGACAGAACCTGCCACTTTCCGTCACGCAGACTGCGGCGTACCGACAACCACCACCAACCTCAAACTCCCTTCAACCGCCGTCACTGTCTACCAGGTCTCAGTTGAAACACATGTCGCATCGCGTCGGACAGAACACGTCGTAAAAAGGCCCTGTCACGCTCGTCCTCTTGTGTATCTCCGGTATGCAGTACCTGCTGCCGACCTGTGTCCTGTTTCGGTCGGCGCGAGTGATGATCATCCAAGGACTCAATGGGCTGCTAGTCACTCCCGTTGATGTTTAGCAAGAATAGCCTGACTTACGGGCCTGCCACGTCCGGATTACAGGCAACTTCGCGCCCCTGACGTACCGTCGGTATCTTTACTGTGGCTCGTTCTCGTTCTGACGCGATGCAATGGAATGACCATCTAGCGAGACATTCCATGACCTCCGGCTGAAGGATTCAAGAAATCTCGTGACCTTTTCATTTCCAACTGCAAAGCATGAAGCTGGAGTTTCATGCTGGTCTTCGTCGCCGTACATGATCGGGATACAACCGTAAGGATCGTTCAAAATAGCTTCCATCGTCTTCTCGCGGTGCGTTGTTGCCGGCGGTATCATCGCTCAGCGCTCCTGACCGATCTTCTCCGTGGCCCTACGTAGGATTGGGTCCGTTACACTGGTGCTGCCTCTTGAGATTATCTATCAACTAGGCTCAGACCTGTGACGCGTGACCTGTGCCGACTGGTATTTTTTGAAACAAATTTCACCGTTGGCCATCCTTTTTGATAATTCTGCATCCTACAGGCTTCTAGAGTCGCCCAGGATGGTTAGGACGGTGTCCTTGATGTTGACGGGTTTCCGCCAAAACATACGTCGCGCGTGAAAGCCCAATCAGAAAAACACCGCACCTCAACATAGCCTGATAATTGCCCTGCACGTCCGATCGAGCTGTCAATGGAACAGAATTCCCGACCGAAACAGAAAGATAAGGTGTGCTACCATCCAAGTCAACCTATCAGAATAACACTATAGTCACGTTAGGGGTGTGCGTAGCACGCTACTGATATCGCGACTCATCGTAGTCGCCGGGGACGCCTACTGGCCATAAAAGCCCTGCCCCAGACGTCATCCACAGACTCCGAGTCGAAGTCTAATTCAACCGAAGGTCGATTAGGCTCGCGATTGGGAAGTTTTCCTGCGTGCGGGGTGCCCACATCATCATGTCAATATCTCTCAAACCACGGAACACCCGGAATTCCGGGAAACTACGTACCTCGCTACGTATGCATTTCATTTACGAGGATGTTAGAAGACCAGAACAGGTGAGAATTTGACCGTCCAAAGTGGCCTAGCGTGTAACATGTTTCTATCCCCCAGACGTCCTTGTCAGATGACTCCTGCTCGTTGCATATGGCTCATCAGACAGATAATATTGCCAGAATGTCATCTCTTGAGACACGGTCACGCTCTTTGGCCTCCCCAGCCTATAGAAACGCCCCCTGAGCCCTGAGTCGCCGTCGTAGACAACGATGTCATAGCATAGAGCGCACAGCCGCCCGTCGGTCAAGTGGAGTAAGGAAGCCCAGCATTCAGCTCCACTCCGTCATTGCCTCACGGCCGCCGTTCCTTACTCGATTCAGCAAAGTACCGGTCAAATACTCCGTGATACGACAGACACGGTGAGTAAGCCAGATACACCGTAAAAAGCAGTGCAGAAATTAATTTATTCTATGACGTGCAGCTGTAGTATGCTATATGCTGTGAGGGTGGTTTATCTCGGTATCGTCGACTAAAAGACAGAGTATGCGAGATGAACGGCTAATGATACACTGGAGAGGGTGGCGAGCAGCATCGATGCTGAACGTCCATGCAATAATGTTACAAATGTGTGAGTATATGATATGGCCCAACGGTCCCAAGAAGAAGAGAAACGGCGAAAGCGAAGCGTCATCATGTTTGTATGCGAGGAGTGCATCGGGGCACTGCTTTTGACCTCGGCGGGGCGGGCAGCGGCGAGCGAGACTTGGCGTGTCTGGCGATCATGGCCCTAGTCATCGCTGGAAAGCTGATTAATCTGGAAATGGAATGTGAGTCTGACGGTATTCGGGTCGAGTGAGCTGAGCTGACGTACCACTGTGCAGCAACAGCTCGTCCCTCATGTGCGATGTTTCCGCCACGCCTGTGAGAGCGATGCGCGTAATCGTGAGACTGTATACCTACAACAGTGTTCGTCATCCAATACCTTAAGAATACCGAATGGAAGAATCTGACCTTGCGATGTACGGCTGCTATCCTTTGATGGTGAGGAACGGCCGTTCGCCAGCGGCTTGTCCTGCGTCTGCGGACGGGTACGGTCAAGGGACTGGCGAGCCATGTCCCACTGACGACGAGTGTATTCTGCCAACTCGTTGGCATAACGGAGCCTCTGCTGCTCGACGTCGGATGCGGCGGTCATGATCATCGCTGCTTTGGTTGTGGGATGTGAGCACGAGGCTAGTATGGAGAGGTGCGGTGGAAGTTGACTGTAGGAGAAAGAGAACGGGTGGGCTATATATTGTTCGCATTCCCCCGGATTCCCTGGCGGCAGGGCGAGAGTGTCAGCCACTTCCCCCACCGCTCCCCTCGTTCCTCCACCCGGGCGCTTGTGTCAAATGTGGAGTGTGACGACATACCTATACGAATTAGGCAGGTACTGTATTGAGGACCCATCAGCGTGGCTCTGGTTTGCATAAGCGACGGGCGATAGTGAATCCTACATCACCCCGTCAGATTTCGAGAGAATCGCCTTTCGTCTTCCTGGAAACCATGCAGCCAAGAGATGCGCATACCTGCACACCAGCAGCGGTGGCTCTTGAGTGCGATATCTCCTATGATGCACAGGTGGAGATGTACGCAGCAACTAGTGCATCTTTACCATATAATTGATCGTAACCTGCGTAATCGCCTTTCCAGGCGTTCTGCGCGTTGCAGCGAGTCACCAGAACCCCGTGCGGTGATTTCTATGTTCGACCAGAGCCTCTAATGTTTTGCATGTTTCTCTTGCGTCACTATCCTTCTCCCGAACACGAGAAGGGCTGGTTTTGCGACTTGCAGCCATCTCAAGCGGTTCCACAGCAATCTCGCAGTCTGTATACATGGTGAGACCACCCTCGATTGCCCGATAGCTAACACGTGTGTGATACATGGTAGGAAATGAACGGATAAAGGAGACGAGAAGCACGACCGTAGTCATCTGACTGGAGGGAAACACAAACTTACATACACCAGAAGGGTCCACAACACATTCCAGGAGCGCGCGTCTTGTCGCTAGCAGAAGCACAGTTTGTGGCAGGCGCTATGGAAAGTACTATATACGGTTGGCCAGTCCGTTTGCACATTCTGCATATCATTTACTGCTGCGTTTTCTGAGGACGTCGTACGCCACCCTGCGGACATTGGACAGGAACCTCTTCCTTGACGGAAAAGTGTTACTGCGGCACAACATCGCAGGCCAACCAGATATCTTCCTCTCCTGTCAAATAAGCGTCAGAACCTGGTAACTGCACGACGAAAGGAGTAAACGCACGCTGATTCCAACCGTACGTGGCTGCAGATGATCGACGCCCTGATCATAGTGGCTTCGGGTGAAGTCTGCGCTCCTCCTCCCGCTGCCAGCGGGCACGCAGGAATTTTCCTCCGACAGCCGGTCCAGTAAACGCGCCAGTGGAGGGGAAGATAGTTGGATGTTTGGCGGTCTAGAACCTCCGAGATAGCCTTTGCGTGGGGATCCAATGATTGGAGTACTTACGACTCATAGGAGCTGGCAGAGTTTGCCTTCGTGCACTCCAACGATTCCCCCACTCCCGGTATCGGAGGAGTCACGCTTCTGGATGACTACGATGATATAGCAGAAACCCAACAAGGGCGTACACTTACCCGTCTACCCACAGTAAACGGCGCATCAATATGCATCAATACTGTATCGACGTATTCATCAACGCCACTTGACTCGGACCTGGTGCTTTGTTGCGCGAGGCTAGGACGAAGGCGAAAGCAATCAATTGCATGGCCATGGGATTTGGATGGACCGTGGCCACTTCGCACCGGTCGTTTCAGGATGACCAGGGCTCCAAAACCTGCTCGAATCCATGGGCCCCACTTGGAGTGGGTGTGTAGTCTTGCGTCTTCGGGTGAAGCTCATAGACTGCAATCGCGATAGGCTGTGTTTAGATAGAGAATGTACGTGTTTTCGAAGTGGAATACGCCGTGGCACAACAGCGGCGATAATATTTATCAGGTCATGTTACACCGGCATAACGTTCGAGTTTTTGTGACAGTAATCCAAGGCAGAGTTATTGAGATGAGCTGTGCCGTCTCGTGAACGCGCAAGCCGTCGCAGTACGTCGGTAGGGGCGACGTGCGTTCGCAGCAGATGTTGATCAATGAGTTCCAGGTCGTAGATGTGGATATAGGATGATGATGTAACAAGAGAAGGCGTAGAGCTAAACGCCGTTTAGGCAGTTCGTCGCCTTTGTGGTGTTCGGCATCATCCGAATACGACGCCACAACAACTCGATGCTCCTCTTTTCCGCGGAGTTAAGCTTTCAGCTGCGCGTGGTACAAGACAGAAAGCTTGTTCTGAAGCAAAATCGGTTTCGTACTGTTCGAGGACGTTGATGTGTGCAAACCAGCTTTTGTTATACAGCGAGGACGAGGACTGTAGTAGATACAAAGGTATGTAGAACTATGAAACGAAACGATGAAGATGAAGTGAAGGGTATTAGATGCTAGTGATTACAATCTGCCTATGGTATACAAAATACCCATGAGTCCGTGATCTACACTACTAGGGCCGGGATGGTCGAAATGCTACAATTGTTCAGGCCAAATACCAATGATGTGAAAAAATGAACAGAAGAGTGTCACCGAAAGAATACTTGAAAAGGCTGTAGGGTAATGAGCGTGCGTGCGTAGTAGGATGGTGGTATGAGATGTGATTATCTTGTGCGGGTCGTGATGGATGTGCGTGATCAGGTCAATGGTGCAGGACGTGAAGGCGAACTCGCGCGGTCATCAGGGAAAGAGCGGATGGCACCTTATAGGCGGCGCCAGCTATCGGAGGATGAAGACGCAGTCTTCCTGTGTGCAGCAGAGGCAGCGACAGCAGCCAGCTTCGCAACCTTGGGAGCACCGCCGAGCATGACACCGCCGGTGAGGACAGTTGTCTTGCCACCGTCGTAGTTAGTGACCTCGTTCTTGGAGGAGTCGATGAAAACCTTCGCCTGCCTAGCCCTCTCGCGACGAGAGAGCCTGACGGTGGGCTTCTCGTCAGAGGGAGATGCGGATGCGCGAGATACGGTGGTAGCGGTACCGTAGGAGTCAGTTGAGCCGCAAGAAGAGAATGAGAAGCCGGAACTCGAAGAGCACGAGCTTGAGCGAGAGTGAGATGAGATGACAGAGACGGGAGAAGAGTTCTCAAAGCGAGGTGGGGCGGGAACGGCGGGGAACTGGCTGGCGATGGGGGTGATCCAGGTAGGCTCGCGGATCTCATCAGCGAGCATGGAGAAAAGCTCGTCTTCCTCATCAGCGTCCTGGAGGATCAGCTGCTGAGCGAAGGTCTTGCTCGGGACAGCGACGATGCGAGCAGCTGCCTGTGCCTTGAGCTGAGCCTGCAACTGAGCCTCAGACTGCTTCTTGGCCTTCTCCTTCGTCTCGACGGTGTCCTCCGACCAGATGGTGAAGAACTTGCCGGTCTTGCCGGCGTCCCAGTTGCCGAAGCGGACGGAGACGCAGCCGGGGTCAATGAAGAGGTCGAACTCAACGCCACCGAGGAGAGTTGCCCAGATGGGCCACTCGACACCTGCAGACTTGCAGGCCATGTAGATGGGGCGAGGAGGGACGCCAGAAGGAGACAGCGTGAGGCATCGACGGCCAGAGCCGCGCAAGGGGTCAGAGGGGACCCATGAGGACTCGTATTGAGCCTTCAGGTTCATCTCGAGGGCAAGCTGGAGCTTGATGATCGTGGTGGCGGGGTAGCGTGCGATGAGAGAGCGAGTGAGGTAGGTGACAGCCTGAGCGAGAGCGAGAGAGAGATCGCCGAAAGTGGTCTGGGTGGCAGCCATTGTGATAGTTGATCGAAGTTGTATGAAGAGTAGGTGGACGAGTAGTAGATGTGGTAAGGCGTGAATACGTGAATGCAAATGAATCGACCGGCGATTGCGATGTGTGTGGATGTACGCGTTAACGTTAAGTGTGCGAGACGTGTGTTTCGAGTGAAGTATGCGAAAGGCCTTGCAGCGGGTGTGACGACAGAAGCCCGTAAATAATCGAGTCTAAAAGCGGAAAGATAGAGTTAGATCAGATTCAAGTCGAGACCGACCCAGCGAGGAGTCACATACCTAACAAGAGCTGGTGCGGAAAAGAGGAGACTGAAGAGACTGCTTAGAACCCAAGTCCGGTGAGTGAAGAACGGAGGAGGACATGGCTAGACTACTTATACAACCTATCTTTGTTGATGAGCGCTTCTGAAAGACAATGGACCTTACGTCGCTTGAGTACGTCGCCATGCACCCTTTGAGCGAAAACAAAAGAGCTAAACACAATGGCTTTGCGGGCCAGGCGTACCTGCCTAATCGGGACAATGTTCGCCGCGCCCGGACACGTGTTGGCGCCTGGTGCAGCCGCACCGCCGGTTGGTGTGCTCTATTTGGGAACAAAACAATTAGGTCCTTGCTTGCTTCGTCTAAGCGTCCATTGTTGCTGTCCTTGTTGCATTCTGTTTCACGGTTAAATGCAAGACAATAAAGGAACGTCGGGGAAGTCCATGTCAGAATACTTCGACGACTGGATACGTCAAACTCCTGGGCTCCATCATGCGTTCGTCAGGGTTCTCCAATACTGCAATTGTTATGGTCTGCAGGGTAGCTGTTCTCTGGACGACTCTGCGGTGAAGTCCAGCCAAGGCTTCATTACGAGTACCTGATACCCATATAACGCACCATTATCCGAGTGATTGCGCAGACAAAGCAGGGTCACTGAACCCATCAGAATACGGAGGTACGCTGTTAATTAAATTCTGGAGCATGTCTACATTCCGAGCCATGGTCAATGCATATGCGATTCCGATGAACATCTAGGGAAGATCGAGCGAGAGTATACGTAGCAACCGGATGGACATGGCCACGGTGAATCGAGGCAGGCCAAGAGGCCGAAATGTGTTCTGCTGAACACCGAGAGCTGTGGCTACCGAATGCGGCTAGGCCTCTCTTCATGAGTATACTCGATATACCAGATCGCCTCGTCAGAGATTGTCAGGCGTCGCAATGCGTAGTCTAGGAAGTGAGCCCACAGGATATCTTGTTCGATGATCGTCTTTCTATCAATATCGGTTCGCCGTCTGCGTAAGAGGTTCAAGTCCAACAGCGAACAGTCCGAGTGTACAACACCCATGAAAGCTAGCCATGAATCCGTTAAGTATGCAAGGGCCTAGTCCAGAGGAGGAAGTTGTCAAGAAAGCGCAAGGCGGGCCCGCATTCACAGTCAGATTAGCCACGGCCCATCACGAGACCGCGCCACGGAGAATGCCGAATTCCAAACTCCGCCCGCGAGGCGCAAACCTTACTTTCTCCCTCGTCAACACACTCACCAACGGCGCAGTTGCCCGTCGCAAAAAAAGTTCACTCCTTCTTCCTCGTCCTCAACTAACTTCAAGACCTTAACAGCACCTCTCTGCATCTTCAAAATGGTGTGTGTCTCTCAGAGAAGGGCGAAACTATGCCCGAAAATACGATTTTTCACTATCAGTGGACTGATCCATCTGCGACCCTCCATAGACTCTCGCCGTCGATCTCCTCAACCCCAGCGCCGCTACTGAGGCTCGCAGACACAAGCTCAAGCGTGTCGTGCAGTCGCCAAACTCGTACTTCATGGATGTCAAGTGCCCTGGTGTGTAGCAGTCGAGTGTATCGTCCGTGTGAGCCCTCTTTGACCCCTTTCTCTGCCATCAAATACAGGTTGCTTTGCCATCACCACTGTCTTTTCGCACGCACAAACCGTCGTTCTTTGCGGTGCCTGCACAAGTGTGCTCTGCCAGCCCACCGGTGGTAAGGCGAGATTGACTGAGGGTACGTCGTTCTACTATCTACCTTCGGCACCGCGCAGACGACTCACTGGGCGCTCGTACATAACAGGAAGCTCGTACCGTCGGAAGAACTAAGTTATTTGTCGACACTTTGTATTCTTCTCGCATCTCCTCATCGCATGCATGCCATCCTGGTTCACGCTTTCACGGTCCACTTGCTTTCCAATCCATCGCCCGTCAAACGTACACGCACGGATATCATCCTCGGGTAGTAATCCTGCGCGCCACCTCGTGTTGTCGCCGTCTCCTCCTTCCTCTCCCATGTATCCATCCATGCTCCTTCTCGCAGATCTTGTACTGGTCCATGTTGTTATCCTATGATCTTAATCCGATCGGATCACAGCCGGCCACATTGGATAATCACGCAAGAGGCATGTTCAGTGAGCGTATATTCGATGTGACGATCTACTATCCATTGAGTACTAGATAAATGGAGCATTATTACATGGGAGAAGGAAGTGATATGTTAAGTAATGAGTGTATTCTCAGTCTTCACATCTTGGCCGGCGCGGGTTTGCTGAGGCTCGGGTCCCGGATGTCAGCTCGTACTACGCCTTCTTGTGTCATAAGGGCGATGAGTTCGCCACTCTCTGTGAACATCTGAGAGGCGTTGAGTGGTCTAAGTTGCGGTCAATAATACTTCACGTACCCTGCCAAAGACAAGTCCTCGTCCTGATCCGACACTGGGCGCATGCATCTGTAATAATTATGGTTTAGCTACGTTCAGTTCGGATGAAAGAAGTGCGCACCACATAAAGTATCCAGTCGCCACAGTTGAAATCGTTGCTAAGAATTTATGTGGTCAGTATATTGGATGCACTAGCTCTCGGCGGGAAACGCTCACTTGTAAAACCAAATCGAATGGTCGAGAGTTGACTGAGATTGATTCAGCGAACGGTACTACGGGTAATCAAGTGCCTATTACATACCGACATGCCCAACCGTGTCGGTCCCGGAGGATTTGAAGAGTTCAGACCCATCGTCCTATGTGCGGCACCAATGCTTAAAGTCACACAGCGTCAGTCGTAGAACAACATCACTTCAGAGTAATGATTCGACGTACAAATGCGAATCCGATATGTAACCCAGGATACACTGTGATTTACTTCAGTATGAGGACCCCTCTTTTAATGCAGGCATGTAGCATGGAGAGGTACCTTCTGGAACGACGAACTGCATTCTGGCATGCCTTCCACTCTGAACCAGTAGAACCATAGCTTGTCGCCGTTCTGTTCGACTCGCTTGCCAGCAGGCTTGATCTGCAAGAAGCTCTTTTGTCGCTCCTACAAACAAACAAATGAGGCCAAGTATTCTAGTGGCGATAGAACAGACGAAACGTACGTGCGCGTATTCCAGAAGATAAACTCGTGCGCGAGGAGGAGCGTCGGGCGAGGTTGCCTGTCGTCGTGCGTTCTCCCAGGCGAACGTACATTGGTCCGGCCTAGGTACGTCGGGTGGAAGTAACGGTCTGAGGGTGACTTGCCATGTTTCTGGTTTTTGGAAAGAGCAGATCATGACGAACACCATCCGTCCGTTCTGGTGCGCCCGAACGGCGCGAGTGCAATACGAACGACCATCACGTACTCTGTCGATGTGGTAGAGTATAGGAGCGGGTGTTGCACTGAGCAGGAAGTAGCACTAAGTAGTATGCTTAGTAAAGTGTTATCTCCTATGTGTATATTGCATGGAAGACTTACGTGCATTGACTATAAACATCAGGAGGACATGCGTAGTTAGTACGCCTTTTGCAATGATATTCGATGGACGTTACCGTACGTGTAAATGGAATGCTGAGTCAACGGTATTTGTGGCTGACACCAACGCCTGGGATATAACCTGACCACCAAAAACACCTCGAGCCCGCGCAGGAACCCATAGGTTCTTGGCGAGTGACCTGTAGAGGTTGTTATCGAGTTTCTCGACCTCGATGGCGTCGGTTACTTTCGCGCATTCCAGCTGGTTAGCTACTTCCTCCATGGTTTGGTGCTTGTATTCGAGGGCTATGAGGTTGTTTGGAGGGTGAGTTACAAGTCTTATGACGGTGCATTGCTTCAAGTAGCCGACTCCTGGCCTGACTTCGGGTGATGTGCGTCGAGGTGGCGTATCACACGCACCGGCCGGTTAGACGCTCGATCAGTCAAGAATCACAGGCAGATGGAATCGGGCAGCCGTGGGCAATCACACTCCCTCTGCTTTTTCTCCATATGTAAACGCGAAAGTAAGACCCACAAGCTACAGCAATACAGAGTGAAAGCAGCTGGAATCCAAGCACAGAAATTCTAGGCACAAGTGGTGGTGTGACATCGCGGTGTGACTGGGTGACGGACGCGTTAATTAGGCAGCGAAAGGCGCTTGGTAATACGCGGAACCTTTCCTAGTCACTCTCACTAAATCTCTTGCCACCTTCCCTCATTGTCAGCGTACAGAACATCTCTTTCTGACAAAACATTCTAGCCGAATAGAAATTATGGCCGAATTTGAAGAGGGTTCCAGCACAAGACCAAGAACGCCCCCTCCAAGACCGCCACAAAATCTGGAGCTTACACCCGAGCAAGTAAAGAGATTCGAGATTAACCGTCTGAAGGGCAAGTGTCCCGTTTGTATCTTCGTAATATCTCACTAATATATTTCTTTATTACGTAGCCAAAGCCAAGCAACGAGAGCGAGAGCAGTCAGCTTCAGGAGCTTCTTCCCTCAATGCGAACAAGAAACGGCCATTACAAGTGGAGGGGGCTTCATCTACTTCTCCGACTGCCTCTAAGCCCGACCCAAAGCTGAAACGAGACTCGAGGCTCGGCAAATATTTTGAATATGATCTTTCAAAGATGGTTAACTCGAAAGGAGGATTCTTGCTTGAGGATGATAAGGAGGCTGACGCGGAGCTGAGGGCCAAGGAGAAGGAGAGGGAGCGTGAGAGAGCAAAGAAAGCTTTAGAACCCCGTATGTATATCTGCACTGATTATGGGCGTTCTATTCTGATCACTCCTTTGCGCAGCTGTCTTTCTGGAGCCCGACCAGAACCCGAAGTGTAAGGAATGTGGCACGATAGACATCGACCATTCTTTCCGGAAGACCTTCGGCTGTCTTGTGTGTAATCCGTGTAAGAATGCAAAGCCAGAGAAATACAGTTTGCTTACCAAAACGGAATGCAAAGAGGTAGGTGCTCATCGTCATCGTTGTTACAGTTGGTGCTTACCCCCGAACTAGGACTACCTGCTCACTGATGGTTAGTTGTTCTTAAAACAGATAATACAGCTACTCACTCTTCTATCCAGGTGAACTGAAAGACGAGGAAGAGATGCCTCATTTGTTGAAGGCGAATCCCCATAAGTCAACATACGCGAACATGATGCTGTTCCTACGATACCAAGTAGAAGAATTTGCATGGAAGAAATGGGGTTCTCCAGAAGCTCTCGACGCAGAGTACGAGCGTCGAATGTCTCTCAAGAGCAAGAAGAAGAACAAGAAGTTCGAAGATAGCTTGAAAGAACTTCGTCGGAGAACGCGAGAGACAGTGTGGCAGAGGCGCAAAGACCAGGAACATAAACACGTATTTGGTGTAACGGAGAAGAACGCGGACGGGATGGGGATCCAGGTGTGTCATGAGTGTGGATTTACGATCGAAGTGGAGGAGTTCTAGGTATCACCAGTATTGTGATGCAATAACGTATTCTCTCAATTATACCTATCATGCGCCCACAGCTGCTAATACATACAGAACACTCCATACACGTACAACACTTGCCTATCCTTATCCAATAAAATCACAATGAGATAATACGATATTATTCCAGGATTAGGGGAATGCTGAGGTCAAAATAGCGTCATGGCTTGGTTCGAGGATTGTGAGTGCGGCTACATGGGGAAGAACCCTCTCCAGATGAATGTCTCCGTCATTCGATGAAACTATCTCCCAATACGAAGTATTTTGTGCAGAGTCATTACTTGCACTCTGATTGCCAAGTTCAAGCTCTGGCGCAATTCTGGTGGAACATCAGTGTGAAGCCGTAGCGGCGACCATACATGCAATAGACTTACTGTCCAAACAGATCATCCGGGAGGCCAATGTAGCGCAAGGCTGGCGAGAGGGAGGCGATATGATGAACAAAATCCTGGGATCCCACGGGCTGTGTGTGCTGCTCAGGCGAATATGGATATGTTATCGCCGCGTCATCCTTTTGAGTTACAATAAGTGTTTTGAGGCCCGATGCTCTGGCGGCGAGGTCAGGGAGCTGCATCTGTTGCATAATTTTTCTTCATTAATGCCGTTATCGCAAGTTTACTATGTGAAGACGCACGTAGAGGTCGTTTCCATCGGCCCAAGTTTCAATGTTGATCTGTAGATACTGTAAAGGATGTGTTAACGATCGCGGTAACAGATCCACCAGCCCGTTGTTTTGTACGGAGAGATCTCGTTGTGAGGCGTACGTGATGGTCAAGAATAACTTTGTCGGGGAACAGTCTTGGACGATGGTACAAATTTGCGGCATGACTGTCGGTGACGACCCCCAGACAGTAACAGTGTCATAGATGTCCAGTCGCTCGACCTTGAATGTGATAGCGAGACCGTACAGATGGTCGCAGCAGCCACCCAAGTAGTCCAGTGTCTCCCATCGAGTATCTTCCTGTACGCGCCCATGCCACTGTCGAATCGAGTCGTCCCGAATGAAGGCGGGTGGCCCAACGTTCGTGATAGGAACCAGATTGTACACCGTGCGTGCGGGTATGGTAGTGATAGTAGGGTCGACCGCAGCTTGCCACCATAGAGGGTTCCTACGGCCGATGGGAATGCAGTGAAAGGGGGCTGCGAACGCAAGGGATTTGATGTTGGGAAAGCATGTGATGATGGAGCCCAGATCTGTGAGAGAGCTGCGAGTCCAGTATAGGCCGGACACGGACAACTTTTGAACGTGAGGGAATTGCAGGCCACGGGTGGGTGAGGGAGGTAGTATGGGCAAGACGAAGATGGAGTTGGAGATGTGTATTTCTTCGAGGGAGTCTGCGAATACGCTGAAGAGCTGGATTATGGAGGGGCGGAGGTCTGAGTCCTCTAGGTAGGAGTCTACAACGAGGACCTTCAGGGGAATATGTTTAACATCTTGTAGCAGTTCTGAGATCTTTTCGGGGCGCCATGTGTGCCCTAATGTCTGTAAGCTCCCTATACTAATCTGTACTTTCCGAAGGGTGGAGAATATTGACGGTGATGCTCGGAAATGTTGGGTGAAAATCTCTAACCAGAAGGCGTAACCTGATAAGCGAACGACCTGTAGTCCCGTAGCCATTCGTAGGATCTCCACGACCCGGGCACGAGGTGAGGGATCGGGTTGTTCCTCTAATATCCAGCCGTCCGAGCCCGTGTCCAGATCTAACATGCGTATGTACGCTCCTCGATGTCCCGGACCTTCAGCAATATTGCTCGTAATAAAGGCCTGAAACGATTCAATGGCGCCTGCCGTAGCGAAGGAGATAGGATCACGCTCGAGTATAGCGCGAGCGCAATGGCCACGAAGCTCTTTGCATGTTGACGTCAATGCAATCAACGAGGACTGAGGGAGATATGATGCTAGCCCAAATAGAATATCCCAGTTGAGAGGGACGGCGTAACTAGGAATGAGAGGGATTAGTTTGGTCGCGAAGTACCTGCACGGCCGCAGAGGATGAAAGTTGCGAAACCAAAAGACGACTGACCGTGTGCTCTTCGGGTGACTTGCGATATCCTCCATGATTCGAGATGCACAGAGGTCCTATGGTCGAATACTTGGTTCGGCGACAGTAAGTCGGACAGGTTTAGGTGCCAGTATCGAAACTGACTGACCTAGACGAGTACGGAGTCAGTAGGAAAGTGCAACATGCACTTTCTGCGAGTCAAGAACACATTCGTGAGAATTCCTGATAGAAGAGAGAAATGCGACACTCACCTCCGATCGCGAGAAGACGTACGGCACAGATGGTAAGCATCCCGCGAAACATGCACGATCACTTCACTTTTTGTTCGAATCCGCGGGTAGGCATCATCGTGGTAATCCTCCACGAAGTTCACGGCGCCTCCCAGCAAATCATCCCACTTCCTCAATTGTCCAATTCCGGAGACCTTTATCATACGACAACGCGAGGCGGTGTCGAGAGTAAGTACACGACTGCAACTCGTGTTCAGAATCCCGTGAAGCAAGGATCTCCGGTGTTGTTGACTGTGTCCGGACAAAGCGATAATTACAAACAAGGATGTACGACACCGAATTGAATACTACACGTAAGATTACAAGGGAGACACCATTAGCTCGCGCTGCTTGGCGCAGCCTCGCCTGCAGCTTCAGTAACCTTATCCGCGGGAGGATCAACATCCATACTATCATCTGCGTCAGCAGTAGCAGTGGCAGTAGGATTGGTCACCGCACTCGGCGGCGACGCAGCTTTCTTCGACTTCGCCCTAACGCTCTGCGAGAGTGGCGCCTCAACGTCGTCGTCAGACACGTACTCGCCGGACGCCTTCATTATTTCCTTCATATCTGCAGAGGGTCTGGCGATTCCTGAACTAGGGCCGAGGCCCTGAATTCGTTTTTTCGTCACCGTCGGCCCAACCCCGTGTGTAGAGCCTGCTTGCATAATACCCGTCGCTGTACCGAACCGCGCCGCTACGTCCAGTGCAACTTCTCGGTGGCTCGCGTGGTCACGGCGATCGCCTTCGCCTTCATCGTCGGAATCGGAGAGCTCGCCGTCAGCTTGTCTTCGAGAGTCGAGTAGACGTTGTGGTCTTCGGACGTCTGGAGGGATGAGGTCGTCGTCCTCGTTGGCATCATCCATTTGATCATCTATTGGCCCGCGAGGGACGTCTGTGTGAATGGGAATTGATTATTGAGAGGGGTTGGAAGAGTCAATATCTCATGCGAAATACCTTGCATCTGCACGCTTGGCGGCCCTCCGACTTGTCGTAGATGTTCCATCACGATGCCTTTCACGCGCTCAACATATCCCCGAGTGTTCATGTCTTCCATATTTGAGGACTTGACGTCTAATTGGTAGTCCGGGCCGAAATACTCGTAGTATTCGTTAATGGGAATATCTTTCATCGCAATAGTAAGCTCAGAGTGGGACAGGGCAGATCATGAAGCTTACCAGCTCCCAATTCTACACCAGCTGCGAGCCCAGTCTCATATGCCCAAGCTCGGCTAACGTTGCGCATTGTGTACCCTCCACCTCCGAGCATCAGAAGTGGCTTGCCGAAGGATTTCACGAACTTCACGCAGTTCGCATGCCCTGAGTCTATGTAAGTCATCGTAGTAGCACCTCCGAAATTGACGACTCACCTCGCATTGATACATTGAAACAGCCAAGTTTGTCTCCAGATAGCGAATCCGTACCGCACTGAAGTACAATTGCTCCAGGGTCATATGTCTCCATTACTCGTTGTATAACCTGTTTGATGGTCAGCATGAGATTCTACAGACCCTGCGCGCACCATACATACAGGCTCGAAAACATTCTTGTAATTCTCGTCTGATATACCATCTCGTAGTGGGAAGTTCAAGGCGTAGTTCTTGCCTTTTCCGATTCCTATATCCTGAGATGTATTGTTTCGTAAGACGAAAGGACCCTGTTCTGTCGCAAACAACTCACTCTCAACTCTCCGGTCCCGGGGAAGTATTCACCGTACTTGTGGAAGCTGACAGTCATGACTCTGTCTGTGGTGTAGAAGGCTTCCTCAACTCCGTCTCCGTGGTGTACGTCAATATCAATATACAGCACTCGCGTGTGATATCTGAACTATCTCGTGAGCGACGATTCACAGTGGCGTCAGTTGTTCGCGCACCGAAGTAGTTCAAGTATTCCAAGTACAATGTCTGGAAGACATTTCAATCCTAGCTGAATACGATATAGGATAGTTTACGTACCATTGACATAGCAGAATCCACTGGCCTCACTCTTCTTGGCGTGGTGCAAGCCACCAGCCCAGTTGATGGCAATGTCGCACTTATCTCGGCTGAGTCGTGCAGCACCCTCTATAAAGATAACAATGAGCGAAGATAAGAATAGCTCATAAGAAGTGTTCCTTACCCATAGAACCTCCTGCAGATATCGAACAGTATTCAAAGAGCCCGTCGAAAACGGGACAATCGTCACCAACGTTGTCTGGCCGACCGTCAGTACGCAGTTAGTATTTCAGAAAATGACACAGCATACATTTGTGTTGCTCTTTGATGAAAGAGTTCATGTTGAGAGGTGTAATCCTACTCAGGAAATCGACGTAGTCGTCTGAATGGAACTGCGTCATCTCCCGCTTGGTGGCAGGTTTGGCTCGCTAACGTTGTGTCAGTCTAACAAACGCGTTTGTAGAGTAATTGCACTGACGAAGATCTCCATCTTCTTGTATAGGCCATAATTCATGACCAAGGAATGGCACATGCGTATCCTCGTGGGCTTCATCCTGGGAACACAAGACATGTTCAGCCTGCGAGCGCAAACAGCACACTTATCACAAAAATAAACACGTACGGATGTCCAGGGCCATAATGGAAGCCACTAACATCTGAGTCGAAAAAGTAACACTACGAAACGGGATGCGTGAGGACGGGCGGGATACTGTGGGTTGCCACCGCGGGGGAAACTGCTTACCACACGTTTCTTCTCCTCCCCATCAATGGGAATCATCTCTGGTGCCATGGCTGGATATTTACCAAGGAGCAGCTACTCAAATTGAGGACAGATTTTTGTGGCCACGGTTATGCTGGAGGATAGAGTTAGTACAGGCGTAAGTAGGGCGGGAAGAAGGCTGGACCGTCAAGTAATTGGTCACGGTTGGTCCAGCTGTGTGACCGGAATTGTGACCGGGCGATCGTGAGAGTCACGCTTTGATTGCTTATGTAAGTGAGGCTTTGTTTGCCAACAGCCTCTGATTCTAACAAAAGACGTCACACGGTTTGCCAAGTGTCTGGCACTGTCTGGCGTAGGAGATGGATATCGCAGAGAAAAACAGTGCAATGAGAACCTGTCTCAGTGCAAAGTGGTTGGGAAAGTACAACACAGTCAGGTAATTACAGAATTAGCTATTATACCGACACCAACAACGATAGCAGAGAAGAAGGGCAAAATTCCAGGTTTTAAAAAGGGATTGAAAGTGAACGAAACTCATATCTTTGCCTTCCCTAGGGGAGCCTCTGTTCCGTGGTGAACGAGAGTACTTGGTGCGAACCCGAAAGACTCGGGGAGACGAATTCCCTTCAACCAAGAGCGGATATGTTAGACGGTCAAGGAGGTAAAGAACGAATAAAGGTGACTGACAAGCTCTCCTGCATGGACGCGGACCATCGACCAGTGATGTTCTGCATGCAACCCTGCGAACCAGAGCTGGAAATGCGAAGGTATATAAGTTTCTTCGATAATTGACAGAATATCAATTCGCTCACCTCTCTCCCGAAAGTAGACTGGAATGTCTGAGGGTATGGGGTCACCGCATTCAGCGTGAGAGGTTCGTCCACGCTGAGTTTAGGCACTTCTCGTCGCAAGCGTTCAACGCATTCCGTGAGAGCCTCGTGGGCTGCCTTAATGCTAGTCTCCATAGGCTGGCCCCGAATTCGTACGTCGTAGTTCACGATGTAAGGAGGAGAGGAGACGGCCATCGCGTCTAGGAGAAGCATAAAATGGTCGCGAGCATGTCTGAGGTGCTTTCCTGTTTCAATATTAATATCAGCTTCAAACAGCACTCGTCTATCACAGTGGCGCACCTATCGTTGAACCTTGCACAAACTTCGAGTTTACCGTAAGCTGCTCATCGTCGGTCAAGTAGTTCTCCAGCAAGTCGATTCCTTGCTCGAGGATGATGGTGGAGACGTCGAGCAGGTGATGGACCTGGCTTGCCTCGTCTGACTTGATTGGTGGAAGTCCCATCGCATCAGAGAGTGCGCGTGAGGTGATGGACATGCGGTGTAGTTTTCTTCAGAGGTTGCGGACGACGTAGAGAACAAGATAGGTTTATGTAGTACTAAACCCGCCGTTTCGTGCAGAATGGATGAAGGGGGTCGAGAGAAAGCTGTTGGCTTGACACGTTCATTCCGGGAGGTCGCGCCTTATAAAGGGGGTCGAGGATCCACTACGAATTGAGCTCCGAGGAACGACCTGGGCAGCAGACTTGCAGCAGACAGTTGGAGAACAGGAAACCGGAGTAAGCGTTGCGTAAAGAGTATCGTAAAGGTAAGTAACGATAAGTACATGAGGAGCAGGCATGTCATGGGATGATGCACTGCAAACATGGAATAGAATCAATAGATATGTTGGTCTGCAAAATTTCCAGCTACACATGTAAAGGGTGGCAGCCGGAACTCAAAGCGACACAGTCCCTCTGCCAAAAGCCACGCCAGCAGCCAGACCCATGTGAGCCTGGCCGCGGTGAAGAGACAGGAAGAGCAAAACACAGCGCTGCAACCGTCGTCGTCCTTCTGGTCAAGGAAAGAGCCCAGCCACAGCCCTGCAGGTGATAAACCATTATGGGCGCTTCGTGTGCTGACTAAGCACGCTCGTCCGGCTACTGGCGGTGACAGCATACACTCACAGCTCACAACCAAGGCCTCGACGACCAAACTCTTCCCTCCGTCTACGCTCCTTCAAACCCCGCTCGTCGTCCAGCATGCTCAGGTCGTTGCAGAAAGCATCCTCCGTGGCTCGTGTACGTCGTTTACCCCGTCGTCCAACGTCTTTTCGTTCTGAAATCTCGGCACAATCTAGGTGGTCTCTGCCGGTCAGAAACGCTTCTTGTCTATACACGAGTATCAATCTGTACAACTCTTGAATTCCGTAAGTCGCGCATCGCGCTCAATCACAGCAGCGTGTACAAGGAGCTCAGACTCGTCTAGTATGGTGTACCAACTCCCAAAGGCATCCCTGCGAAGACCGCTGAAGAGGCATACAAAGCCGCGCAGGAACTGAGTAAGTATTTCTTCCAGCTCTGACCAGGCAGTGGCTCAACCGTCTCGCGCCAGGCGCGTCGGGTAGTGTCATCAAGGCTCAGGTGCTCGCTGGCGGTCGTGGCAAGGGCAAATTCGACAACGGTTTCCAGGGTGGTGTCCATCTGGTGCAAAGGTGCGTCTGCGTCTTCGATCCCGTGTCCTCCGCCCGAACTTATCTCATTGCCGCAGCCCCGAGCATGCTAAGGAGATTGCAAGCAAGATGCTCAACGCAAAGCTCATCACCAAGCAGACTGGTGCAGCAGGCCGTATCTGCAACACAGTCAGTACCACATATCCTCAATAAAAATAACGCGTCTGAAGAATCACAGGTCTTGCTTGCGGAACGCCGTGACGCCGCACACGAGTATTACATTGCCATTCTCAACGACCGTGGTGTTGGTGGGCCCGTGCTCGTTGCGTCTGCCCAGGGTGGTATGAACATCGAGGAGGTCGCCGCCAAGGATCCCAATGCTATCATCACCACTCCCATCAACTTTGACAAGGGTTTGAGCAAGGAGGAGGCTCTTGCTGTCGCGAAGAAGCTCGGCTTCAAGTCCGAAGGTGCTGAGAATGAGGCCGCTGATATCTTCATCAACCTCTACAAGATCTTCAAGGACAAGGATGCCACCCAGATCGAGATTAACCCTCTTGGCGAGACCGCTGACGGGCACGTTCTTTGGTACGTAGTCTTACAAATCTCCTGCGTATCGTGTTTTGGCTAAATATATTCGCTTTATTAAAGCATGGACGCGAAGTTCGGTTTCGACGACAACGCCGACTTCCGCCAGCAGGACGTCTTCAACTTGCGCGACATTACCCAGGAGGAGCCCTCCGAGGTTGAAGCCCAGAAGGCCAACCTCAACTTTATCAAGCTTGACGGTAACATCGGATGCTTGGTCAACGGTGCTGGATTGGCTATGGCCACCATGGACGTTCTCTCACTCCACGGAGGCAACCCTGCCAACTTCCTTGACGTCGGAGGGTACGTTCCAAATTACATGCATCGGGATCTAGAAAATGTTGCTCACTGACGGGCGAAACACAGAGGTGCTACTCCCGAGACTGTCAAGAAGGCCTTCGAGATCTTGAGCTCCGACCCTAAGGTCAAGAGCATCTTCATCAATATCTTTGGTGGTATCATGCGTTGCGACTACATCGCTGAGGGTGTCATCAAGGCCGCTGAAGAGCTTAAGATGAACATTCCTCTCGTCGTACGGTTGAAGGGTACCAAAGAGGCTGAGGCCAAAGCGTACGTTCATCTCCTTCCGGACTTCAACTTTTCTTGCTAATGCGATTTTTCGCCCCATTAGCATGATCAGGGAGTCTGGTCTCAAGATTCACGCCTTTGATGGCCTCGACGAGGCTGCTGAGCAGGCGGTGCAGGTGGCATTGGCCTAAGCGTTTGCTATCGGTCTCGCACGCTTTGTTCTGTTAGAGTTGATTAGATGCATATTCAGTTAATTTAAGCACACAATATACCTCCATCTACTGCTTGCCTTTTTTCATGAGCTCTTCCTACTGACACCGCGTTCACGCTCGCAGACACACTGAATAACAATATGGGTGCCATGTCAGAAAGTGATGGTGAATGAAACGTCGATGGCGACAGAGTGCTATACACTTTTTGGTGGAAAGGGTATAAAATGCAACAAGAAACAAGAATGAATGGATGATCAATGAGGATGGATGGAAAGCTTAGCTGAGAGCACAACGATACGATATGTACAAGCGACACACAACAACAACACTACTGGAGACACACAAGCACCCGAACATGAATACAGGGCAGGGCCACAGCAGAGAAAATTTACCACGCCGGTCGAACATACATGTTCGGCTGCATCTGGGGATACGCAGGTGACTGCGGAGGCCCATACGACGGTGACGGCTGCATACCCGCGGGAGCATGGTGAGGGTCATATGCCCCTCGAGGCGGAGGAGGTCCTCGAGGTTGCGCCGGGCCAGGGTAGCTCTGAGCGGGCGCAGGCATTGCGTGCATCATGACGGGACTTGCAGCGTACATGGGATAAGGGCTCGGCTGACCCTGCGACCCCATGACGTTTGCAGGAGGTCGACCGGGGACGCTGGGAGAGGCTGGCATGCCTGGACCTTGCATGTTTGGCGGCGGAGCGTACATAGTGCCAGCGGGAGGATAGGGCATGAGCTGTGCGCCGTAGGGTGATCCCATTGGACGCATCATCCCAGGACCACTGCCTGGAGGCATTGGGACCCACATCGGCTGGCCGTATGGACTGCTGGCCATCATCTGCTGAGGAATGGGGCTTGGAGTCATCGCTTGAGAGTACACCAACGTTGGGCTTGGAGAACTCATCATGGGTGACGGATACCCTGGGTAAGGTAACCGCATTCCTGACGAGGCAGATGGCGGTAACTGAGGTGGACGCTGCGCAGGAGAAGTCATCGATGGCGGAGGATGGGAATTTGACGACTGTGACGAAGGCGCATGCGTGTGTGAAGCCGTATGTGAAGATGACCCAGATGGGGTAGGCACCTGCTGGAACTGCCGCGTAATGTCGTGCATAATCGACATCCTTGAAGCATGGGTAGACGTGGACGCGTGAGGCGGAGGCGTCGGGATGTCTTCCATCTTCGCATTCTGGGCGAGCGGCGCGTTCAAATCGTCAGCAATGTTCCGAAGCGAGTTCACTGCAGGTTTCTCGGGCTTGTTCGAGGTAGACGACCAAACAGCCTTCAAATGCTCAGGATCCGGAGGCCGAGATGGACTCTCCTTGAGAGCGGCCTCCCTTTGCGCTGCCCAGGTCAAGCTTGGTAGGTTCCCTGGATGGCTTGGTGGTGTGATGGGGCCCTGTGCAGACCATAGGCAAAATCAGCGATGTATCCAACTAAGACAGCTTACGAGGCAGACTAACCGCTGGGTTTCCCTTCCGCATTTCGACTATAGGGTCTTTGGACGATGACAAAGATTCGCGATGTAAGGGCTGCTCCGGCGTCGCAGTGTTTACCGTGGACAGTTGGAGAGACGAGAAGGATGCATGAGACGAGCTTTGTGTACTGGACCCTTGCACTGCACCATCCAAGGTCTTCGCGCCCGTATCTTCCAGCTCACTATTGACGACGAAGTTCACAGGCGGGGTCTGTCTTCCGGTCACATTGTTCGGTGAGTCGCGATAGAATGCCACAGCAGGATTTTCCGTGGACTTCGGCTGCGCCTTGGTCTTCGTCGGCGGCACCGTGATCACCGGTGCCTCTGCAGACCCTTGCAGTTTACCAGGCTCTGCGCTCGTTCTACTGGGCGTCTCGGGTGGTGGGGATCGACTCACTGTGTCCAAACCTCCAACTGGCGGCGCGAGTAGATCTGTTTGTTGTCTGAGGGGCGATGCAGGAGGTTTGCGCCAGTTGGAAAGGCCATCCGCGTCTCTGCTACGCCCAAACGCGCCGTTCGTCGCCGCACGACCACCAGTAGACTTTGCGGGGAGATTGACGACAGGCTGCGAGGTAGAGCCTTCGGCTTCAGCAGATTCGCTTACTCTCGGTAGCTTGACAGTGAACTGCGGACGCCCCTTGACAAAGTACGGCTTCGAAAACAACTGGTCGTTCACGTTCCAAATAGGTTCACGTCGTCTGTCTCCTGTCGGTACAAGAGAGATGACGTCTAGACGTGTGTATAGCCGTGACCCGAGGATACGCATCTGCTGGAGGGACAGCGGTGCTCTTTCTTGTGAGTGGCGAGGGAACCTCACCATGAAGTGGTTCCAAGCCGGCTTGGGAGACCGTGGAGGCTCGTATCCAGTCACATCAAACACTTCCCTCACGATATGCTCGTCATGTTCCGCATGGGCATGGTGATGAGACGGATGAGAGACCACAACGTCGGTAGGAGTCTGAGGCGGTCTTCGCGCAGGTGGAACCCACTTCTGTCTGGGTTCAGGTTCGGGCTTGTGATGCATCCCATCTATGGCACCCTTGATGCGCGCCATGGTATCAGTGAGAGCTGCCATTGGTGCCTGTCGATATGGCGAACGCAGCGGGTTTGCATAATCAGACTGATGATCAGGATGAGGGTGGCCAGGTTCGATAGTCAGTGGTGGTCTTGCATGACCGCTGCTCGACGGATAAGAGGGCATAGACGTCGTCTGCAACTCAAGTGACATCTGCTCGTCAACCGCGGTTTCGGTAGTCATCGACTCCGTGGTTTGTATCGGCACAAGGGCAAGGCGAGATTCCTCTTGGGCAGCTGAAGGCCTCCGCCTCCAAGACGAGGGGGTGTTGTCAACAGGCGGAGGTGGTGCTTCATGATGGTCATGGAAGAAGTCCGACGCGACAGGTCTCAGCCGCCGAGAAACCGAGTCCGTACTTGCAGATGTTGACACAGGTTCAACGGAACCAGAGTCATCTGCGTGTACCCCAATGAGCTTCCCATGCTCATGGAAATCCACGACTTCCAGATCCTCGTTACCGGTGAGAGATAGGTGGTCGACGTGATTGATCAGACCCATTGGCGGAGGAGGCACTGAAGCAGTTGTAGACGCCGGTTCGGATGTATGCTCCGCGGGAGGTCTTGGTCGCGCCTTACTCCTCCAAGAGTCGACTTCTGCAGCAGGGGATGGACCATCTACTGAAAGGCGTCGAGGTGGTCTAGGAGCTCCTCTGCTAGAAGGTGCTCTGACAGCGGGAGGTCTTGAGGGTTCCGGTCCAGATGTCGGCACGGTCAATGGCTCTTCGGGAACTGCAGGTAGAGGTTCCATTGATTGACTAGCAGACTTCACCGCGTCTTCAATGATCGAAACCACCTTATCACACGCTAGATGAGTATTTCGCTAAATCGTAATCAAGGAGAGACTAACTTCACTGTCCGCACTTCCTTTACTCTCCGACGCAGATATGACAGCCTTTGCCTGCTCTGCAGCCTTCAGCTTCGCCTCGATCTCCGCTGCCTTCCGTCGCGCCCGTTCACGTTCCTTCTCGCGCTCTTCCTCCTCCTGCTGGCGTCGTAGCCGAGCTCGCTCAGCCGCACTGTGCATAGCAGCCTTCCGTACTTCATCAATATCGACAGCCGGCGACGATACGAGCGCCGTGTCACCGAGCGCAGGCGATAGCGGCGCATGCGTCGAGGCTGGCGAATGAGATGCTTGTCGTACTGGAGGTACGCTTACAGACGAGGCCGTTGACAAACGACGAGATCGCTCGGATGGTGCTCTCCACATATTCGGAGGAGGGTGAGTACCGGACAGGTGAGGTGGTAATTGACGACCTTCTCTCGGTGAGTCGACGGGAGATAGATGCGAAGAGCTAACATTCGACATTCTCCGAGTGCGATCTGAAGGTCCTCCGTTCCGCTCGAACTGATCTCTCGAACGGCCATGCTCGAACCCATTCGGGAAGTCACGCCTGGGGCCATCTCTGTCGCGAAATCTCGAGTTGTCGTGTGAGGGTGTGAAACTACCGCGGCGCGAGCGATCATCCGGGAAATAACTGTCGCGATTGCCATGGCCAGGTTTCTGAAGTAGCTGCACAGGTCCGTCACGACCGTTTCTACCTTCCACAGGGGACGTAGCCATGTCGGAGCGACTTCCTCGACGGGGAAACGAGTCTCGGGAAGGTGCACCAAAGCGGCTTGAAGAGTAGGGTTCCAGTCGATTTGACCGCTCGTTGAAGAGAACACGCGAGGAATCCTGCGGAGAGTGCATAGACTGAGACGACACAGTTGGCGAACGTAACGGCTGCTGTGGAGACTCAGTCGGGTGCTTCGCTGGCCGCGAGGGAGGCCAACTTCTGTCGAAATCATCAGCAAATCGCTCCTCTTTGCTCACTGGTACATTATGCGCTTCGTCAGGTTTACCACCAGCATCGTCTTGAGTGGGCTGGACAGTGTACTGTCTGCCGTCGTCGAATTCGATGACCTCATCGAGGAAATTACTGTCATCATTGTCATCCTGTGTACATTTGAATTTAGGAATTAGGAATGTAAAGTTAAGTTAAGATATCCGTGGCTACTCACATCGTCCCAATGATGTACGTTAGGATCCAGATGTCTCCCACGAAAAGCGTCTGCCTCTTCGTCGGTAGCTTGAGGCTGCTTCTTCTCGTCCGTCGGTGCTGGAGCCTTCTTCTCCACGTGCTTGGCTGTATATGTGAAGTCAATCGCTATAACTACTGTTGACACTGTTCCGAAAGACCGACCCTGTGCAGCTTCCGCAGCTGTTGGGAACTCCTCGCTTGCAGCGTCAGGTGTGATCTGTACCACAGCGGCGGGCTTCGTCGCTCCCCAGGCGGTCTTGCCTGCACTGTCCTTCCGAGAAAGAGGTGCAGCTTCGACTGCTCCGCGAGGTTGAGGTTGTATGACCTTACCAGCCACGGGTAGTTGAGGGGCTGCAGAGCTGGAAGAGGGGGTAGGCAAAGCCTTCGGGCCTAGGGCTGCCACAGATGGAGTAGGGGCTGCAGACGAACTTGCGGAGGATGGTCTCGACCAACCAGGTCCTGTGGTAGACGAGCGTTGAATGTCCGTTGTGAGCTTAGCTGTTACCAGTCGAGAGTGAGTAACTGTCGTCGGTGTGGCTGGTTTCTCTACTCGTAAAGGTATCGTAATTAGCTCAATATTATCGAATATGAGAGACATGGGACATACGAAGGGCCGAGCTTGACTTGTTGGCTATGGACGGTGAGGCTGCATGGCCGGTACTGGAAGCGGCAGAGTTCTTCTCAAGGAATCGCTTGTTAATGTCGATGTGACTGAACTTCTTCGGATGAGGCATACTAAGCGATGGTGTGGGTGCCGATCCGTTTACAGGCGTGCTGCGAGTCGAGGCCGTACCCGAGGCCTGATCTTGTCTCGCAGGAGATACATCTTTAGACGGGCTGGCTGGCTTGGTGGCGGATGATGTTGAAGACGACTCCTCGGGCTTTGCAGATGACCCCTCCGACTTCACTGCACCCACACTCGAACCCTCCTCAGCTCCGTTTACCCCTTCTGCCTTCTCGATTCTGTCCGACGCATTCAAAGGTTCGGTAGTGGCCATATACGCGTCGCCGGACGCAGTGGAAGATGAGAGACTAGTGATTGAGACCCGGCAATATCAAGGTGCAATGAAGGCAGAAGATAAGGGGCGAGCACCAAGTGCACGATGGTCAGAGAGAACAAACGAGACAGAATACTCGGAAACTCACCTCAAAGAATCAGTGTCTCTGGGAATGAGACTGGCTTCAAGGTGCTAATTCTCACTGGCCAATAGGAGTCCCAAGGCGGCTACAACCGGCGCTCTCCGCCCGGCTCGCCGTCAGAGTGCCACTCTTGCTCAATAACATATTCGCCGAGTTCGATGCGAGTGAGGGGATGAAAGAGCACAGAGACTACGCAGAAGTATGTTGTAATGTGGCCGAAAGTGCATATAGCGCGTTGTGCTTGTATGACTGAGCATCACTGTACGTTTAGGCGTGACGATCACCGACGCATGCCGCCTCTCCGGCTTGCCGGGAGTTTCCATATGCGGATAACTCGGTCGGACAATTTTGATGGCGCTTGCCGCCACTGAGCCTCACCCCGCACTACGCCAAGTTAGTTGTGCATGCACAACAACCGTCGCAGCCACGGCGTTCTTCTTCGACGACCCCTATTGTGCACTTGTCAGACAGCAAGTGCTCGGAGGAAACAGTGCTGAAGTCACAACTTCAACTTCAACAATGTCAAGGCCTTCCACCAGCCACCAGCAAGTGCAACCAATAACTTACACTAATGGTATGAAGCGGCCACATGCCATGTTCGACGATACAAGATACGAAGATCCTAGGTGAGAGTTACAGACACATTTTATGCTGCTTCTCTGACTGTTCACCCTCGCAGCTACGTGGGACTACCTTCAAATGATACTCATGGCTGGTATTACCCATCACATGGATACGCTTCAGACGAGGATGAGGTCGACGTGCGCTTCAGTACAGCAGTGGGCAACTGGGGCAGGAAGGCGGCAAGGGACGCAAGATGGGTGAGACATGGAAAGATGGCAGCCTGGGGCCCAAGTATGGAGGAATGGGAGGTGCGTCGCTTAGCTCCGTTATCGTGTACTGCATGTGTGACTGAACGTGAAAGTATAGATCGAAGAGCGTGCACGAAAGCGTATCAAGCTCCTGCTGCCTCCTGTTCCCGATCCCGATGAACCTGTTGTCTTACCTCATTTGCGCTCGCCAACACCCCCTCTGACATCCCCGTACCCAACACCGAACACCCAACACCTATCATATACCTCCTTCGTCTTGGATAAATCAGTGACCCATGCGTTCCGGTCACAGATGTTGAACGAACTACAACAAGTAACAAACAATATCATCGAGGGCGAGGCTACCCTCCGGCGTGCACTCGGTCGTCTATGGCAAGTTATGAGCGAGGACCCAGACAAGCGCGCCGTGAATGGTGTGGTGCCCAAGCAAGAAGACGAGGACATCGTCGATGGCGATCCTACAGAACAAAGACTAGCGCGAGTCCCAGATTTGACACCAACAACGCACAAAGTCTTCATCACCACAGACCCTGTCCCACCGCCCCAAGGATACGATTTCCTACCACCTGAAGCGCAGATGGAGACCCTTGAAAAGTCTCTGGCGGTGTTAAGGGACTTCCAGGACGATGGGCGGGAGTACGTTGAGCGCCTTGAGGAAATCCGCGAGGTCATCGGAGACGTGAAGAAGCAGAAGGAGGCGGTCTGGGATATCGTGCGAGAGAAAGCGATTCGAGAGCTGCAGGATCAGATTGTACCTCCTGGGCCTCCTGAGGGCTCATAGCGCATGAGCGGTGCCAGCGTGTTGTGATATTTGCATTGTTGTATATGTGTACGTATGTTACACGGCTTGATTGGAATGGACGGACACGGCTGTAATCAGAACGAGGCGTTTGATTTTCGACTTGCATCCAAGTACAAGGAACCGCTTCGTGATCCAAATGTCGTCTCTGTCGGGCTGCGACGCTCGCCCGCGTTGGTTGTGCTGAGTTAGCCGAGCGATGCATTGTGCGCCACCGGCCACCACTACTGGGGAACAGTGAGCGCCACCGTGCGGGGACTACTTAAACGAACTCTGCTTCCGCGCGCTGACGCAGACCCGGATTTTGTTTAACCTCCACTACACCCATCGCCTCGTTTCTCTTTGGATTCAACACACGATGGACGTCCCTGATATTTCGACGCTTCAGCTGCACGACCCAGGACCCCCAGGTCCACGCCACAAACCTGAGATACCCGAGGACATCATGAATAGCAGTGATCGGTACATGGTCAAGCTCAAGAACTATTGCAAGTCACTGCCATACTCGGTCGAGTCGAACTCTAAGATGCAGGAGATGTTGGACTTTATTATCTTGCGACTGGTGCAATGTATTGAGGCTAGAGACTACGACCCTGGCTTCCAGCAGTGGGATAGCATGCTGGTATAGTGCGTATGCTGCTATTAGGGGCGTTTAGGCATGAACGGGACTGACTTCAGTATACAGCTGGAACATGCTCAAGTATCCCATCCCAAAGGATAAACGCATCGCTCTTACGAAGCTGTACTTCCATATAGCCACAGCGCCGGGCATGCCCACGCACATAGTGTCCACATGCTCTGACCACTTGTACTCCTGGACGAGGTCTAAGAAGAAGATGTCTATAGACGACTTGCGACTGCCATGGCTTCCCATTTATAAGATTCTCAGCAAAGACCTGTTCCTTGCCAGACGACAGTACGAGATCAGGTATGTCGCATGTCATGCTGTTACACGACCATTGAAGCTTATAACGTACGCTAGCCAAACCTCTTGGTATATGGGCTTCATTGCAGAGACTCTACGGAGGTTCTTCCACCCCGCGGCCGCAGACGACATGCTCCAGACTTTCGTACCCCTCATCAACCCCTCCTCTCTCAGCGTAAGTCCCGCACTCAACTTTCGGACGCGAAACTGACAGTATTGGGACGCATTACAGAGAACACTGGCCGCACAATACTACATGCTAACATTCCTACCCCTATCGCATCCACAAACCTACCTCCCAATGCTCTTCCGTCTCTGGGAGTCAATAAACTCCTACATGTACGACGAACGCATGCTCCAGTTCCTCAGCAAACTCTCCGAGATGCACGTAGACCCCACAGCCAGCGATCCACGCAAGATAGAGGAGCTCCCGGACGACGCCAAGTCCGAGGGGGAGAATAGACCGCAGTGGTGGAAGGAAGACCTGGACTCGAACTTCCGCTGGGGTGGCTTGTACAAGGATGTCGGTATATTCACCGATAGAGAGTGGAATCTTCTCATGTGCAAATGTCTCGCGTCCATGGGTAAGCGCAGGACATCGTCCAGTCGGAACACATACTTACTGTCAATGTAGAAATACCTTTGGCTGACGCTGGGTCCCTGACTACTGGTCCAAGCGCGGATAGCCAGGCCACATTCGAGCTCCGTCGGTTGCCCAAGGCTAACTGGCGAATCGGTACGCTCAGCCGTGGTACCTTCACGCTAACGCACAACTAATCGTCCACTGACAGCTTCACTCGCCCGAATCATCGTTTACTCCATGTCTCCCGACGGCCTCCCGACCCCTGGGTCCAACGCTCCCACTCCTGCATTCACTCCAATGCACTCTGGAGCAAGCACGCCCCTACCGCACCACGGTGGAGCAGTAAACGGTTCCCTTGGTGATTATTTGTCTGCTCCGCTGGGGAAGGGAGGACACCTCAAGGCCAAGACGTACCTCGCTGGATGCAAAGCTCTCGATTCGCTCGCGAAGTTGATTGCCTCGACTGAGGGCTTCTTCCACCCGACGAACTCTGGTAGCTGGACGAATGATGTATGTATCTCCCAAAGTCTTGATCCGACTTTGCTTCTGACTATCTGGCCACAGCTGAGTGCATTTGTGAAATACGTCGTGTTCGACTTCAACAAACGTAAGACCATGTCTTTGCCTTTGACTTGTAATCGCTCGTTAAAGCGCGTTGCATAGGTTGGCATGAGGAGCAGAAGGCAGATTGTAAGACGCCCGTTGTAAGCACTTTCACTCTCCCCTTTGGCCTAAACATCGCGATTGACCGCCGACTCAATAGCATCGCCGTCTGACTCGTCAAATGAAGCGTGAGCTCGTAAAGAGTCTCAGGACAGTATGCTTCCTCGCCATGTTCTCGCAGGACAGTGGCACAGTCAGCAACATTCAGAGTGCTCTGAAGTCCATGAGCGTACTCGAGCCGGATCTTATACTGAATCCGATCCTCGAGCGTGCTGTTCCTGCTTTGGAGGCCTTAATCGAGGTTGGTTACTTCTGTATTGATTGATACTGTGTGTTGACCCTTTGAATAGACACAGCGTACTATTGCTGTTATTAAAGCGCTAGGAGCAGTCGCTCCTGCGTTGGTTTGCAGAGATGTGTACTATCCGGGTGCGAAGCATCTACTTCCGATCCTTGAGCTCTTGCTTCCTGGGATAGACTTGGTAAGTCATCACTTGTCAGGCATTTGCACAATAGAAAATCTGATTTCTCCTCCTTTAGAACGACCCTTTGAAGACTGTAAGAGTTTCTTAATAGTGTCTGCACACAGGCTACTTAATTTCTATGCGACAGTTCTGCACAACAGCATTTTTAGTCGAAGTAGCTCAATATATCAAGTTCGGAGAGTTGACCGCAGGCAAGAGCGTTGCCTACGATACGGACACAGGCATGGCCGTCCCAGAGTCGCCGTCCATGAGCATCAAGCTGCCTCATAGCATCGAGAACGAAGATGAGGAGCACTTCTCGAAGGAAGAGGAGGACGCGATCGTTATCACCATGTCTGAGCAGTTTGCAGACTGGGTTGCGTCCTTCTTGCGCCGAGTGATCACCCTGTTCGAGAACCTGCCTGAGGAGGGCGGTATCACTGGCACAGCAGGTGGCCAGACCGAACGTTAGTCGCAACTCCTATTTATTTGTATCCTCGCTAATCCTTCTATAGTGAACCTCGTCGATGCCGTATGCGCCGCATTTAGTCAAATCTGCGTACATCTCTCCGACCCCTTGTACGATATGGTATTGAACATGGTATATGACTACGCGAGCACCAACGTCCGGACGAATGCCGTCCGCGCGATTCACCAGCTTGTTGAGTGTGTTGCCAATGCGAACCCTCAGAAGACGTTGGCCAAGTTCTTGCCGATGTGTATCGCGAATATACGCAACGAGTTGGAACATGGCGCGAGTTCCGTTAGAACGACTTCGCTGAGTTCTACGTCACTGCCGTCGGATGCAACGCTGCACTGGAGTATGTCGTCGTGTTATCGTGCGTTTCCCATTGATTAACGCTATTTGCATTTCAGATCTTGCTATCCTGCGTGGATCCATGTATAAGTACGTCTTTAACTCAGCACAATAATGACTTGACACTAACTCCTTGTCCTCTCAGCGATGGAAAAGCGGTCAGTAACGATGTAGTCTGTTGAGAGTGCCTCTGACACACCTTCTCCAGACCCTCAAGTACAAGAAGGACTTGATAGATCTTTTCAAGTATCTTCACAAGAAGACTCTGTCAAAGCGTGGATTTTCGTCGACTGGCAAGCTGATATCGAGCACTCTGTTGACTTTGACGCATACGTACCCTCTCGAGAACAAGTTCGTCAACATCGACGAGTGGAACAGTGAAGGTCTGCTATCGTGATATTGCCTATTGAGTGCGCTCTCACAATATCCACAGAATTCCAAGCCAGCCATCATCAGTCATGGGGAAGGCTGTATGCGCCTGAGGACGTTGAGGTAAATCACAGGTTTCTGATAATGTTGCAGAATTAACACAGTCCATCTTAGATTTCTTGGCATGTCCCGGACACAGATGAAATCGACTTCGCTCTGCAGATTTTCAAGGAAGTCATCGAGCCAACCTTGTCGTCTATCGATGCTTTGTTGGAGCCCGGTTTGTGCATTCTAAACGTTTTTTTGCGTCCGTAACTCATCGTACCATCTGTTTAGATATCAAGCGCGACTCTGTTTGGCGCAATGACTTCTGCAGGTATGTCGGCTTCCCACTGCATTCTCCGCCCAACATACTAAGTCCATTCCTAGGCATCTGAGCTTGGTGAGAAATGCCTTCTCGGGCATCCCAACGTTTGTTAAGGAAGTGGTGTCGCACGAGGAAACAGTGGCCGCCACTCAGTCATCAGACATCTTGTAAGGCATAACTCTCTTCGACTGTCTACAGGTCTTCTGACGTTCTGTTAGGCACGAAATCCCGGAGATGATTGCCATCATCGAACCATTGAACTCTGGGTTCGCATTGGCGGATCCTGAGGATCCCAGACACAAGTACATCACTTCTCTGAAACGAAAGTTTGGGGAGCTACTGCTCAAGGCTTCCGATGCTCTGAGGTCCCAGGGTGAAGAGAACATACTTGACGCCGTACACATGCTGGTACGTCAAAATTACATTATCTGTAGGGACCTAAATTGAACGCAATGTAGCTTCGTGCCATCCGCACGTATATGTTGGATTACGGTGATAGCAGAGACAGGTAAGCTCACTGTATGTCAGACGCTGCTTATATGATTTCCTGATGGGTGTTATCACAGCTATTACGTTCAGCTCGATAGGTACCAGAATGAACTGAACATCACCAGACAATATGCTGGTCAGAAGCACTGGCCTAGAGCAGTACTCGTGCGTCGTGCTAGGTAAGTAATGTATGTTACGACTGATGTCTACCCGTTCAACGTACCCCTAGATTGTACCATGCAGCGAGACTTAGGTGGAACTCCGTCGAGCGCAGGCGAGGCAATCTTGAGAATGAACTCATCGACCAGGTCACAGAGTGGTGTATGTGGCACTATGCGACAGGTAAGCTCGGTTATTCATTGATCTAGCGTGCTGATTACTAACTCAATTCTCAGTTAGAGAGTACGGCTTACCATGATATAGAAATTGCATTACACTGACCTTCCTGCCGCACAGCTCCGCTCAGTCCCTGCTGGATAGTCTTTGCTCAGTAAGTTCCAACTTTATACACATTTCCACATATTAAACTCCCTCTAGATATACGATGGTCCGCGCAGTCGCAGCCTCCCTCGGCTCTACAGAGCGTTGGAGCCTGGTACCGACGACGATCGCATGAAGGGCGCTCTATGGACATTGAACACAGCAGCTTTCGGTGAGTCTTGGGTAGTTTATGCATCTGCTTATAGACTTACCGTTTCCTCAGCTAAATACGCGGTATCAAGTATGACCCATCTCTTTTTCACCAAGTATAGCTGGCTCACAGATTGTGCCAGACCCCACCTTAACGTCTGAATTTGTTCAGAAACTATTCGGGTGCCAGTTCAACGAGAAAGTAAGGTGAACTGATATCCAAAGAATTCAAGCCATCTTACTAACTTATGTAGCCTTCTATTCAAGAATGCGTCACCGCATTGGCAGAAACTAGTACGTCTAGTCCACTGCTCACAATAGCTCGCAACTCAGTCTGTTTCAAGGTCTCAGCAGTTTCGTCGAGCCTTGCTATATGATCTTCGACATCGAACATCCAACGATCACCGCTGCCGTCGCCGTCCTTCGAAGATGCATACCTCAGTCTGATGAGTCCGACGTGATTTCTAGATGCACCGCGCAAAGACAAGAGCGGGTTCGTCTCTGGAATGCAGGTGTAGAGTCAACTGTAAGGCTATCCATTAACGATAATAAATGTTCTACTGACCTCTGCATCCTCAGACCAACGCGATTCTAAAGATTGCTCAGTCACCTAAGACACATTGGAAGTATGCTATTGTCGCTATCAGGTGTCTGAGGACTCTTATTCGGAAAGATGCACCCATGAAGCCTGACCACGTCAAGCATCTTCTCGAGGCTACCCTCGATTCTCAGTATAGTATAGTAAGTGGTGGATCCTTGTAGCCTGGGATGCAGTACTAATTCCTTTGTAGCGTTATGTAGGTCGCTTGCTAGTGATCTGTATTGTGTGTTTGGCTCACAAAACAACCAGTATTCCCAACGTGCGATCATGAAGATTACGAGATTTATGAAGCTGAGGACATTCAACGATGATCCCATCGATGTACTTTTGGAGAACAACCATAATCCGCTGAGGCGTACAGTTCACCTTGACAACCCTACCTCAGAGCATACGACACAGTGGCTAGCAGGTTTCAAAGTACCTTTAGATATCACAAAGGCGCAACATGAACCGTGAGTTATCTCCACTGAGAGTACATTTCCACCCATTTTGATATATTGTCGTTAGTCTCCTCTACGAGAAGGTGAACACTGGTTGGTTAGCATGGAGCGACACTTCAGCCTTCCTTCTTCCACCAGACTCCACCACACCCTTGCATGCGTGTCATCCAGACTGTCAGGATGCGCTCGAAGTGATCAGGAAAGAGGTTACCCAAGCATCATTTTGGGAGAAACTCGTGAAGCACTACACGTCCGAAAATCACTCTGAGGTCATCATCCAGGACAACGCTTCCTGTGTCAAGTCTCTTTGTGAGTTCTGCTACACACTACATGTGGCGTTCTATTCATTTCTGTTGCAGTCCAAGTCCTGCAAGCTGAACCTTTCGAGGCGCTCAGACCAACATTGGAGACTCTTCTGGCAGACAAAGACAAGAACAAGCAGCGCGGTGCCGCAGAGCTCTTGGCTGGCATCGTCTGTGGTATGTGTGATATGCAGTAGTATGGCTATTCGTATGGTGCTGATCGCAGAATAGGGTCCAAACACTGGGCTATGAATGACCAGGCCAAATTCTGGAAATGGTTCACGCCACAGCTTCAACGTGTGTTCAGTCAAACGAACAATGACATGGTATCGATCTGGACGTCTTTCTTTGAGGTGAGTCTCATGAGTTGGCTCTGTTGCAGGTTTCACCTCATCACCTCTCCAGTATGCGTTCTACAATAAAGATCCCAGGAGAGTACAGCCGCTTGTGGACTTTATTATGGAAGAATTCGAAACCGTCGACTTCAACGCGGAAACCACGTTTGATGTGGTCAAGGTGCTCTCCTTCTTCAGGGCGATGTATGAGGAACTGGATTGGAAGTTCTCCGCTTGGTCAGACGATGTACTCCGCCGGTGCTGGTCCGAGATTCATAGCGAACATGACGACGTAAGCGTTGCTTTTCCACCCTGCGAAAAATGTTATAACACGCGTCATTAGGTTTTAGCCTACATCGCTGAGATCATGGCCTTCTGCGACAAGATCATGGTACGTGTGTTGGTGTCACATTGAATAACGCTTACGAGTTTATCAGCGTCGTGCGAATGCATCTGTGCCACAAGTGGAAACAGTCTTACGAGAATCTCGTGTTTTGCCTCCTGACGCCGACATCATGGGTCAACGCGGTCTGTTCCATGAAGGTAGAATTTTAGAGCTCACGAAGAAGTTTAAAGTATGGAAAGAAGAACGGCTGCCAGGCGTAAGGGCATTCCAATCTACATACGACCGGTAAGCTTTATACGCGACGATCGGGCTTACAGAATGCTGAACTCTCCGTTTCCAAAGTGTCGGCATTATGGTCTGTAGATGGCTATTCCAGCTAATCCATGACACGCATGCCTCGGTTGCCTTTGACTATATTCTACCCCTCATGGTAAGTAAAATGCAGAGACCGTAGACCTTCACTCATTCGTTCGTTTAGCCTGAACTGTTTAGATTTACGGAAAGTGAGTCCAAAATACCTGGCTGCCAATACCTCACTCATATTCTGTGCTAGTTAACGACAATGATGATCTCGCACTGCGTTCCAGGGTGCTCCTCAACAGGTTGTGTGGTGTAATACCACCCAGACCGTTCTTGGTTCCTGTCTTAGATTCAATGTTCTCTGCCATCCAGACATCATCGGTAAGTATTCCTTTAGTCTCGAGAGTGTAGATATTTACCGCTTTCCAGTCTTGGCGTGTCCGTCTCAAAATTCTCCCTCTCGTACAAGGTACGGTTCTTGTTAATACACAAAAATGTGTCCTTGACAGTCATCCGCAGTGTACTATTTCCGTCAAGGACCTTGCATCAGTGAGATCAAGACGGTGGAGATGATTGAGGTACGAGGTTTTGAAAGCAACACCGTGTCTTCATAGGCCGATCACGTCACTTTCAGGTCATCTGTAGATGTTTGGACGACGAGATAGTTGAAGTTCGAGAGATGGCTGCTACGTATGTGCTACGACAGTATTTCTGCCATGATTATTCCACTCACGTCTCTACAGAACTCTTACGGGTATACTACGAGTGTCTCCTCGTCGCAGTGTGGTGGCGCTGAAGGTGATCCACTTTCCTGAGCAACGTAGTTTGGACTAATTGTGTATGGCTTGTAGGACCGTTTTGTGCGCCTGGCGAAAAACAGTCGTCTTCCCGATAGGCGCGATGCTACGTACGCTAATGCAATCCGTCAACGTCATGCTGCTGTTCTCGGGATCTGTGCTCTCGTCGAGAGTTATCCGTACACCATCGAGCGCTGGCTCCCAGCACTTCTCACGAGTGTCCTCGTAGAGTACACCTACGACCCTATACCCATCTCGACTACCGTACGCAAGTGTGCGAGCAACTTCAAGAAAACACATCAGGATACTTGGCACGAAGACTCAAAGAAGTTTACGGAAGACCAGCTCGCCGCTTTATCTACCTTGTTGACGGGATCGTCTTACTGTGAGCACACCAACCGATGTCCATTGATTAGTTTTGGAGCTGAACCTTTTATAGACGCATAATCTATACCATCTACACCCTACACATCCATGGACGGACCACTGCATTCTCATCTGTATCAATTCTATAGCAACATCCATAATTCGTCTTTATTAAACGTCGTTTACGCTTCTTGTATAGTAACTCTAGTAAACTGCTATAATTCAAACGTTACTCTGACATGGATGTCTTGAAGTTGGAGTATCTGTCAATAACAGTTTATGCCGAACCTGGAACTATTTCATTGAAGTCACTGTGCGAACGCTACATGATCGTGAGCAGCGCAAGCTCTACCTATGTACAACACACGAAAAACATGTCACTATGAATACATCAACCACTGGAAGGAGGAGTAAACAACACGCGCTTTGGAAAGAGATAAAAAGAGGTCAGATCGTGGTAAGATTGTGTCAACGGACACCCTTTGCCTATAAATCCATGGGCCCCAGGGGCACTGGGCATCGAGATCGAACAACGGCTGGAAGTTGCAGCATATTTTGACTAGCGTGCAGGCCGATGCGGACTCGAGGATTGGTCCATGGAAAAAAAGCAATTATAAGGGGTGTGTTGACACCACGACCGTCGGAAGAGACTCCGCCGAAGAACTGCAGGGGCAGGCGCAGTGACGGCGGAGGACCATCGTGAGGAATGATCTCTCGGCACGGTTGAAAAGACCACCAACGCTGGGCTGATCGAGTTGTAGAGGACGATGAGGTGTTTGGTAAGCCTTTGAGAGGCTAAGTGACGAAAAAGAACGTTGGCCGGGGAATTAGAGGATGATCAGGATACCGGGGATACTGTAGCGAGCGGACGAGGTGGATCTTGTTTTTGGGGTTTCTTGAGTTTTCTGAGATAGAGCCGGGAAAAACTACGATACGATGCAATGCAATACGACAAGAGCCCAAAGAAAACAAAGAAAACTGTTAGGAATCTTCGTTAGTACATCCTTATCAAAGCAACGAAGAAGAACGCACCGACGAAGAGCAGACAACACAACTACAAACAGCGAGGCCCGGCGGATAACTCAATATCTGGGCAATTAGGGACCACCAGGTCGATACCTAGGTACCGGAGGCTTCGCCACGACCTTTCTGGATCTTGTCCTTGAAGGCGAAGACGGTTGCGGGATTAAGGATGGTGGTGTACGAGGCGGGGATGATGATATAGATGACGATTGTGCGCTATTGCTTGGTATTCCGGATACAATTCCAGACCTTGCGCGCGACGGTTTCGTTGTAGGCACAGCTACGTTCGCCGTATTGGTGAAGACGGTTCTTGAGGATGGGCTTGAGCGATGGAGAGACTTCAGAGATGTGGAGCGTGGAGGAAAGCGATGTTGTGGAAGTGGTGGCGTCGACGAACATTGAGACTTGTCCTTCCCGATGATCGCCGTGGGTGTGCTGTGGGACTTGTTGCTCGAGCGCGAAGAAAAACTATTGGTTATCGTGCGCAATGGTGAAGATGAGCTCCGTGTCAATGAGCCAGCTTGCCTATTCTTCTGTGCTTCATTCCCGGTGGTTCCGATCTTGTCATTCTCGCTTCTGCCTAGGTCGGGACTGGCTTTGGGAGTTGCTGTCGAAACAGAGAACCGAAGACGAGCTCCAGGCACCTGGTGAGGGTGCGAAGGAGCCCGTCTAGAAGACTTTGTTGTACGGACTGAATCCGTGACAGGTCGAGGGTCGAGAGGACGTTGTTCCATACCGGTATCCGACTTGCGGATACTCGACTGCAGAGCGGAGGTAGCTACCCGTCCGTCGCAGGCATCGGTGGTGTCGTCAGAGACCAGATACTCTGTACTGGCCTTGGGAATCTTCGTAGAGACTCCCGACGACGCTTCCTCGTGAACTTGAGTAGCGACCTGTTCATCTTCTTCCTTAGATTCTTCTACTTCCTGTATACCGCCTAGCGGCATGTCGGTTAGGCCCAGTCCATGACCTTTGTTCTGACCCTTCGCCTTCTTCACCCCCTCTCTCCCAATACCAACGCTCTGAGCTACGCCGCTCTGGCCTGCTGTGAAGATCAAGGGTCGTCTTCGAGGCACAGATGCTAACTTGAAGAGCTTCCCCTTGTTGTTGCGTTCACTATCCCTGCGACGTTCCTTTGCTGTGTACGTACGTGTAGGAGGATGCAGATAGCAGTCGGATGGGAGCGTCGGTGAGAGTGTAATGAGGATTGGTGTGGGGGAAAGTGGTGGTGCGATGGGAGGAGAGTCGAATATGTCCGTAACAGATGCGATGGATTTGAGAGCGGGATAGCAATGGTTGAGAGCGATAGCACGAGAGCTGGTTGATTGAGTTGCAGACAGAGATGGTATACCGTAGACGGCTGTGTCGAAGATGACGTCCGTGTGGACAGTATCATTGCGCTCAGGAGAAGTGGGTTCGACGATCCGAATGATTGGGACGGCATCGAAGGCGGCGGTGTCGGGAGTAGTAGGAGAGCAACTACCCTCGGAAGAGCTGTCGTCGAAGTCGGGAGACAGTGGAGGCGTGTCGAGAACGTCGGAGGAGTCTTTGATGTCGTCAAGAACAGGAGACTGCTCGCTAGCCGGTCCCCGCTCAGAGTGAAGGCTGACGACCTCGCTTGGTGGTACTAGGTTCGCATCCCCAGCGTCGACTCTGACGTTCAGGTTGTTGCTCGCCTCCTTGTCCTTCTGCACGACATTGTCGCCCTTCGCGCCATCGTTTCCTTCCGTCTGCTTCCCTTTGGAGAGCGGCTTGTGTTCGTATACAGTCCACGGCTTCTTGCATATTTCGTCCAGGGCAGCCTGATCGATGCCATAGAAAGCCATGAGTTCCTCCGTCGTGCAGTCGAAAGCGGGTTCGGGTTGAACATCTTGTGTGTCGCGCGGCGGTTCTTCGCCAGGTCCCCAGATCTTGATCTCAGGGATTTGCAACTTCTGCTCGGGCTTCCTTTCGAAGAACCGCGACACCCAGTGGGGCATGCGAGGTTCCCGAACATTCCTTGTGGGACGAGAGTCGACGTGAGCTTGCTCAAGCAGTGCAGGGAGCTCTGCGATGGCGCGCTGTAGGGGCTGGATCAGTATATGCAGTTGACTAGAACCAAAGAGGACACACCTTGTATTCTCTTTCTTCCTTCCAGTCATCGTACTTGTCAAGCAACCCGTCATGGATGTCAAGAACCTTCTCTCTGATGCTTGACCCGAAGGCACGAGCCGGCATGGTGAGCGAGACTTTGAGGTTCGGGAGGATGACAGGACGGGGAGCGTATGGGCTGACAGAAGTTGGAAGTATATCCCGGCTCTTCTTAGAGGCCTTCGTACGAGTCCTACGGGCAAGCAAGACTCTGAAGCGGCTGGTGATAGAAAGGCAAGCATCCTTGATGATGTTCGCGTAGTACACCAGGGCGTTGTAGATAGTGAACGCTGAGCGCTTCGCGAGTACGAAGAAGAAAGTGCCGAAGATGGTGGTGAAGAGAGAGCCCCCGAGGACCATCATCACCCAGAAGATCCAGGGTGTAGAGGTGACGTCCTGTGTGGAGGCAGCGGGAGTCTGATGAGGTGCCATGGTAAGAGTAGGGCTTTGTGCGACGTGTCCAGGAATGTTGAGGTTGATAGGAGCCATTGAGGGTAGAAGAGACGGTGACGATTGCGCGACGATGGTCTTGATGATGGAAGGAGGAAGAGGGTCAACTAAGAAGTGAGCTATGGCTGGTCCGTCCTTTTACTATCTACCAGAGGCGGGTAGTCAGCCAACGGCTGACCGAGAAGAGCTTGTGTCAGTGCTTCCTGGGCTGGCATCCGTTGTGGTACGTTAGCATAGCCCAAAAAATTAATGAGAGACACGTACTCATTTATTCGAGTGCGGAATGCACAAAGCAGGTCATGTCCTAAATCAATTCCCTCAAGCCAGCCTATCTACGACGAAGTCAATGTGGCGGGCGCTTCAGCGCCACAACGCCGGTAGACTGCCTTTTTAGGCTAAGGCATCTGACAGTATCAGTCCCACTGTGGCTACTGACGCACTCGATATCTGCTCGGAGAAAGAAATATGAGAAGTATTGCGCGCTGTAGCAAAGACGATACGTACCTGATCAATGCGAGTTTATCTGAAAGTGACGATCAGATCGGGGCCGGTGCACACGACCCACGCGTTTTTGGTATGCGAATGAAAGCTGAGAGTGAGAGATTACAAAACCCACTGCACGCGTAAGTCTGATGATTACCACGACGGCCCATAATCGTTTGTCTCAATAGCAACCTCTTCAAGCGCATTTTGCCACTTGGCATCACACATATTGACCGTCGTCGCCAAGAACCTGACTGGATTTACGGCACGAAGTTTTCATCAGTATCATGTCTCGTTGAAGTCAGCAACAACTCACCTTGAATCCTAGTAGGCTGCCTGCAAATAGTCTACTTACATCGGCAGAAACTTGCAGCGCAATAGAGCCAAGATACCACATTCCAGCCACAATATAATTATCCCGACGAAAAAATAACAAGAAGTCCCGGACTAATGTTCGAACATGCAGGGAAATGAGTGAAAATGCTTCAGCCAACACAGAGAACTGTCACCGACAGCAATTAATCAAACAATGTACAATGAAAAAACAAAATACCACACCAGTACGCCATCACCAACACCCGTCGCCCCGCAACCTAGCAAATTGGTATATGATCAAAAGTGCATCGGCGGTATCTGGTCCGGCGACAGCAAATGGTTCGAGCTGGTTGGAGTGCGTCGCCCATCGCTTCCCGGACTGGTAGCGCTAAACAGCAACGCTCCACCGGCCCCCGTGTACGGCGCGACAGGACTGGAAGCGTCGAGTGACAGGTGGTCCGGGCGCACTGTCGAACTCGAGTCGCGCCCGACAGACAGACGGTGTACTCCAGGACTTCGTTCCGGGTCCTCCAGGTCGGGGACTGCAATTCCAAGTTCTGTTGTTTCGATGCCGTTTGGGAGACCTTGTCGCGCGCCGGCTGCGGGTACCTGGTCGATAGGTCGGGGTGCGTGTTTGGGTAGAGGTCCTGAGCGTACGCGGTTGTTGGAGGTTTCTTCCCTAGAATATATTGAAACATTGATGTTAGCGCCACTATTGCATCAGACGGAGAAGCCATATGTACCGCCGAAGGCGGGAGGTTGGGGGAGTAGGGATGCTGTGGTCGCACGCACCGTATCTCTGCAATGAGGTCGTCCACGTCGTACCAGGCCAAATTACTGTAACCCACACCTCTCCACCAGCCCATCAAGTCGGCGGGTAGTATGTATGCGTGGGCATGTAGGTGGTCTGTGACTGGTATCTTGCTATCACGAAACGGTGGCGTGATGAATCCTATTCTAAATTTATCGTTTGCTGCTGCGGGAAGGGATGATATGCTTTGCCTGTTGAATCGAGGAGAGGAGCCGGAGGGCGAGGATGAAGAGTCGTCTGCGTGGGAGGGTAGTAATGATGAGAGCAAGCGACGCGAGAGGTCCCTGAGTGTGACAAGTAGTGGTAAGTCACTTGATGACTAGAGCAAATACCAATGAAAGGTCAACATATTGAAGGGGAGAGGTCCAGAGGCACATACGAGGGTATATAATGAAGGTACATGAAGGCTGCATAAGGAACTTAGTTTAACCTTTAGAAATGAGAACATGAAGAGGACATACTTGAATGCAATAATTAAGTGTCCTTTACTTGAGACAGGATTGGCACGTTCACGGTAGATAGTAAAGTTGTCGTCTCGCCATAGAATTTCTGGAGCCTTTGAGCCTGCAGGGAATGATGGAGAGCGTGGGGAGTGTGCAGGGGTGTGTATTGCCGATGCCACGATACTGCACATAGGGCAGCCTGGTTTCTGCGCAAAGGCCATGGTGCGCTATTGATCCTGCTGGCCAGACGGAAGAGAGGGAAGGAGAGTCGGACGAGGAGACCGTGGTCGAAGGTAACCAAGGCTTGATCCAGAGAGGCTTGGGCGTCTGTAGCTTGTGAGAAGTAAGACGTAACTTGAAACCAACTGGTAACGAAATAGAAAGGGGATAAGGAAAGTCAATGACGATCGATTACCTCCCGTAGTCTCGGACCGGTCTATATTTACTTCTTACGTTCCGCAGTTAACTATCCCACGCTTGCTCGGTACCACCCTATGTCCTCACCACCAGACAAGCAGAGCTCGAGCAGAAATCTAACTTGCACAAAACTATCATTGACTTGACTATGGCCGAACAAAACCAATCTGGCAGTCTCAAGTCCAGGACGGCGATCGTCGCCGTCTTTGAAAACTTCCGAGATGAACTAGACGAGCACAACGACAGACGAGAAAGACTCATCAAGGTCGGTGCGAAATTAGAATGATCTCCCACCATGACCGTCTCCGCCCTCTACGTCTCCTTGGTCCTGGCTCTCGTCTCGACATAACCTGAACCGAACTCTCTGTCAGAACAGCCGTGATGTCACAAACTTATCGAAGAAAGTTATCTTCCTGCTGCACAGAATAATGACGGAAGATGACCCAAACTCCAAGGACAAAAGTGACCGCGCCCGGGCTCTGCGGGCTGCTGCGAAAGGACGAGAAAAGTTGAAGGAAGTGCAGAAGCTTCTTGCATCTATCCGCGGTGAAGTGGAGGGAGACCGCTTCTGGCGGTACCAACGAAACGTCTCTCCTGGCTTGCAGGAGTTCATCGAAGCCCTCAGCTTCGCGCATTATCTCGAGACGGGTAGCCTGATCAGCTATAATCAAGTGCAGCAGTCGTTGTCAGATGAGCATGGAACTCCAGTGCGTATCCCCAACACTTACTCAATGACTGGCGTGTGCTAATTGATCAAAAGTATTTCCCTCTCACGCTTGAAGATTACTTGCTGGGACTCTCTGACCTGACTGGGGAGCTCATGCGCTATGCGATTACTGCCATCTCTCAGCGTGGAGGTCGCACAAAAGCTAGCGAAGTTTGCACTTTCGTACGCAGTTGCAGAGCAGGTACGACTCAAGCTATCGAGCATAGCAGCATTATTTAACTTTGATTGCTACAGACTTTGAGGTACTTACTCCCTACTATAAGGAGCTCAAAAAGAAACAGGCAGTAACCTCTCAATCTTTACAAAAGATAGAAGATGGTGAGTTCAACCTCTGCGTAAAGTCAGACTGGACCTAAATATGTGTCTTCAGCCGCCTACGCGATAGCCGTGCGGAGCTCCGAGTACGACCTGCCTCCGGAGATGTTGGACGATATCGCAGCCATGGTCTCGAGTTCGTATGGTAGAGGATCTGGTGAAGAGCAAGGTCGACAAAAGCGGCCGCGGCTAGACGACGGAGATGACGACGATTGAGAGCTTCAGAGTCGTGTTGCGTTCGAGCATGAGTTCGTCCCACATGTACGAATACCGGTGAGAACGAAAAAGAGGGAACGACTGGCCGCCATTACTCAGGATTGCTCTGTGAGTTCGCAGCTACGCTCGGCTATTGTGGATGATCGATAACTGTGTGGCAGTACTCTGTGCGAGGCAATCAGACCGGCATTGCAGTGTGTTGGCCATGCACTCTTAATATCTGCTTATCGTCCTCCAGCCACAGCACGTCTTTGCTCCACGATCGTGTCTTCCCTGACTTCGCTCGGTGTTGTTTCGCCCCTTGGACCCTGCACACGCACATTATCTGAGCGATCACAGCGTGTATCAGAGACTATCAAACACCGAAGTCAATCACTGGTGTTCATTATTCGCCATACTTGTGTGTTCCGTAGCCTGTGTTTTTGCAAACGAAGAGTTCTGTTGCATTCCTGCGGCATTCAGGCTCTTTCCGAATTGCTGAACGATACAAGGTGCCGAGCGTCCCTGTGTGCGTCTTGGGTTCCCGGACTTGTCCTTGCTCAGATAGGAAGAGCCTCGACTTGCCTCGTGTGCCCAGCCTTGTCCTCGTTGCAACCAGCTGGTCGAACTGTGCGTATTCATCCAACGATTCTGGTTGGGTGCCTGTAGATTACCCTTCATTTCAAGGGAGCACTTTGCAATTGCGCAAACGATAGACGCAGACTACGGTGGTACTTATATCTATTCTACGCTTGATGCATAAGCTGTCCTAGGCTTCTCCTCAACGACCGGACTCAGGCAGTCCTCGCAACGATTTCTCACTCTCACCACTTTTCTCTCGACGACATGACTCTCACATTCAGCCCCGCCCTGCAAACGACGACCGCGCTGCCCGTCGCACCCAGTGGCCGCGCCAGCTTCCGATTCTCAGCTTCCTTCTCCTCACACGACGAGTATAACCGCGCTCACCGGGAGGGTTCACGACTCGAGATATGGACCAACTTACCTGTGGGAGACCACAATGAAAGCGATTGGCACGCCCTCGCGTTCAGCTACCCAGAGGACTCAGCAGCGGAGACCGCGGCTAATGACAAGGTCTTCACTCTAAAGCCCACGACATCCGAGGTTGCGAACAAGGCAGATAACGCGACCGTTGTCCTTGATCTCACCCTCTCGAACGCACGGCCCGGCGCTGTGTACTCGTTCACTTACCGCCTCGTCCATGCGTCGGGTGCAATCGAATGGCTCGGTGCATACGGACAGAACGGAGACCTCGTCGTCGAAGAGAAGGACGTCAGGTTCACTCTCGCTCAGGGCAGCACCCTCGACCACGGCACTATCTTTAATGCGGACTTGAACGCTGACATTGACGCGGTGACCCTCGGAACCTTGAACAAGTCTGTTGATTGGGTCAGCTGGGGATTCAGCGAGGATGGGTACGTCATTCAGTCGTTCATCGTAGTTATGAAATGAGTTATCTGATACGCTCTGTTGAGTAGATGCAAGGCCTCCTACTCGGGTCTATCTGTGCCGCCTTCGAGCGCCGTCTTGCTCGTGCCGCGACCGACCGACACCCGCCTGGTCGATGTCCAGCCTCTTCTGCTCAAGGCGTACGGCGGCGCGGTCAGTGTCACGTCCAATGGCGATCTGGTCCGCCACAACGGTCTTGCGGTGCTTGACGTGAGCGAGACCTTCACCGAGACTACCGTACTTCCTGGGTCTTCCATCATCAGCATTCAGAACGGCTTTGCGGTCGTAGCAAGCGCAGGTAAAGAGAGCCAGGACGTACCTACGTCGCTCTCTTTCATTCCTATCTCGCGCGAAGCTTGGGCTACACCGTCGACCGACATCCGCCTAACCGAGGCCAATGTAGTCTCCATCCTTGGCTCCGAGCACACCGACGCCGTCATCGTAGACTCATCCGTGTCCACGTTCGGTACGTGGAAAGCAGGCGAGGACTTGATCGTCCGAGTGAGTGCTCCAGGTGCACAGTGCGTTATCGCACCGGTGTATTCCCTGCCTACCGCGAAAGAGGATGAATCCGTGTCTCTTGCGTTGATAACGACGTCCGCGTCGGCTCGTGTCGAGGTGGTTGAAGAACTGCAAGGGTCTGCACTGTTGACGCCTCCGCCTTCTCCACCTGCCTTCATACGCCCCATCGCGACCTCCGCCCAGGCAGCACCTGAGCCCGAGGTCGTATCAGAGCCTACCGAGCAGCTTGAAAAAAGCAAAGCTCCTGAGGTCGAGGCCGCGTCTGAGGCGCAAGAGCAGCCTGAGGACGCTGTGGTGGAGCCCGTTGAGGAGGTCCATGAGGCAGAGCAGAAGCCAGAGACACCGACAATCCCAACCGCACTAATCCCTCTCGTCAATAAGCCTATCGGCGCCAGCTTCTTCCGCTTCGTCCTCGCCTTCGTCGCCTGGCTCGCCAGACCTGTATTCGACAAGCTCTACAGCTTCTTCGGCAGCAACGTCTTACTGTGGCTTGCCTGCAAGATTTTCGGAACTGGCCAACCTGAGCCTACGTTCAATGCAAGCCCTAGCGAGCAAGAGGTCGTCGAAGTGCCAGATGAGGTCGTTGACGGAGAAGAAGAAGCTCAGTCTCCTCAGGTTGAATCCTCTGTCAAGTCGGAGAAGTCGGAGATTCCACAGCGCGAGAAGGCTCTGTTGCGCACATACTCTGAGCTCACAGTATCTGATGGGAGCACGATGATCTGCGAGGCGGAAGAGGAGGAGCAGGTGACAGAGGAGAAAATAGTGCACACTGTCCTCTCCAAAGTCGTTGAGGACACCACGCCTCCTCCGCAAGCTCCTACCCGTCTTCAGATTCCACAGAGGCAGCCACTCACCATTACGAAGTCCCATCTGGCCGTCGACGCTCGCAGCGAGGTAGTCTCTCTACTTGCGAGCATCAAGTCCAAGGATACCGCTTTACCCGAGCTCGAGGTGACCATTAATGGCGAACGCTCTCGCCAGCCGCTTAAGTCCTCGCAGGTTGCTGAGGGCGTGTATCTCGTCGAACTTCGTCTTCCCTCCTCCGACTCAGCTAAGCTGCAGGTCGCTGTTCGCCAGTAAAGCGTCGCCTATCGTCAATTCCTTTCGGGACACGAAGGTGGAGCGTCTGGACGCTGCACCTTTGAATTGTCTCTTCATCCCATTTTCTTCTTAACATCTGCATAGATCCTGTTGTATGTACGACCTTCTTCCTGTTGTATTTTCTTCTTGCATAGATTCACGACCCACCCCTACGAACATTCACGAAAAACGCATTCCACCCCGTTCTGCATCTCATCCATAACCCATCATGATCCACGTCTTCTTGTCACGCCTCTCGCTGTCTGTAGTCCCCTCATTCTTGTAGCTTTGTCAATCTGTCGCTGTGCTTTCAATTGGATGTCGTTATTATACAAACTTGTGCTGCCGTAAGTGCTAATTAAGGCGAACTGAAAACCAACGTACAAACCAAATAACGCCTCTGAACCGGAGAAAAAAAACTGATAAAAATACATCTGGCGAGAATCAAGGTTTATACTTCCGTTCTGCAAGGGGTAAGGGTGGCTGAAGTGACACCAGACAATAGGGACCGACGAGATGTCGATACTTCTCCCCACTCGAGTCCTATATTCATTTTCGCCGACTCTTCCGAGTTTTCATAACGTCGGCCATACGTTTGATACCTCCTATCTTCCATTCCCTACAGAGACGAAATCAAAATCAGTACGTGAATTCCAAAGAACGCAAGAAACAGGGTGACAAAGGTTAAATGTTCGTACTCTTTTCGTAGCATCCATTCACGACGCTTCTCACCGCCCTCCTTCCAGCCGACGTCTCCGTTCTCTGCTAGAGCATCCACATGTCGTTGCACAGCGTTATCCAGAGCGATGTTTGCTATCATGGAACCCCGTTTGTTTACACGGGTGCGACATACAGCGCATACAGGGGAGTCTTTCTGTAGAACCAGAGAGAACAAGAAATGTTAAGGCTAATTTGAAGGGAATAGACTGCTACTCACGTTCTTTTCCATCCACCCCAACGCACATTCACCACAATAGCTATGTCCACAGGGGTTAAATAGATATGCGCATGCACTGGACATATCGGTCAGAGTGGCGATGAGCTCACATATGCGCGCACTTACAATAGGTCGAAACATCTGTACATTTATGACGGTCATTACTTGAATATATGCGGTCTGGGGAACGATAGGACGTACATGGGACACGATATCTCCTCCTCAAAGTCCTCCAAAAGCTGTTTCACCTTCTTCTGACTTCGCCCATCTTCGTCTCTTCCCGCTTGCTCAGGAGAAACAACGATTGTACGATTGGCTTTGGTCTCGTTCTTGTCCTCACTGAGCTGTCTCTTCTGCGGCGTACTGGCCGCTGCTGGTTCTCGCTGCTGACTATATGCTGGTGTATCTCTAGGTGCTACGCCTGGAACGTCGGTGAATATCAGCTATACTTGAACAACTGTGTGGAAAATCGAACATACTCTGTGGCTGAAGTGGTATACCGTTTGTCTGCCATACGGATCGAGATGTCGTAGCTATACGCACTAAAATTTGAGCCGAGCAGCAATAGCAGAGTTAGATCCATACCTGTGAGGTTGGTAGGACAAGGAGTACTGGAAGCTGCTGCGGATGGTGCACCTAAACTCAGGGGTTATATTATGGCACAGCGACTTGATATAATCCGACACGCACTAGTAGACTGTTTCACTTGCGATAGCAGCTCGGTTTCCAGCTTATCCACCGCCTTCAGGAATTCGTCGTCTACGTCATCCTCGAGGCCGTAATCTGTGGAGGGAGTTGTACTACGCTCGGTTGAATCGGATGATTGTCCCTGTACAGTCTCAGTCGGAGCAGCAGAGCTCTCAGGTAAGGTGCTTGTGGAAGGTTCATGACTTGAAGTTGCATCGACGACATGAGGCAACGCTGACGCTGCGTTTTGCGGAGTTGAGTGATCGGTTGGTTGGGCGGTCAATTGATGTGATTGTGAAGACTCAGGCTGTTGGTCTTGGGTTGCTGGCTGTGTGGCACAAAGCCATGGAATACTGTCGAGGTCAAAGCCGTCGAGGTCGTCGAAGGTGTATTCGTCGTCGTCGTCGTCGAACTTTATCGACTTTACGTCCTGAGGCGACATGAGAGTATGAGTGCAGGGATGTAAAAGTACTAGTTAACTGGCCGCGGGTGGAAGTCATGGCCAGCGCGTCTAATGTGCAGAGGCTCACGAAGAGCTTACCGCAAACTTCACAATCGGTTTCTCGTATCATTCTGAAATGAAAACAGAGGATAGACAATGTTCACTGTTGCTCGCTACTACTCACAGCCCTCTACAAACAAGATACAAGACATCTACTCGTCATCAAGCCCGTCGACATCCTCATCGTCAAAGTTGAAGCCATCCTCAGAGTCGTCATCGACGCGCGACCCATCGACATTGCCACCGACGGCAGTTCCAGTGCTGCTCTGGCCACCGTCTCCGGCAAGGTTAGAACCGTTAGCGTTGGTGATATCGCCGCCGTCGTTAGACACACTCCCGCCACGAGCGTTGCCAGAGTTGCCGGTAGAGGCGTTACCACCCGGGCCACGGCCATTGCCATTACCACCTTCGGCATCACCAGTAGTTGTGGTACCGCCGATACCACCAAAGGCTGAGAAGTAGTTCAATAACGCGAAGACAAAACGGAGCATATATGTAACTTACTAGATCCAGTGTTGTTAATCGCGCCATCGTCGTCCGCGACGTTTGCAACGGAACCACCGTTGACATCCGAGGAGTCACCGGTGTGGGCATTACCACCAGCAGTGGTTTGATCGAAGGCACGCTTGGCGACATCACCGCCAGTAGCATCACCACTGGTTGAAACACCACCATCAGCAGCAGCGTCTGTTCACCAGAGTCAGTGAAGTCAAGTTTCACGATTTAGATGAGACTCACTGGAGTTGGTGTTAGTGACGGTTCCACCCTCGTTTCCGATGTTGCCTCCGTTGGAAGCACCTGCTCTGCCGGTACTGGCATTACCACCGGGGCCACGGTTCCTGCCTCTGCCACCGACTGCGTCACCAGAGTACGAGTTTCCGGCAGTGACACCGTTAGCAGTGTTGAAATCGTCTACATGAACGTAGATTAGCCGTAGGAAGCGTACGAGTGTAATGAAAGAAGGACGTACTGGCTGCGTTGTTGGTGATTTCACCATCGTTCTCCGCCTCGTTGAAGACGGAACCCGTGGAGGTGCTGCTGGAGTCACCGGAGTGAGCATTACCACCGGCTGTTTGGGAGTCGGTCGCACGCTTCCTCCTTGCGTTACCACCGAAGGCATCGCCGGTTCCGGATGTACCGCCGGAGCCGGGAGCATCTGCAGAAGAGATGTTGAGTATGCAGAGGTGAAGATATTTCAGTACTTACTTGCGCCATCCGTGCTGTCAACACTTCCTGCAGAGTTGAAGACGGATCCTCCTCTTGCCATGCCACTGTTACCAGTATAAGCATTACCACCAGGGCCTCTGCCTTGACCCTCTCCACCCTCGGCGTCACCAGAAATACTGTTATTAGCGTCACCACCGAAGTCTGTGCGAAAAAATGAGTGGCATATTCCAAGGCGCAATGAGGAAACTTACTAGAGTCATCGCTGGTCAAGTCGGTATCGGGATCGGCGTTGTTAACTACGCTACCACCGTTGGCAGAGTTGGTGTTACCGGTGCGTGCGTTACCACCGGCGGTGTTTGAGTCGTCCGCACGCTTGCGGTGCGAGGCCATACTAGAAAAGAATCCAAGGGGGCTGCTTCCGTTAGGGATTCCCGGAGCAGAAGGAACACCGGGAGCAGCGGGGACATGTGGGACCGTGTTGGGGGAGGCTCCAGAGGCAGTGCTGCTGACGGCGGCGACACCAGGAACGTTGGGCGAGGTAGGGGCTGCTGCAATGAGAGTTGGGCTGACTGTGGCAGCAAGAATACCAAAGGCGATGACCGGGCTACGCATCTTGAAGAACTAGTGCTGTGGGTAGAAAAGGTGAGCGAGCGAAGAGATTAGAAGAGAATAGAGTAAGGTGGGGGAAAGAAAGAGAGACTGGGTTGTGCACGAAATCAAGGCGCTGCGTCTTATATCTCGTTCGACCAAAATTCAGATCCCGCCGTGTCTTCTCGCGCATGTCGGCCAACCATCGAGACCATAAACAGATAAGTTACCAAATCGGGGTGTACTCGCACCATTTTGGGCAGACGCCGGCAGCGCGGGGCCCAATGAGCACTCGAGGCGCTCAGAAGCCAACATAGAAATTTGAGCCGCTGCTTCTTCGAAGCTTCGACGTCCCAACATCGACCCGACGCCCATACTTACGTGTCGTGCACAACCTCTGTCACCCTACCGACGCTGTCTTTGTCAGCCGTGAATATTCGATTGTTGGAAGGAGAACGTCCGCTCCTATGACCCAGCGTCCTACAGATGGATTGCTGTGAATGCGTCAGCTACTGATATGATTACACCTCGTTGACTATGAAGCATCTCTCGGCAGCGTCCAATCCGGCTGCAACCTCCCCGCTAAATTGCCAACAGGACCAGAAAGCCCAGCTTGACTCTTGAAACTCTCGAGGAAATTCTTGATCAAGTTGTAGTCTGTGCCCATTCCGCCCTCTATACCTTCGTCTTCATCAGCATTCTGCTCCAGTAGATCCTTCAACTCGGCCTCCATGGCTGCTTCAATGTCGCCAGAATCGTCTTCCTCTTCGATTGTCTCCACCGTGGCTTTACCCTTACCCTTGTCCGCACTCGGAGGCGGTTGGCGTGGCTGCGTCGACGTCTGACCCTGCCGAGAGCGGGCAAGCTCTGCATCCATGGCTCGCATGAGCTCCTCGAAGGAATCCAAATTGGGCTTTGGCTGTGCAGGACTCCGACTGGAGCGAGCGGGTGTGTCGGACGAGGGGAAGGAGGACGTTTCTCTGCTACTGGAAGATTTATTTCCAGTAGCACTTTTCGGAACGAACGCTGTGCATGTGATGTTTAGTAGACAAACATATACGACTAAAAATAGAGATTTACCACCGCGGTCCTTCCGTTCGTTCACGATGTCGTTCCATTGTTGATCTGAGACACCGAGGGCTTGTCGGGCAAACTCGAGGAACTCTTCTTGCTCCTCACTCATGTCAATCTCAATATCACCGACCAGCTGAGGCCGCTCGTCATCTGAGCCTCCATCCTCGTCATCCTCATCCTCATCATCGCTTTCATCGTCAGAGTCGACACCTTCGTACCTATCCCGAGTCAGCAGTGGTGCCCGAACAGACGGAGGGGGGTCTTGAACAGGATTGGACGGCTGGTCATCTTCTCCTTCCGGCCGTGCAACGCGTTGGGAGTTCCTATGAAATGAGGGCGGCATCTGTCCGTATTCTGATGGTGCAATACCAGGAACAAGCGCATCCAGGGCCGCTTGACGCTTTTCACGCTGCTGGTCTGGCGATTCTGCCTGCATCTGAACATCGCTGTCATCGTCGTCCGAATCATCCGAATCACTGGACTCGTCGGAGAGTAATTCGCTGCACCCGGACGAATAAGTATGAGAAAGCCCTAGGCCAAAAATACAACATACTCAGCAAACCGGGCACCTTCGATATCACCATCACCTTCCACGAATTCTTCCACTTTTTGAGCGAGTGATTTCAGTCGTGAGGCTTGCTCGTTGGCCAACTCCGCCTCTTCTGACTCTGCGGGCTGCCCTTCGCCGCTGACTGTACCTTCCATCTTTCTCTTGAGAAGACCGTCGAAGTCATCCATATCAACGTTCAACCAGTCGTCTGAATCTTCAGGCTGTTGAGGGAAATCTGATCCGGCAGCGGCAACAGCAGAATCGACTTGGCTGGAGAAGGACGGTCGTGCTGCGTCACTGTGTCCCACTTTCAGTGAGTCAAAATGCTTTGAAAGGCAACGATGGCTTACTCTACGTGTCGCACTTCAACAAATGCAGCCGCTGCCTTATCTTCCAACTCCGTCCAAAGCTTCGAGCCTTCCAATTCTTCCTTGAAGTAACCGGACTTCCGTAAATTCTCAATGAACTTGCGATAATCTGGATTATTCTGGAGGGCCTCACGGCGGGCACTGTTCTAGAAAAAAGTGTGTGTCAGCTATGCTGATCGTGAAGGTATGTGACGGTAACTCACGGCAGCTGCTGTAACTTCTGCAGTCGGTACTTTTGACGTGCGTCCCTTCGTCTCCTGATACAGCATTTCAAAGCCGCATGCCTAGAAACAGCAGCATTGATAAAAACAACACAAGAAAAAGAGAATTAGGTCGCACAATCTTCATCCCAAGGTCTCGTCGCCGCCATTCGGGAGTTCCTTCCCTTTCCTCGAAACGCCCAAACACCTTGGGAGGGTAGAACTTCTGTCCAATAAGCTGCGCATACGCCGTACGCGTCATTTTAACTGTGCATTTCACCGATGGTTCAGGTGGAAACCTTGACATCCTATGCGCAGCCTTGGAAAAGTTGTTAGATGTACTATACCAGTGGTGAGACGAGCGGCTTACCCGAAGTTGCAACGCATCACGGGTATAGAATGTCTCGACAGCCTTCTGAATGAGGGCTGGACGCACAGCTAATGCTCGAGCAATGTCAACCGGCACTATGACTGAAGTGTGATGCACATGTGGCCTGACCGCGCCTGGGTATCTACTCAGGGGTTAGCGTAGGTGACACCACCAAAACTCTGTCATGGCATACCCTGAGATTCTTTGCCACACAGCTGCCTCGACTGCATCAGGCACCTGAGTTTTCTCCAGAGGGTCGCGCAGCACCTTGATAGCATCCTGAGATGATATGAAATCGTCCAAATCCTCTACATCACCCTCTTCTCCATCGGCGTAGCGGGTAGAGTTCTGTCGACGATATTGCTCTTTTGCACTTGTTGGGGAGATGTGCGCGAGCGGTATAAGATGCATATGTGAATCGTATATCCAAACCTATACAACAGCTACATATCAATACTTCAAGTACCATCGAAGACACATACATACCCTGTTGGCTGAGTTCGAAGGAGTAACCCATTCCGGTAGATGGTCCGCAGCTTCAATGAGTAGAAACTCTCCGTCTGTGTCAAACACTCTACAATTAAGTCATTATAAACAAGAAAAGGTACAAAAGATATATACATACCTTATGGCAACGTCCCACTTGGTACTGATCTCCCGCAAAAGCCATACCGCACACCATTCGTCATCTACACAATCTCCTACTCTCATTGTGCCTTCCAGTATGTAGTTCGTTGAACCGATGGATTTGCTAATTTTGAGCTCGAATGCGTCCCGATGCCATTGCATATCAGGAATAAGAGATTCAGCATAGCTCTGCATGACGACTGCGAGAGTGGTGACTGAAGCCTTGTCCGACATAGATTCCGGAGGGTAGAGCTCGTAAAACAGTGTGTCCTCGGATATTGCAGGAGATCGATTGAAGACATCCATGTCAGATAGCTTCCTTGTATGTCCTTGCAGATTTTAATATGGATGAGGCAAAGGAAGATGTCTGTGAGAACGAGCAAGAGGTGATAGTCTGAGTTGTAGATTACTCAAATTCGAGATTGGAAGTTAGCCAGATAGACGCTTCCGCCACAAAGCGTCGGTGATGGCGGCGTATTTCCAAATGGGGGCGGGATGCGTTCACCAGCCTGCCAGTGCTTCTGAGCGCTTCATTCAAGTTGTCTCTTGCCATACTCACCGTGCACGCTCGAAAGATCGCCCATCGCCCTCTTTCATGAGGAAGCATGGCGACGGCTTTCAAAGACAGAAATCTACTGGCCGTCATAGGCGATGAGGTACGTGCTTTCTCCACAGTATGCTCGACCGCGACTGAACGCTTGTACGCACAGGATACAATCACGGGTCTCCTGTTAGCGGGCATTGGTAACGTGGAGAGAGGGAAGAAGAACTTCTTGGTCGTAGACTCTAGTACGTTCTTCTATATTCTATATTGTGGTGAACATCCTCTCATTGTCCACAGAAACACAAGTGTCTACCATCGAGGCTGCATTCCAGGAGTATACCGAGCGTAAAGACATCGCAATCCTACTCATCAACCAACACGCAAGTCCAAGATATGCGTCATGTCTTCAAATTGTAGCTAACAAAATACTGCCACAGGTGGCCGAAAAGATACGCCCCACAGTTGATAAATACCAGCAAGCGTTTCCTGCACTACTCGAAATTCCTTCGAAAGACCACCCCTACGGTATGTCCAGGTTCCTGTATGCAACATACCAAGTCCTTATCTCAGTCTGGATTAGATCCTTCCAAGGACTCAGTCCTGAAACGCGTTCAGAAGCTTTTCGGTGACTAAGAGCGTGTCGGTGTTCTTGAAGATCCAACCATGGACGCTAGAGCTGGCTTGTACTGTGGATATTGGACTAATAATACATGAGGACGTGATTAAATGCTATCGCATGTGCTAGATTACTTCTTGCCGAAGATGCGCAGGTGAGTTGGTCTTCACGGGCTTCAAGCGTAGTGCACTAGTGCCATCGCCTTTCCGCCGGCCCAATGATCCATATCCGCTTTGCGGGTGAACGTGAATCTAACGAAAGTCAGCGCGAGGGGTATGACCATGGCACACGGAAGTGCTCACCTGGTACATCGATTCTGAGATACCTGAACTCGAACTGGCGGTTGTCGTTCTGAAGGAGCGAAGTCATGATTAATCCCACAGCACACCAGATAAATCACACACCATAACAAGCATTGCCTGCACTTCACCCTCAGTATAACCCTCCTCATCATCTCCACCGCCCAGTAAGTCCCCAGACTCCTTGCTTGAACCTCGGAGTCCCGAGAACAGACCGACGAATCCTGACTTCCATCCGCTGTCCTTTTTCATTTCCTTGACTTCCGGTGCGGCGACTGGTGTGGAGGGTTTCGACGTAGGCACCGGATCTCCACTCAAAAATCTGAACAGCTGCTTTGCCCCATCCCATTTCTCGCCCACATAATCTCTGGTATGCTGCCAAGCTTCCTCTGGTGACGTCTCAGAAACAGCTGCAACGCGCTCCGATGTCCATTCCCTCGCTGAATCCCACCAGGACTGATCTTCATTAGCGACAGTGCTGCTTGATTTATGCTTGGCTTCAACGTAGAAGTTAAGGAGCAAGGTCTCCCGCCCATATGCGTCCCTTCCAGGCTGGGATGCTACCCTGTCATTGCGATGCCGAGGGCGCAGAGCTGATGGTGGGTTGTTGTGGAATACGAGAGGTCCTTTGAAGTATTGTGTCACCTGAAAGCCAAGGTGAGGGATTTCTTGAAATACATACGACATGCAAACGTACCTTCGGTGAAGACTTGATGAGCTCGCATGCTTGGCCATACAGCACCGTAGCAGAGTTTTTGGAGAACAGCTCTGATGTCAGCGCATATACTAACACAGCCGTAAATCCAGCACCGAATAGGATAACAAATAGGTTCGACGCCCTGGCGGTCGACCTAACGACTACCAGTACTATTCAGTATACGTTTCTTCCAACAGACCACAAATTCACGCACCTTTTCCACCTGTGCTCAACTCTGACCATTTCTTCTGACTGGCACCATCTCTAGGAGTAGGCGGGATAAGTCCGAGCTGAAATGGGCCTACGTTGTCTCTCTGCCGTGCTCCTGCCCGTTGGTCAAGTGTGTGCGAGAGTAGAGGTCCAGGGGACTGCTTGCTAATTGGTGGGTCTCGATGTGTCGCGTACGTTCGAAACAGATATGTGAAGTTTGCATGTCGTGTGCTGAGTTTTGCTCTCGATACATGTTGATGGATGACAGTAGCTGCTCGACGACTTAGCAATGACCGTGTGCTGTGTAGGTTCATGGCGGAAACAGACGAACCGCCGGGAAGCGCGTGAAATCGAGTAATTGGCAAGAAGTATGCGTCAAGCGCCTGCCAGTACGAGAAGTACGAATTGTTGGCTATCTGAGAGTGGCATATATATACAACATAAGAGTTCATAGTGTTATAGGTACATCGTGCATTCGGTCTCAAAGCGTGTTGGTCACCAGATGGTGCGACTCGATCGGTGGCAGGATATAAATATGCGATTAATTGCCATGAGTCCATGCCTCCGCGGGAGTCTTTCCGTCATCCCGAGAAGGCTCGCAGAAGTGCTACAATGGAACAGATGGTTTAGCATGATTCGTCCAGGAGCAATCCGCTGTGGAACATTTACTTACATTTAAATTCTGTGCGTGCCGCAACCTATGTATTTGTGTTCGACAATTCCAACCATACCAACAATCATCTTTAACAGGGGTATTCGCTATGAAAATGAAAATGAGATAAACACCAAGGCCGTCTCGTCGCTGACACGCACCATTCTGAGGCCTTGCCATCCACCACTTTGGGAAGCGTGTCCTGAACAGCTTGGTAATGCACGTTTTGCAATACCATTGTTCCTTGTCCCAAACCTCTTCTTCGTCGGTTACCTGGACATCGAAAATCTCCTCGGTGAAAGTACTCCAGTCGGAGTCGACTTCCGCAGAGATAATGTCAAACACGGCGCGCGTTTCAACTGTGTTCCTTGATAGATTCCCGGGAAGCCAGTCTTTGATGGAGGCGAAGCCTATCGTGCCAGCAAGTAGATTCCAGTCTGAGATTGTGACATATGAGGCCGGTGAGGTTCATGGGAAAGAGGGGTTACTTACTTGCGCGCCCATACAGATCCGCTCCATGGACCTCGTTGCACCCAGAGCCTATGTCGTTCTGGTCAGTCCTGTACGAGTTAGATGCATATGATGCCCTTACATGTGTCATCCATTCCATTAACTTGCACGATAAATCGTTGGGGACCAACAGCAAGTGTAGTCTCTTTGTCCAAGTTCTTCAAAAGGCACACCTTGTCCAATATGATGTGATTGAACGTTGTGGCAGACAGCTCTACTCCCTCGCTGGGCTCTCTCCATGTGTTCTCTTGCAACCACTCATAAACGAGTCCAGGATTTCCTATACGATCTGGCGAAGGCAGAAACACTAGGAAGTGTATTTTGTTCAGATGAACAGTCAAGGATAGATGCGACCACTCAATAACACTCACTAAAGTTTTGTATATGAACGTTATGCGGATCAGCGTTCATGGCACGTTGAAACATCACTTGTAGGAATGATGTGGCCGCGACGATATCCTGAAGCTCAGGAGTGTCGTACTTGACGAGCCGAGCGACTATGTCTGCCCAATTTCCATTCTCTTGGGTCAACTCTTCATCATCATCGACGTCTTCGGGCTCTTCTTCTTCTTCTTCTGCGCAGGCGGCCCAGCAAAGCAGCCACACACGATAGAGCGCAGTTCGGAAACGGGTGGATTCAGCATCAGAAAGCACGCTCGTACGTGACCGTCGGTCCTTGTAGCTAGCAGAAGTTCACTGTCAGTATACCGTATTGAATATTGAGAATAAACTAATACGTACATTTGACTATAGATGTCTTCAAGCGCTTGGACGGCGACGGCATTATCCTCGAGGAATCGTCGTTGTCCGAGCGTAAGAGACGCGAGGAACTCTGTAGCCGCATCCAACGACTCCTCGTAGTTCAAGTCCACAGAGATCCCGAAACGATTTTGACAAAGCGCCACCCGAAGAGCGTGAATCAAAGATGATCCCACAAGATTCAATCCTACAGACGTTAGGATTGTTTGTCTGTGCTCCTGGAAGACATTGTACGTGTGTTCCTTCGAGACTTTGATCGCAGCTGCCAGAGTCTGGAAGTCGGGCAGACAGGCTAGGACTTGGTCTACGACGTCGGTGGGGAGATCTGTGAGTTGAACCATGTTGTGCTGGGCGGGAATCCCGACGCGTCGGTGAGGTTTATATAGTGCGCCGCTTCCGCAGTCGCAGCCGTTGACTGCATGGCGGCAATGATCATGCGACCAGCATGGAGCTGGCGGAGTCACATTGAAATGCGGTGACATGCAGTGATCGGCTTGGCTATATAAGGGAATATTATCGGGCATGGGCGCATCATTTCCATATAGAGTACGGCGTCGGTGTCTGTTCATTAAATGGACATCGCCGCGGCTGACTCGACCCCCTAAGTATTTGCAAAAGAGAACATACCTAAAGGCTAACGCTGCCGAGCTTTGCTATCATAGACAGACTAGTATTACTGGCGTCCTTCAGGCGTTTCGGATGAATGGTACGCAACATGTACCATGCGTTCCGGAATGAATTCTACAACCTTCACACAGCATGCTGTACTGCTGACGGCTTGTGTGAATAAGTAGGTTTGAGGCTGAATACACTACCATATGCATACGAACACAATGTCTAGGCGCAACGCGCCACAGTAGATGTAAAGTTAGCATTGCTTAACCACCGGTCAAGTAAATGTCTCAGAATCATCATATTCCTCAATAGGTTCGCAAAAATGCTAGACCAGAATGTGCTGCTCAGGAGAAATTCGAGGAAATGCGACGGGAGTAAAGCTCACGTTCAGTTCCATGGAGTGAATGTTAGGCAATCGACGTGTCTGCATGCGACAGTTCCAGCCATAGCGACAATTCTCTTTGATTGGCGTGTTTGCTGAAAACGTGAGCATGAGTGAAGTGGGCACTATGGTGCATCGTTGAGACTTACCATCCCTGGCCCTCGCCATCCACCACCATGGGAAACGAGTTGCAAAGAGGTCGAGGATGCAAGACTTGCAGTACCATTGTTCTTTATCCCACTCCAAGAACTCTTCGGCACTGCGCATATTGAAGTCGAAGATCTCTTCCGTAAAGGCTCTCCAGTCAAAATCATCTTGCTTAACGAAGAAGTCCAAAAGAGGACCTATTTCCACTGGGTTTCTCGGTAAATTTCCGGGTAGTCTTTGTATAATAGGTGGAGTGCTCATCAAGCCATCGAGAAAATGCCAGTCTGTGAGAGTAAGAGGAGTTATAGAAGCCGTTCTATGATTATAAACAGCAATGCTTACTGGGTCGTCCGAAGAGCTTCATACCCCGAACTACGTTACATCCGGAGCCTATATGGAAATACGTCAGGATTATACGATGTGGGTATCTGTGACGCCTACATGTGTCGTACGCTCCAGTTACCTCTGCTAGAAATCGTGTAGGTGCCACGGAAAGTAACGCAACATCATCCAGATCTCTCGCAAATCTAAGCTTGTTTAGCATAGCGCTCCAGATAGTCAAAGATAGCTCAAATCCCCAGAACGGTTTTGTCTGTACCCTTGGTTCGTGCAGGCGCTGATGAACGAGCCCTGGATCGCCAATGGGACCTGGTTGCACTGGAGCTAGTGACAGACACGATTAGTTAATGGTCGTTACAGGGCAGAGACGTAATGGCTGTACTCACCGGTGAATTCAAGGCCCTCGTAGGTACGTTCGTTGATGACTCTGATTATTCTTCGTAAAATCTCTTGCAAGAACGGCGCAATTGCGACCACGTCCAGGAGATCCGGCGTATCATACGAGGCAAGACGGTCGACGACGGTATCCAGAGTGCCATTCCATATATCTCCCAGTGCCCAGTCCTCCTCGACCTCCCATGTTTCAGGCAATTCCTCGTTGGCCAGTTGCAAACACAGGAGCCAGAACCGGTATAGTGCTGTCTTCAGGCGTAAAGATTCAGCACTCGACAATACGCTCGTGTTGAAACGTCGATCTTTGTAACTATCAACGGGGGTAAGTACGGAACGTGTTTGTACTATGGAGTGGCGCACATCTGACTGAATAAATCTTCGAGCTCTTGAACGGCGATAGTGCTCTTCTCGAGAAGCTGTCGCTGCGACGAATTGAGGGATAACAACAAATTCGCAGTGGTGTCTATTGACTCGTCGTAGTTCAAGTTTACAGGCGTCTCAGGAAACTCCTGAGCCAGCGCCACTTGGAGGGCGTGAGGTAACGCTGGGCCCGCAACGTTGATTGCGACGGATGTTAAGATAGATTTGCGGTGATTGAGAAATACAGAGTAGGTGTGTGCTTTCGAGACCTTGATCGCTGCGGCCAAGGTGTGAAAGTCAGGTAGGTGAGATAAGATCAGGTCGACGACGTCTGTAGGGAAGTCAGTGAATCGAGCCATGTCGTGGTGAGTGGAAGGAATGCGACGGCGTGTTATGGATTGCGCTCGACAAGTTAGCAACACGTTGGTAACACGGTTTGAAATAATATAATCTCGCTATCGTCACGGCTCCGATCTGGGAAGTCGCGGCCACGCCGCTGCAATGCAGTTCCAAGCATTGATCGGCGTGGCTGTATATGTCAGTACGTCGGGAATGAAGATGAGCGCATCATACCCCAATGCAGTGGTTTGTCGGTTTCTCTTCGTTGAATGGATGACTCGACCAGGCCAACTGTCTGGACTCTGGACAAATCCACGGTCCGTATAGAGTTCTTCTCGTTATTTTTGAATGCTCTTTGTACACGTTCCTGGTGTACGAATGTGTACGTGTGACCGCGTGAAGTCCCCGTGAGTGTTTCGGGGAATATCGTACTGGAGAGCAGTACTAGTAGACGGGTTTATCTTTCGCCTGACAACCAAAGCACCATCCCCGACTTCGTGGAGTGGAGAATCGGTGCTAGATGGACGATACGGAGAGCTTACGGATATGCGGGGACGATTCGTGGCCACGGTTAAATCTAGCATTGCGAGCGCGACGCCAGCGTGTGAGGACCACCCGGGTTTCTTGGCAAGGGGGACGATTGGCTGCTATTTCGAAAACAGGCGTTTGATTGGCTCGCCCGCCTTCGGGCGACGGGTAGGCTCCATTGAGAATGTAAGACGACTTATTTATGGACTGAAAGGAGCGGTAAGCTTTCCTTACAAGTGGTTGTTATCGCGCCTTGGCTCCATTAGAACACCGGTAATCCCTCGCAGACGCCCGCTGCCAAGCCAGGCAAAAATAACTGGGAATGCCAAGCCTTTGCTGTATAATTACACCCTCAGACGCCCGCTTCAAGGAGACCGCTTGACATCCTCGACTGCCACATCAGGCAACTCTGCTCATCCAGGCGCCCTCCATCGTCCCCTCCTCTATCCCTGTCTCTCGTTCTGTGGCGAGCACTACGGTCCAGATAGCGAGATAGGCGATGGTCTTAGTTCGGGGGGATGCCACCGAAGTGGATCAGAGCGGGGTCAGCGACTGGCTTGGCCTGCGAAGCACCCGCAGAAAGGCGCTTCCTGGCAAGGGACAGTTCTGAGCACTTTGCTTGGCATCCTATATTTACTTGTCTCCAGACCTCCTCCCGTCAAAGATAGCCTGCCCAACTCTCCTTCAAAAGCCTGTCCTCCCGCCATGGCCACCGCTCCCAACTCATCCCTCCCGCCCCCCTCCGCCACACGCCCATCCACCATGACTGCCTCTCAGACTCCGTCTCCAGTACACAGCCCAGCAGATCTTTACCACCACAGTGAGGTGACAGCCCATGCTCTGATAACGAACACTCTTCAAACTCTGGATCAGGTATGTAGTCTCCAGCTGAGCCTCAGTTAACATGAGCTGAGTTGTTTCTTTCGCAGAGGGCACCCCCCAGTTTGCAGGAAATTCTCGCCGCCTTCACTTCGAAAGGCGACGGAGACCGTGATATGCTGTTTGCATTGCTCAATGCCAAGGCCGCAGAAGACAACGTACGTGTTTTCCTTCGTTTTCTTTGCAGCATGAGACTGATAGTTACTTCAGCGCATTGCCGCGGAAAGAAATCTGCGCCGCTCGTTACTCGAGATGTACAAGGGTCAGCCTGTCGCCTCGACCTCTCTGTACATGCCTGAAGGCCAAGGCTACTCTATGCCCTCACCTCCCGCTTCTACATATCGCGCCTCCCCATATCCGATTCGTCGCGCATCGCGCTCACCCTCATCATCGCAGTCCTCCGATGACGCCTACCTAGAATCTAGAAAACGACGCCGCTCACGGTCGCCTGGTCACGAGTTTCGCTCCCATCGCCAGGGCAGCCTCTCTGCAGTAACCCGTAGTGACGCCCCACTGCCCCCTTCCCCATACTCCTCAGCATCATCACAAACTGGAAGTGGTTCGCCTCGGTCTCGTGAGGCCATGAACATCGGTTCGTTACTCGCCGCATCGGGAGAGCGAGATGTCCGTTCCCAGGCGCAACAGGTTTCCTATGTACGACGAGACGATGACTCAGCTCGCCGCCATGTATAACGCCTGGGTGTTTCCTCGTTTTCTGTCTTCGCATTGCTATCATTATTCCCTCACCAATATCCATGCCGCCGCGTCTCTGCATCGCATATATCCGCATTTCACATTCATGTCGCTGTGTTTCTGTACACCATCGTCACGTCTTGCAGTACTGTACTGTATTTTTCATTAGGGGCCTCTCGTCGTATACCGTCATCTGCTGTCTGTAGCTATGGGCTATCATCCAATCATGCGATACCTTTTACTATCCAACTATCTTTCCAGCCATGGAGCCTTCTGACCTGGATATGGCGTATCTTGAGCACACGGGGTACTTCTCCTTGGCTCGCCAAGAGTTCCAAGACGCGAGCGGGACAAAACGGTGCCAAGGTGTCCTAAGGATAGAATCAACGTGCTTGGCTCCGGCTTGGCCAAGAGCTTGGTATTAACTACGTGCTGATCAGATGTCATGAATCTCTACAAATGGCAGACAAGTATCTTCCTGTTCCCGTACAAAGTTCGGACGACAGTGCGTATCCCTTCGGCCGCCGAGTCTTCCCCGGACCTGCGATATTTATTGCTTGACAGTGGGTGGGAGCGGTTTGCGCGATTGGGCAATGGTGACACGAGATTTGATTATGAGTAAGGCATATATTTAGACGTATCTGCAGCAAGGGATATGGAAGGCTTGGCTTGGCCTGTGATATACTGTAACTACACAGACTGAGCTGATCGCTGGCGGAACTCTATCGCATTGCTATTGCCACATCTGGGTTGTGCGTGATTCACAGCAGCACTGACTAGCATTGGGGTGAATGCGGTGGCGTGGAATCCATCTTTCGACAAAGCATTTCAGAGACAAATCAACCAGTAACTACAGCTCCATGGATCCAGGTATCCATGTAATCTGATAATCAGCATGGTATAGCACTCATTGTCTATGTAGTCATCCCGCCCATTTGTGTCGTATGCACCGCCCATGCTGTCAACTTCAGTTTGCATATCTATGGCGGAGCGCTCGTCCCGGCGTCATACAAGGACCCATAACTGCTACTTACCATGATGCCAACTACAGTCCTTGGCAGATGAGCCCCGTGGGCAGCGGCAAAAGTTAGAGCAGTAGTATGTGAATAATTCTCAGATTGTAGTCTACTCACACCCTGAGTAGATATGATTCGGCTTGCGGCTGGATCTCTTTGACTCGGAGAACTTGAAGGTTTGCCTCTATACAGGATTACTGCGTCCGCAGGTCGCGCGAACTGACTTGCATGCAAATGGATGGTCAGTACCCAGGTACCTGAAGACCCTGCGCATTTACATACGCCCCCATGCAATTACATTACGCAACCTCGCACGATCCTATACAAATATGCATATCACTTACTTATTCAACATTTCCAGAACCTACAGCGGGCGGTGAACCTACATAACGGTTTACATCACACGTCCACGCGCGCCGGATATCGAACCCAACAAGGCCATATTGTTACTAGCGGTGATTACAACGAATAATACCCCAGCCTCCTGCCCTCAACGGAGCAGTCCTTCGATAGAAAATGAGCCACACCACTCCCCCGATTGTCACCCCAAGTCATCCTCCCGAATGAAGCCTGATCCCTCACCTATGTAAACGACCGAAATCCGAGTTAAAGGCGAAAAACGCGCGAGTTGACCTTTGGTCTGGAAGGGGGCGACGTGCTCTGGGCAGACGCCTCGGCGACTGTGCCTTCGCCCCCTACACGAGGCTTCGTGTTAGCCCGAGCAGAGGTGCAAGCCCCGTCATCAGTCCAGGCGCCGGCGCTACCTATATATGACGAATAATAGAGTTAGAACACCAAATTTGAAGGGATATGAGAAGAATCGCGAGTTCGTAGAAGAACGACTAACCTCCAGGGGTGTCTCCTTCAGTCCACCACTTAGCAGTCCACAGGTGTCCACTGTGATCGATTGATGAAAAGAAGCAGGTCAGTGGATATGTCAGAAATCATTAATGATGAACGAGCGTAGAAAAGGACGGACTTGTAACTAGCTTGTTGGCCGCCAGTGTACACCGTTGAACTTGACCAAGCTGAAACACCCCCACAGCTACTACCAGTCGGCCCTGACGGAGGAGCACTGGTAGGGGTCGAAGTTGAGGGGGTCGAAGAAGGCGCAGAGCCACTACCAGTACAAGCGCTGACTGTTCCAATGGGAAAATTTTGTATTAGTCAGTCGCACCATGAGAGTGTGTAGAAAACATCGGTACGTACTAGCGCTCCATTCACCGTTAGGGTCGTTATTGGGGACCTGAGATGACCAGAACTTTGCCTTGTGGTGGACTTGTCAGCGAACGCTCCCTGAGCACGATCTGGTATGTCACGTACCTGCCAAATGTAGCTAATGAAGCCTTCTAGTGAGCATGATTGCCGTAATTCTCAAGGAAAAACATTTCGACGAACCCTCCGTACGACACTTGCGAACCACCTGTGTACGACGACCCTGCGACATACGCCGGGGCAGAACATGCGGGGAAGGAGAATCCAGTCCCACCGGCGGCCGACAGAGCGTTCTTAATTCCCAAATCGTATCGGCCATTCGCTAGGATCGAACATAAGGCCGACCGAAGTTTCTGGCATAACATCGTGGCTTACCATATGCCTGCGAGGCGTCCCACAGCATCACGCCACCAAACGAAGGGAACGACTTGCGCATCTTTACGGCAACACTTGAGAGCGTGTCGATCGCCTGATAGCCCGTTCCTGCAGCAGTACTCGACGCAGGAGCGCCGAGGTAAATCTTAACATTTGCGTTGGGGCTTATCGTGCGAGCCCAGTTATCCCTGACGAAAAAAAAGTGTTCAGTCTCCGTAAGGTTGCAACAAGGTGAGGCGCTGATATTCAAATGTACGATATGAGGTGAGAAAAGAGTTGCGCATACCAGATACCGAAGTCCCAATCTTGAGCCAGATTGACGTTTTGCAACCCGCACACGTTGTTGTCTGTAATTAGGACAGGAGGTAAGCGAACAAACAAGTGCCACTCTATGTCCCATCGGCTAACGTACAAAACTGCACATAGACGGCGTCGAAAGACGCTGCGTTCAAGACACCGCCTAGAGAGGCATCCGGGTAGGGACATTGAGGAGCAGCAGTGATGTAATACCTGAACGCATGGTGTGTGAAGCAAGCCGTTAGATAGTTCCCCAATAGAACACAAGAAGCCGATTCTTACTTCTTACTGGCTGAAGTTGCATGCGAGCGAATTCGGTTCACGAACGCGGCATAACCAGTAGAGCTACCTCCTTCGATATCTAGATCGACCCTGTAGAACGCCTCAGAGGGCCACAGGAAGGTCTAGAAAGTGAGACTAGATACTTACCCGTCCAGAACCGCGTCTCCGAACGGACGAGTAGAGCTACTTCCTCCCAGGAACACGTTCCAGATCGTGTCGGCCAGTTGTTCGCCTTGGCTGTCTGACGTGAAGCCCACGGAGCCACCGGCTCCGCCTAGACTGAGGGTGACGATTTTGCCCTTTGCTTGACATGTCTTGATGTCAGTCCCAACGGAGGTACAAATGGGCAGGTTGGTCCCAGAAAACGTAGCATTATCCTTGTCATTGCATGTCTATCGTAGGACAGTAAGTTTGCGGTCGGAATCTTAGGTTTAGGGTAACATATAAGTGTGTACACACGTTGGAGAGGTTGATGGATGGAACTCCTCCTGGCCCAAAGAAGACGTTCAGGAATGCGACCGGAAACACGTCGATGGCATTGTCCTATCCGATAGTATACCATGAGAACGAAGTCGGAAACGAATTAGAATCTGTGCATATGCGTACCTGACAGTAAAACGCCAGAGGCTTCTGAAAATTTGCTACATCGGAGTGCGTGGCTCCATACGAGTTCTGGCCCCAATAACTGATTCGTCGTCAATGCGGCGAGCCACAATCAGAGAATATATTATGTCTCTCACACTGCCACCTGTACAAACCAGATCATACGTATCAGCAGCCTGTCTCAATGACGAGCCAAACATGCGGCCAGTCGTGACCAAAGGTGACTTACGTTGTCGTAACGGCTGTTGTCGTACGCATTGACTGCATAGAAAGTTCCCGCGATGACCAAAGAGCCGAGTGCGCGGCTGAAGACCGATAGCATGTCGATTGACTCGCAGATCTGTGCGGATGAGATGATGGCGGCCAGACCGTCGCCCACCAACCCTTCAACAGCTGCACTTTTATAGCTGCTGTTATCTGAATTCCCCCGACGTGCACAGGGTGTACCTCAGCGTACCATGCAGTCGAAGGAGGCTATTTGCAGCTTGCATCGCTCTTGTTAGCATGAAAAGAGAGCCAGAGGACCAACGAAACCGAGTGTACACGCGATAAGAAGACGAGGAGGCTTCTCGCATGAGGGCCAGCCCAATAGATAACAGGTCACAGGTAGACTGAGACCGCGACCTGACCTGCTTTCAACATATGGTTGCATAGGACGAGTGACTTCTGTGCTTCCGAACAGAACCTAATCGCATTGACCATGCTTGCCTGAATTTGATGGCGCAGGCCATAAGACGGGGGCCACGTGCTGCATCATCTGCCCGAACTTCCGACAAACCTTGTAGGACCTTACTGACGAGCGTGCAACATCTGCAGTGTTGATACAATGTATTAGTCTTATGTAGCCGTATAATCAGATACGCAGAGAAAAAGAGAGGTATCATATGTCTATGCCGCAGATCCATCGCTATCAGCGTCTCGCAATGCGTCCCGCTTCACCTGATCTATTGGACAAATATCATAAGTAAGAAACTGTGATCAGTTCATTTAACTTACCGAAGTACGCATGATTCTGTGCCTCTCGCGCAGTAAGTCGCTCCTGGTGATCGTATCTCAGCAGCTGATCCAAGAAGTCAACCGCTTCGTTTGAAATGTAGCGTTGATTTTCTGAGGTCACGAAGCGAGCCCAGGGCTTTCTCGGATAACTGTCGCGGAGTTAGCTCTAGATCACCACTAAGGACCAGCACACTTACTTTCCAAGAATATCGTCATATTGAGGATCCAGAGCAATGTCATACTTGTCAAGATATTGATATAAACCGTCGGTTCCCAGCACCTTGGCAATCTTATTTAGCTGATCATAGTTGTCATGCCCGTGGAAGAAAGGCTCTTTGCGGAATATCTGAAACTGATGTTAGCTACTTGACTGAGAGCGTACTACAAGGACTGACCATCGAAGCCAGCATGCAGCCATAGCTCCACATGTCCAAACTATAATCATATTCTTGGAAATCGACCAATAGTTCAGGACCCTTGAAGTATCGTGACGCCACTCGAACGTTGTATTCGGTTTTCGGATGATAGAACTCCGCTAAACCCCAGTCGATGAGGCGAAGCTATTACCCACGCCTGAGTGCGTGTTCAATGAATGTCCTAATACAGCACATTACCTTCCTGCGCTCATGATCTATCATGACATTGTGCGGCTTCACATCACGGTGCATTATCCCTTTAGAATGGCAAAAGTCTAGCGCCTGTTTTTACAGTCATGAGTCAGTGCCCATTGTATGATCATCGGTATACTACAGACCTTCAGAAGTTCAAACATGTAGAATCTAACGTCGAAGTCGGTAAGGCGGGGGTATAGAACCTTGAAGTCGAGATTGTGGATGTATTCCGTGATAAGACTGGGAATCTTTGAAGACGGATCCCGAACGACATCCAGGAGTGCAATAATATTAGGACCTCCGGCTAGATTCTGCAGGATCTTGATTTCACGCTTTATCTTCTTCTTTTTGACAGGTTTGAGGACCTTGATGATACATTTCTCCTCGTTCACGATGTTGATGCCCTCGAATACCTATGCGCCCCACGCCGCATTGTTCTGGCATTGCACGAAGACATGAATGCACAGATGACTTACCTCAGAGTATTTTCCTCTTCCCACCTTTCTAACTATCTCGTAGTGATCTTGTGAGCCCCATTGCACCTGGAGGTTGTCTGATAAAGCAGCTTGAACATCATGTAAGTTGTCTCAGGGTGGAAAATGAGTCGCACCATATTCGAACCAAGAAGGGCCAAGTTTTGAGTTGGCGTCGGCGTAGACACGTGCAACAGATTTCGGTGCTGTCCTGCCCATGGTAAAGTCAAGTTAGGGTTGGGGCAGGATACACGAGTGAAGGTTTGGCAGAGAGCAGTGGCGACGACGCCAATGAGGCCTGTGCCTTTCGACGCTAGGCGGCGCTTGTCAAATTTCGCACGCTCCCGCCACAATGATAACGCCCGACGATCTAGGTTGATTCGCTCGAGACAACTACGAACTCGGCCGTCTGCTCAATGAACCCCTCTGCGACGAAGCCGTCTCACTGGCCTCCAGGAGTATCATATATCAATGCTCCACGATATCATTCCTCAGTCACAGCTGTTGTACGGTCGCAGCTCCAGAATCTGCAGAATTCTGCACATGCATCCGTCAGGACGCGGAGCGAGCAATCGTTGCAGCGGCCTCCAGTAATTATCATGCAGATAAAGGACGAAAATCATCCGGCTAAAGGGCAATATGGTCTCTTTGCCTCAAAGAAAATATCTCCGCGGTCACTCATCATCAATTATATCGGTGAGGTACACTGCGACGATCGACCAGGATCGGACTACGATCTGTCCTTAATTCGTCTCCAAGACGGCCTAAGCGTTGGTATAGACGCAAGTAAATATGGCAACGAGTCACGCTTCGTAAACGACTTCAGGGGTGTCGCCGAGCGACCAAACGTCTATTTCCACGACAGTGTCAATGAAGCAGGAGAAATCTGTATCAGTATCTGGAGCGGCTCCAACGCTATCAAGAAAGGAGACGAGCTCTTAGTATCCTACGGCAAGGGGTTCTGGAAAGCTAGAAACTAGCATGAATGTGAGCATTCCTTACATCTTGAGGAAATTCAAGTTGAGGATGTCACCAGGTAACCGTGCCATGGGTATAGTTACTCGTTGTGCGTTTGCTGAACCGTACTATATTCGAGTCGCAAATGGCTTACTTGTTTGAGTTTCTTAGGGGTAGTACGCCGCTTTCGAAAGTTTGAAGCCTGAAACGATACGCTGGGATACTAAAGAGGCGTCGGTGATGGGTAACGTAGCTATGAATATAGTATCTGATTTTACCTTGGACGTTATTGTATGCCACGAATTGCGACTTGAGTTTACCTTGAACTTGGTAAGAATAGTCTCCCCAAGAGGAACGCCCAACGTCTTCTTGAAGACCTGCCTAATGCGTGATGCGAAGAGGATAGACGCCGAAGTATCTGGAATATTCGCGCGTGGGAATTAAAATTCCGCCTCCGGGCCTTCGACCAGACCACGACGACTGCTAACAGCTTTCTGTTTTGTGTTCAACGACTTCCACCGTCACTGTCTCTACGCTCGCACATTATCTTGCTGGCTCTCTAGTCTATTACTTGCTCTTCCTGCTCATGCAATCTCGACTGGCGACTCAACGAGTCTATTCGTTTATCTCGTTCTACTCATGTTCACATCCTCCGAACCTGAAAGGAACTCGCGGATTTGTATCATGTCTGCATCCTAACCGTCGAAGCCGAAGAGAACATACTTGTGGGCCGTTTAGGTCAAGCAGTATAAGCACTGTACGTACAGGTCCACGTACAACACCGACTAATGCTGATACGATGACGGCTGTCAGCGCAACTTTCATGCTTCCGCAATTCAATCAGCACCCAAAGACCCTTATGAGGTCCTTGGAGTAAAGAAGGACGCCACCGCTGCTGATATAAAGAAGACATACTTTGCGGTACGTCATCAGCGCATGTGTAATCGACACGGTGTTAAACCGCGGCACGTTGGTAGCTGGCTCGTAAATACCATCCAGATACGAATCCGGACAAGAGCGCAAAGGAGAAGTTTGTCGAGATACAGGATGCATACGAAGTAAGCGCCATCCTACACTCTGCAGAGTACTGCTGGCGCACGTCCACTCATCGTTTTACTTCTAGATTCTTAAAGATGAGAAGAAACGTGCGGCCTATGACCAATACGGCTCAGCTTCTCAACAGCCAGGCTTCGACCCGAATTTTGCTCGTGGTTTTGGGGGAAGTGCAGGAGGGTTTGGTGGCTTCCAGGACTTCGCTTCTGCGTTCGGTGGAAGAGCTGGTCGTGGTCAGGCCGACCTCTTCGAGACGTTATTCGGTTCTGCTTTCGGTGGAGGAGGACCTGGTGCGGCCCGACAAAGTACACGTGGGAACGACATAACTGCGTCCATAAACATCTCTTTCATGGAAGCATGCAAAGGAACTTCGCAGACAATCAACATCACACCGGTCGTCAACTGCGGTACCTGCTCCGGAACCGGATTAAAGCCCGGGGCTAAACGATCGACCTGTACATCTTGCGGTGGATCTGGAGCGAGGACGTTTGTTTTAGACAGCGGCTTCCAGATGGCCAGTACTTGTCCGACTTGTTCTGGTACAGGCAGCACGGTACCGCGGGGCAGTCAGTGCGGCACATGTGCTGGTGTCGGGCAGCTGAGAACACGCAAATCTGTCAAAGTTGACATACCTGCAGGTTAGTGAAAATCTTCTGTTGATAAATGTGGCGCTTTACCATGAGTGTACTCGTGTGTAGGTATTGAGGATGGTATGACCATGAACGTACCCGAGGCCGGAGACGCACCCATATCTTCCAAAGGCCGCCCTGGAGATCTACTTGTTCGCGTCAACGTAGCCCCATCGAAACTGTTCCGCCGTCAAGGCCCGAATCTGCACCATGATGCTCGAGTACCACTTCACACGGCATTGCTCGGTGGTAGGGTTCGTGTACCTACCCTTGATGGTGAAGTCGACGTACGAGTTCCCAGCGGAACGCAACACGGAGAAGAAATGGTTTTAAAGGGACGCGGAGTAAAGTCTGTTTATGGTGCAGACAAGGGTGACCTCTTCGTCAAGTTTTCGGTATCGCTGCCAAGGTAAGTCCGTCGATTTCTGCGAGATTTAGGACTGATCTTCGAGTTCCATAGATCCCTCACCCAGCGGCAACGCGAAATTTTACAGCAATACGCAGATGACGTTGAAGGACGTGCTCCGCGCACTTCCCAAGACACGACGACGCCAAACCATACGGGCTCCACAGCTCAGGCGCAAGAACCTGCTGCGAAGAACGAAAACGGTACGGCATCTTCTCCTTACGTGAGCCCGTCCACGAGCGATAGTGGTTGGGTTTCGCGAGCTTGGAATAGATTGAGAGAGCTTACTGGGTTTTAACATTCTATATCCACCTAACCTGATTCTATTCCGCGGTGCTGTTGATGATGATCGCCGTTTGGATTTTCGTCATTTCATCAACCGATAGACAAAGCATCGGACACTCAATCAACCTCGAATCGGACAGAAGACGACCGCGACCGAAGAAAGAGGGCTGCTACGGCATAATCAAACAGCATGCAGTAGATGTCATTGTTGGTTGAAATCCGCCCAGCCGGTAGAGGCTAGGTCCCTAGAATCGGACTACATTACTACTCCCGCTCTAATGTATACGTATTCATTCTGTTATGGAGATCCCGCTCAGACCAGATCTTCTGTGAGAAATACTCGTATCCCTTTTTCGTGTGTTATGCATCCCAGGTCGGAAGTCATGGGTCTCGGCGTGTGTAGGACTGGCAGGCAGGCTTGTCACGAATGGGACGAGAGGCGCCACTGGCGGCAGCGATCCTGAGCGTGCCGTCGTTCGGGAAGACGTCGAATCTTGAGATAACAGAATGAAGCTCTGTACACTTCCATGGCACAGACTGAGCTGATATCGCGATAAATAGTGATGCTGGTATTGGAGGAACCGACAGGTTGTGTGTGAGCCTATCACCGCGTGGCAGCATTGTGAGATACGTAACGAATGGGCAACTGTAACGTTCGAGACCGAGGGTGGCATCCCTCCCTGTGCAGAAAATTACTACCTTTCAAGCCCGCGATCTGCTGTCGTGTACCTGAAGCGATAATTGGAGGTAGAGTGTGACAAGCCAACCCGTCACTCCCACACAAACAGCACAGAACTGCGTGACTGTGACTCCGCGCAGGAATTTCTGACATCGAGAGTTGTCTCCCTCCACACTGAACCTCTCCATCTTCATCCTTCTTTGATCTTTCGGGGTTATAATTCCGACTCGTTCGAGGGCACAAAGGTTAACATAGATCTATCGCGACCTGTCTCAAGTCCACAGAGACTTTGAGTCGGCCTATTAGATCTTGAACTGCAGGATCTACCTCGCTGAGGACCGTTTCGAGAACACAGCGACCCATGCTGCCCGTCGCACTCTATCGTCGTCTCCAAAACCTCAACTTTTGGACATGACGTTTTGTCATTGTCACATATATTTTTTGGGAGCTATGCCCACCATTCCCTATAAGTATCCGAGCAGAATGTTGGTGGTATCTTCGTTCTCCTCTCTCCCCAGTCTTCGACCGCCTTGCCAGGCTGCTCTGCGGACACTAACCAGACGCCATGGCCCTTTCTCAAAATGACAAACAGCATGCTGTAGTTTGTCCTGCCCGACAGTCACCATACACCGTCTCCTCCAGCACACAGGATCTATCATCTCCTGTGGCCTCAAAAGCATCGTCTACCTCGACACTCGTCGAGGAAATCAGTGAATTGAAACGCTCGCATCTTTCTACGTGCAGATTGGTCTTCGCGCACTTGGGGTAAGTCTATCTCCAAACCTTGGCCTTCCTCGTCGGCGATTACTGATTGACTTTCATAGTGCGGCCATGACGTTGTTTCTTGCGACAACGGACGCCGTATGTATTAAGGTTAAACTTTGACCTTACGTTCCATTAATGTCAAATCAATTACTAGACTATAGTATCTACGATACTACCTAGTATTGCAGATCAATATCATGCCTCCCAACTGGAGTATACCTGGGTCGGCGTTGCCTACATGCTCACCCAAACGGCGTTGCAGCCGCTATACGGCAAACTCTCGGACCTGGTTGGACGTAAAGTGAGTGCAGGCATACCGAAACCTCTGCGCCGCACTCACTAACGTTCGCTTCCAACACAGGTCGTACTTTACACTAGTATGACGATATTTGTCGCCGGGTCCTTACTCTGTGGAGGTGCGCAAAGCATGCTGTGGCTTATTCTTGCGCGAGGTCTCGCTGGTGTCGGAGGTGGCGGAATCGTCTCTCTCGTCTGGACAATCACGTCAGAGATCGTCGACGTAGAATCTCGTGCAAAATGGTCACAGGCGCTCAGCATCACCTGGAGCTGTTCCGCAATTGCCGGACCCCTGCTGGGTGGTGCATTTAGCGGTGAGTTGGATCTCTTGCATGCGAACTCGGCGCTGTATTAAGCCGATTGTATTCGACAGCTCAGAGCGGTGTCTTCAGTTGGAGATGGGCCTGTAAGCGCTTTCATCCACATATCCTCGGCCTCGATCGTTTCTAATCATGATCTAGTCTATCTCAACCTTCCCGTTTGCCTACTCGCCTTCGGGGTGATCTTCGTTTCGCTTCGTGGTGTCCAGGTCGGGTGCGCGCAGCAAACAATATCGTGGAAAAAATTCGGTACTACTTTCGATTTTCTGGGGCTGTGAGTAGCTCTTTGATTGACGATTTCGCGCATGGCTCATCGGCTTGCGAAGGTTGTTGTTTATGTCCGGCAGCAGTTGCGTTGTCGTGGGTTTTAGCTTTGCATCCACCCTGGGCTGTGAGTACGACTTCTCCCCGATAACTTCCGTGGCGTTTGAATTTTAACTTTTGATGTGACAGGGAATAACCCTCTCACCCTCGTCTTAATCATCGCAGGTCCTCTCGTTCTGATCGTCGGTGGCTTTTACGAGACACATACACGAAGAGCAGCACTCTTCCCTCGTACCGCCTTCACCGACCTTACCACGAGTACGTGAAAACGCTCTGAGTTTCCCCTCGCCGTAATGCTGATTTGGTGTTCGGTAGTCATAATTCTCTTGATCAACTTCTTACATAACTTCACATTCAATGCAGGAACATACTATTTAGCGCTATACTTTCAGGTCAGAAGCATTCCATTGCGTGTCTTCTGAACGGTTCCCTTATCTCTCATGGCAGACCGTAGGGGGATTGAGTCCTCTGAAGTCTGGTATCTCCATGTTGCCGTACTCCCTGGGCTCGGCCGTCGCATCTATGCCAGGTAGGCTACATTCGTTTATTGTGTTAATTATTTGGTACTGATGGTGGCTCAGTCGCTTGGTTTATTTCATCCTGGCAAAGGCGAAAATGTGATTTATCGGGACAGAAATATGCTATCAGTCTGGGACTGGCAATTTCTGCTCTCGGTTTTGGTACGTCTCATATCACTTAGAGCGGAAATTCAGGTACTCAGAGCCATTTCAGGGCTGATGAAGACAATGGACGGATATACCGCGCGTGCTCTTCAAGCTATTTTCCCCCTCTGCGCCGGCATTGGATTGGGCATGCTATTTCATGCCCCGTACCAAGTCTTTCTTAGCGCATTAAAACCGCGAGAGATGGCCTCTGGAACTAGCGCGTTCTTTCTCGTCAGGTTCACAGGCGCAACAATCGGCTTGGTACCACTTTTTTCCTTGCTTAGTTTGTGCTTAAGCTCACTGTTTGATAGGCCGTTGCAGGAGTCGCGTTCGATGGACAACTTTCCAGGTCGCTGCCAACAGAACTCAGTCCGGCGTTTGACTTGAATCAGTTGAAGTCAATCATGCCGTTGGAGCTAAGAGCGCAAGCATCACAGGCGGTGGCTTCCTCAATTCAGGTATGTTGTGCTCTCTCATGCGATGCAATGATTGTTCATTCCGTTACGACAGACCATATGGCTGATATGTGCACCTTGCTTAACATTGGCTTTCGTGGTCGGTATTTTTACACATGCCGTTTACATTCCATCTCTGATTCCGCCGCGCGCGACTGTCTTACAGATCTCGATATTTGTCCGCACGAGGGCTTGTCAAGTTGAGCGCTCTACGGAGCAAGAGGCACAGGAGAAGGAAACAAAACTTCCGCCCTTACAAAATTCGGTCATCGGCGAGACGATGGCTTGAAAAACTTATGATACCACCGCAGTCGTGATACCCGGAACATGTCTGGACTGTTCAAGAACTATTGTAGCCAATGTATATTGTAAATGTGCATACGTAGCGACATCAATGTATTATTTTGTGCATTACTACATCCTATGTGCTTAGGATCAAGTACTTCGACAACTCGGGTTACAACCACTGGCAACTGTTTGAATGAGCTTATACTTTTTGCATAACGTCTGTCTTCCCTGCCCTTACTAGTGCTGGGAAAGATCACAGACCGTTTACGCATTTGAGGGTTCGGGACTTCCGTTGATCGACCCTTCTCAAGACTAGCTCAAGATTTGCTTACTGATGGAAGCAGGTCATTTGAGAGGTCCTTCGGGAACCGAATGTCGAATGTGGATATTTCGTATCTTTTGATTCCGGTCGCTCACCCAGTTGTGTCCCTGGTAAGGAGATCAGTTATGGGTGTACGAGTCTAGACTTGTCACGATGCCGCGAGTAGGGACATCGTGTGGGGATCGAACACGTTGGCGACCAGGAATCCTGAAGACGTTCTGTTCGCGGGTATTGCTTTGTGAAGCATCCGTTATTATGCCCCCCAGGTGACATACTGGGCATATCGTGTCGTGTTCATTGTCTAGACTCAGTGAAAGCGCCTGAAACTCGCAAGCGCCTTTTGAAAATTACTGGTGGTTGGTTCACTCACAGGTGTCAGGATTTATGTGGCGAGACATGAGTGAAAGAAAAATGACAAGGAGATGGTCACTAAAGCTAGCTTACGTTTAGCAGTGCTCGGAACTTGTTACATCCACTAGATTGAGCAGCATTTTGCCATATTACCGTTAACGTAGTTGCGTCAGGTAGAGTTCTTGTGTGCCCGTCTCACATTGTGGAGAAAACGTACAATGCATGCGAGGCTCGAACACGGGTATGTTTTTGAACGTCACTGAAATTTACGGACCGGAAAAGGGCTTCTGTTTAGTTACAACAAAAGTTCCGATAGCCTCAATGTTACGTACATTGACCAGCCACATGGGCTCGAGTGTACACTGAGCACGCTTGCGCAGTTTAGCATCTGTTCCCTAGTTTTTCCACGACATCGGTACTTCAGCCCGCGGACCATGATCGGGAAAGGTCCTGTACTCTCAGCAGCACAGAGAGACTTCGTAGGATCGCGGGAGAACGGTGGTCAGATCCTTAGATCGCTATAGCCTACGTCTGGGGTGGGTCCGACGAGGCGGCTTCGTTTGACTAGAGAATATCATCGATGCACCCCGAGCCTTATCGACACGTTTACAGCAATCATGACGAGCCTTGTGGGCCGAGGCTAAGCCGGCTCTGGTGGGTGATTCTTCTTTGAGGGGTTGTACGGGGATAAAGCAAGGAGAGACATACCGGCCGCGGCGGATGATGCATGATGAACAGCTGCATAGGTTACGCGGCGATTGCACAAGTCGACGAAGGGCTGACGAAGAGCAGATCAGGATACGCATATGGGTCCTGCCCTGTGAGATCTTCCAACCGATGTGCTCATACGGTAATCCAGAGATGCTGGTATGTAAACAGGGAGTCTTGCTACGATTGAAGTTCATTGAAGCGTCTAGAAATACGGCTGAGTTTTCACATGCCTATTGGTCAATCATCAGTTCACTATTAAGTCAACCAACGTTATCATTTAATATCTCGCACCTTAGGCCTTATGTCGTAATATGCATACACTACGTATACCTGCCACTGGCCATCCGAAGCGAGTGACTGCCATTGACTGTCCAAGTTGGCCTTGCCAATCGTAATGGCAAGTGCCAAGTGCTAGTAGACCACGTGTCTTGTTCCGGATACGGAAATGAAAACTAGTGGGGCTATGAGCGCTTCTCACCTTGCCTCCTGCGTCGTTATCTTTGTCGTGTGACTGCGACCGACAACTCCTTTCCCAACGAACGACCGCCTTTCCTGCTAAATTCAGCCGCAAATCTACCAGTTCTGCTCTCCATATTGCATGTCTGAATTGGATCTCTCGCAACTGGATCCGCTCGGTGTGCAAGGTAACTTCCTACACGCCATTAATCGAGTTTTGTCGCTTTTGGGGGTCACCGGGAATACCGCAATGAGCCCCGCTGCTGGACCGGAATTACCTTCCAGGAACTTGACGAACGAACAAGCGCATACTACCAGGCGATACTATTCGTTAAGCAGCACGAATGACCCCGCCGAGTCTTATCCGACCCGCCAGGCAATAAGCCGCTCGTCCTCGTCTTTGTCTATTCCATTTGACGACGATGACATCGATGTTGTCCGTGTGGAAGGCCTAAGGCATGCAGATATTCGTCTTGAAGCTCGGTGAGTTTGCATCTCCTTGAAAACCCATGCTTACCGCGCAACGCAGTCTGAGCCGCAAGGCACAACTCATGCTACGGGTCTGGCTCTGTCATTCTTCGAAATTTCGCTTAAACTGACTTTCGATTTACCCAGTCGCTACAAGAGTCCTGCATTCGCAGAGCAGTTGTTCAACGTCATCCATGATCTTCACTTGTACTCTTGGAGAAACAGTGACATCACTCCACAGGCCCTGAAGATACAGAAAGTGTCTGGATCGTTAACGAACGCTGTATTCTTCATATCCTGTCCTTCCGTTCCCCTCGTTCCCACTCTCCTTCTCCGCATCTATGGACCTTCATCCGGTTCTCTCATTAATCGTTCACGTGAACTACACGTTCTTCATGCCCTGTCATCTCGTTATCATATTGGACCAAAAGTATATGGTACTTTTGAAAACGGACGTGTAGAAGAGTACTTCGAATCCACTACCCTGACAGCACACGATCTTCGCGACCCCAAGATTAGTTCTTGGATCGGCGCACGAATGGCAGAATTGCACCAAGTAGACATTGCTACTGTCGAGCTGCAGTCTCCACCTGCATCACCAACCTTTGGAGAGCGAAGCGATGTCATCTGGCCTGTCGCAGCCGTGAAGAACGTGAAGTCCTGGCTCATGGCAGCCCAAGAAGTACTTTCCTTGGACACTGTCTCGGACGAAATACGAACCTCGGTGGACCTTGATCAATTCAAACTCGAGTGGAATCAGTACATCCGTTGGCTTGGGAAGACAGAGAAAGAACAGGGCTCCAGTCCCATAGTCTTCGCACACAATGACGCGCAATACGGCAACTTATTGCGTTTGGCCAATGTTAAGGAGGACTATGCTGAGCACCGTCAGGTAAATAGATCTCCCGTTTCGTTCCCATGCGACCAATATATCTTACCACATATCCTTTCTGCGTCGCGCAGATCATCGTTGTCGACTTTGAATACGCCGCTCCCAATCCCGCGGGGTACGATATTGCGAACCACTTCCACGAGTGGACCGCCAACTACCATTCTGACGTCCCTCACCTTCTCCATCCTGAACGCTATCCCACTCTCGAAGAGCGGCAGAACTTCTATCGCGCCTACCTAATTCACCAACAAGCGCCACAACTCTCCTCGACTGCCGTCGACATCTCGTCAGAAGCTCTCCAGGCGCAGATGGATCAGCTGGACTCCCAGGTCCGTGCATGGAGCCCGTCCTCTCACGCAGTGTGGGCGCTTTGGGGTCTCGTGCAAGCTCGCGAAGTCTTAGAGGGCAAAGACACTGAACCTGAATTCGACTATGTGGCGTACGCTCAGTGTCGTTTGGCGGGCTTCCGTCGCGAGCTCAAGGCGCTCCTGGCATAGTACGGCTTTTCTTCCGCACATAACTATGCCCTCGTTCTTCAATCCTATCCAGCTTGTCGCTTCTCCTCTCAAACATACCTCCTCCTTTCCACTGATGGTTTCTTCTGTTGCACATTTACGACCCTGGATTTATCAATTATGTACTTGACGAAGTTTATGGCCCTCCGCAGAACGATGTAACGTACTAGTATCCTATTTTAACATCATATCTCTATCAATATATACCTTTTGTCGTGTCGGATTCACTCGAGCAGATCCAGCGGTTTGATGTGAGCAAGAAAATTCATATAATCGAATAAACATATGTGCAGTGTGATGAATGTGGGGATGTGGCGAGTATAGCCATGATTGCTCAAAGGGAAAGCCTGCATGTACAACTGAATGATGAGACGATGGAGCGACGTGAAGCGGAGAGAAAGAATAATAGAACAGCAAATGATGGCGAGCGGAGGAGTCGGGGGAGAGTCATTAGTATGCACAGTATGCGGTGAACCAGAGCAACAAAAATCGGGAACATATGAAAGAAATAAAACAGATTAGAGCCACGGACTCCAAACCAAAACCAGTTATCGACAAAATCATGTCCTGACAGGATATACAAGAAAAGAACGGCGAAGAAGAACGTTAGCAGGGCGCATTTTTAGGCCCAGTTGTCGGCAGCCCTACGAGAGCCTGAGAAGTCGGCCCAGGGGAGATTGTTCTTGAGCTCGTTACCCGGGATCGAGGACAGCGGGTAAGCGGTCAAGTGGCTTGCTCTGTTGGAGGTGGCGGAGCCCCAGTTTCCAGCACTGCCAGAACGAACGTGTCCGTTGATACGAGAAGCGCGCGGTGGCTGAACATCAGTCGGCGTCATCGCAAACTGCGACTGGTTGGTAGCAGTAGGGGTGCTCGAGTTGAAGTCCAATTGGACGTCACTGCCGTTGAACGAATGACGAATGTTGGACTCGAGGCTCTTGCGCGGTCCAGGCTGAATATAAGTGGTTAGCGTAGGTTACCTTACCTAATAAGATTACATACCTGACTGCCAACTATGTCAAGCCTCGCAGCAGCATGCCTTCCAAAGTCGGGACCAGCTGTGACAGGACCGGGAGACATTGCAGGGCCATCGTCGTCTTTTGCGGGAACAAGGATCCCGTTACGTGTAAAGGTAGGGAAAGCAGACTTGTTCTGCTTGCTTGCCGCCGGATCCACGGCGGTGTTGATAGTAAGGAACCCAGGGCGTCCAAGTCCAGCTGAGGGAGGCGTGGTGTTAATCGCAGGCGGCGTAGGTTTGATCGTCGGAGACTCTTGACGTTTCGCAGAGATACGGGCGAGGAGCGAAGTCGACTCGTTGGGGTCACTGTCTGACCTCGGACGAGTGTCGTTACTGACAGGCGGAACACCATCCTGACCTGGTTGAGTAGTTCCCGGAAGCTCGGTATGGATGAAGCAGCATCGCTTCCCATAAGGGCACGAACCAGAAACCCAGAAAGTCTGCAACGTAATATTAGTATCGATAGTCCAGACAGATACGGGATGCGACTCACTCTGCAGATCTCTGTCTTGTACTTTGGTAGATAATGCGAGTAAGCGTGTAGTTTTGACACGGGGTAGAGGGGCGCTTACCTTAGGGTGGCGCTGAACCTGACGGAGCTCATCTTCACCGTGAGCGAATTGACACTTCGCACCATACCGGCAGCTTCCCTTCTCCTCCCAGCTGCGGCACAGCTCGGTCTTATACAGACCAAGCTTGCGGTTGTTTGCGTTGGGTCCGCCAGTAGAACCAGGTCCGTTCACGCTGGCATTGATGGCGGCTTGGCTGGAGATGGAGAGGCTGCCCAGAGCTGCGTTCTGAACTGCAGGAATTCCATACTGCCCAGTGAACTGGGGCTGAAGACGGGCCATCATAGCGAGATCAGGGCTTGCGTAAGCGTCGGGCGCACCGTAGAACTGATTGAACAAAGCGAGGGTTGGGGGAACCATCGCACTCGGTCCATACATCTGACCGGCTGCGAAAGCAGCTTGCATGTTGCTGTTAAGCAAAGCTAGCATGGCGGGATCGCGCAGCGACGCGGGGTCAGAGGCAGAGTGTGCGTGGCCCGGGCGGTAAGGAGACTGTTGTTGCAGTCGTGCCATGGCAGGATTTTCGAGCGGCGGCGTTGGCAGCATCATTTCATAGAGTTGTTGGCCGCCGACGGCAAGAGGCGCGGGCTGCAAAGGAGTGGGGAAAGCAAAGTTGGATGGGGTCTGAGCGACCGCTGCCTGAACTTGAGGAGGGAAGGCTCCTCGTCCACGAAGCTGCGGGCCAGCCATAACAGGTGCGGCGCGGGCGTTCTGGTAAGGAGCCAGCCCTGCAGGCTGAGGCTGCATGAATGGATTGAAGGCGCGCTGTTGGCCTTGCAAGTCGCCCTGTGCATCTTCTTGACCGCGAGACAAGCCACTCTGGTTGACGAGAGATGGGTACTGAGGTTGCTCCGGTGGAGGCCTCTCAGGGGTTCCATTGGGACTGCCCCAGCTATCAGGCACACCCGGGCTGCCACCAGTCTGCTGGAGTCGCACGAGGTCGGCAGATGATAAACCTCCACTGTAAGAGTGAGGTCTATTGCGCGCTTCATTTAAGCTACCGTTTTTTCCGGGAGTGTATGGACCTGCGTGCAAGGTCTGGTTCGACTGGGAAGCGGTGGTATCCGCTGACGCGCCGCGAGAGTGCGAAGCAAGGTTGGCCTGGTCAAAGGCATTGGGCGAGTCCGATCCGAGACTGTCAGAGGAGGACTCAAGAGGACTGCTCTCAATGCCGACTCCGCCTCCTCTGATCTGAGGCGGCGTGCGCATTTGCGACTTGCGATCAGAGGCATTATCGCCTAGCTGCAATTTCCCCAGCTCATCTGCAACATCCCACTCTGCCGAGACTGAGTCAACCAGTTGACCGTAGTTGTTGAGCCTCCACCTACCGCCCCCATTCGCGTTTACCGCGGACTTTACAGAACGTTCGGCTGCAGGCAAGTATAGGTAAGCCTAGGCGTCAAGGACGGAGAGCATGATGCAACGTACGTTTTCCAATCCCCACTGAATTGGGCCTCCGTGCACCGGGTGTCACAGAAAGCATATCTCTAGAGTTCATATTGGCTTTTGCTTGAGTAGTCGTCATGATTTCTTCTGGTTTATAGGAATAGAAATTGGTAGGAGGTGGGGACGTGTTCGTGACAAGGTCGTGCAGCATCTTACCTAAGCCGAACGGGCTGGTGTGAGATCTGTGGTCGTCGCAAGACTGTTGAGACGAGACAGCTCACGAGATAAGTATAATGTGATCTTCCAGGCGGTCGATAGTTGTTGAGAGGATAAAAAAGACTTGACGTGCGACGTTAGAGAATAATATCAGATTCGTTGAGAGCCGGAGATGCTCGTGATGAGTTCGTGAACGATTCGACACCTAAAGAGCTGCCTCTGGTGCCTGCGAGAGGTAGCCGTGGGGATGAGAGCACGACGGAGGAGGGAGAAAGGAGAAAGCGACGAGCGAGACAGGGAACGCGGCGAAGTATAAGGTCGCTTCAGCCCGCGCTAGAAGCCTGTGATGGAGTGGTGTGCGCCCTTAAGCGCTGCCGCCTAATTGCTGCGAATATTCTTCGTCGGAGTCGATTTTGGATCCGGAGTCGATGTTGGGGAGACTGAGCACAACTTGAACTCCCAGTACGAGACCGTCGAGAGCAAGAAGAGGTGGATGGGAGCGAAGAACAAGCCCTGCGAGTTGGACGACTTACGAGACTGGCCAGCGTCAGATTGCAACGTGCCTGCGTCGCGGCTGTGATTGCCAATATATTCATGAAGACCGTTCTGCAGAGGTTCGTAAAAATGCTGCCACCAACACGCCCGAGGCTCGTGTATCTACGCGAAATCAGTACGTGGTTTGACCGCCCCCAGCCCAATTACTTATGTGACTATCGCCGTAGTAATAACCCCTGCGGTGGATGCAAGAGATCACTTATTCTCGGGGCTGTGTCACTCAGTCACTGCCACCAGATAGACGGACTGCTCATCAGTCTCTCACACATCTTTTACGCCCGCTGTGTGTGCAGATGGTGCTTTGCTTGCGTCCTCGGTCACTGTGAAGCACGCCCGCCTCGTGCCCATTCCTCAACGCTGCACCTCACGAGTTCAAAAATGCCTCGGACTCGAACCCATTGCGCCCGCAGAGGCCTCCACGGTGATCAACAAAATTAGCGTCATTGCCACGTTCTCGGACATGGCGCATCAAAACTCCTTCGCGGAGGCAGATCCCGATCCCGACACCCACTTCCATTCTTGGATACTGTAGTAAATCCGTGCCCCTCCTGGTGCCACACCATTCCGCCGAGGCCATGAGGTGGGAGCTTGCAAAGTATGTTTTTGCAGCGCATAATATACACTCACGCTAGCAGTTAATAGTATCCATCACTACGCCACTTCCCTCTTTGTCCCATCCTGGGAATATATGTAAGCTAATCTCCTGGGATCGATGCGAGCCTCAACTTACATGCGTGGTGCTAGAAGCTTCGAAGCCCAGAGAGCCAACTTCCCTAGTTGTTACTCCCCGTTGAGTCAATACCAAGATTGATGCGGCTTATGGAATGCATTGCTGAGTCGTTCGCGGAGCAAGACTCGTGTTCACCTTGTGTTCACCTCGTTCATTCACTTCTGATGTAGAACATGCGTTTTAATTAAGACAGCGGTACTTCGGCCCAGCGCCCCAGAATACCAACCCGTCGATGCTTGCCAGAAATTGATGCACTTCCTTGCCGGGCCCCTGGACATCCGCCGCACGATGACGCCCAACACTTACCATCGCCATGTTGTTCGGCCAGTATGGGTACCCGCTATTTATGCGAGTAGTAAGTGAATACGTATCATCTTTTGTGGGCAAATCCTTCTGGCAGAGACAGATGTGCAGCATCTCAACCTCCCTGAGCCAGTGTTCAAGTTCCGTGCGGTTCTGATGCGGTCTACTGTAAATATTACCTCTGGTACTTAGTCACACCGCATGCTCAAGCCATCTAGTTTTAGTATGTCCCAGTATCCAGTGCATACTCCACACGTAATTTCTCTTCCCAAATGACGGTAAAGCCTACCCAAACGTGCGACCTACACATTAAAGTCTTGAGTGACTCCCCTCGGACAAACATACCTTCCAAGCGATATCCACACGTCCCCCACTCCTTCGCATGATGTGTTGATTGAATTGCGAAGGGGGCAGTTCGATGCAGCTCTAGCCCATGCTACTTCGTCCCTGCACGGAGAACCGGCCCTACTGTGATATCTCGTTCTCTGATCAGCCAGCCCAAGACACAGCCTGTAAACCTAACTACCAGTACACGCTTTGACAGAACGAGGGTCCAGATACTCATTTGTCCGGGTGTTCATCTCACCCATCGATCTTTCCGTGCACCGAAATATGGAGAGCGGTCATTACTACCAGTGCGCCTACGTGGATAGTTCTAACAGGCCAGATTACTCCTTACGGGTGGCGTAGCTCTTGTGTACTTGGCTTCGCATCTGCCTCTCCCGCTAAATGCGATAAGGGGAGCCCAAGGATTGGTAGACCTGCGTATACATACAAGGTTATGAGCGGAAGTTATCTATAATTCGGCTGACACGGTTCCGTAACTCTGGATGTATCTTCGATTGAGCGACTCCGTCCCTCACTGCCCACGGGACCTGGTCCTTAGAAGTTTATATATTCATGCTCACCTCTCCGCTGACAGAGAAGGCAGTGCAAGTAGGACAGTATCCTATCAGCGCGGTCTGCGATAAGAACCGAAAGAAGAAACGATCTGTGCACTTTCTAGATTCTTAGTAGTATACACGTATTACATTACCACTAGTAGAAACGCTACGCCATCAGAATCCTCCGCGGGCATAACGTTCCAGCTCTGAGCTTATGACGCACAACATTCACATACCAACGCGCTCCGAGGTCATACTTCGTCAACGGCTTATTCACGACTGAACACGCAGCGGCTTTATGAAGGCTCTATTGCTGCCTCAACGTTTCACGCATCTGCGATTGGGTTTTAGTGCCCTTCTTGTTGGATAAATGCTGGGACAATACATACAATAGGACGTGCCGACCAACATAGTGGAGAGGCTCTGCAGCTGGTCTTCATCGAAGGCAAGTTGATCCTTGTGCCATGTATCCTACACATTAACGTTAGTGATAGCAATAACGCTAGTGCAACGTGATGGAACTTGCCTGATGCGTCTGGGGTGATTCACACACAAAGTAACGGCGAAGCTGTTAGCATTCCCCCAATTAATGAAACTTCGTTTAACGTTACCTTCTTAAACTCTGAGGCACACTTGCGGATCGTCGTTGACACTGGTACAGGGTCCGTTGCATGGGTGGCGAGGACTTTACGCAACGTTGTCAGGGAGCATGCCGAGCCGAAAGGGTTATTGGCTTACCTTCAGTGAGGGGCGGCATCCATGGTTCTACGGAATAAGGGAAACTCTCTATGAGAGCACAAAGGCCTAGAATTGCTGAATGCAAGGTTCGGAGTGACTCAGCATATGTTGGATCCCGCCGCGCTGGAAGCCTAGTCTTGCGTGCCAAGGCCATGAAGCGGTCCTGCGATTTACAAATTACAAATTAACACTTGTATCCGCTATAGGATGGTTGACTTACCCTGAGAGGAATGATACTCTGCCGCTGAGAACATCTCACAACTCCCGAAAGCATTTGTGACGCCATCTCACGGACCTCGACATTCTCGTCTGAGAGGCAGTCCAGAAGGACCTCCATCATTCGTGTGACCGTCTCGCTCGTAATGGCCATGAGATTCCGATAGAAGAACACGAGGAGGGTAGGGAGCGCCTTGAGTCGAACGCGCCACGACTGTGTTTGGTGATAAATGTATGGTTCATCTGCAACGGTATAGAATGGGCTTACATCTGAGGACCTGATGGCAGACAGGAAATGCTCTGCGATGATCTCCACGTAATCTGGAGGCGCGTTTACGGCAGAAAGAATGTACAATACAGCTGAGCTGTATCTCTGCAACTCTGAGCTGTCGTTCAACTCCGACATTCGTAAGATTTCTGGACTGTAAGATCTCGCAGTCAGACAATTACGGCAACTGGATGATTAGCAGCTTACAGTAATATTATGATGTAGCGGAAGACAAGGTTAGGATGAGGGCCATGTGCCGCCGTCCATAACCACTGTAACACTATTTCGGTAGTGCATTAGCATCCGCTGAACTTGTCACATCCACTCGAATTGACTTACAGGTAAGCCCAACTTTATCATACTGAGATTGGCTGACACGCGGTGGCGGTAGTCGTTCCTGTTTCCACTTAGGCAGCTGCTTCAAAATAGCGGTCAGCTGTTCCTCGTAACGAGCGTGCCTATTTGTTTTGACTATCAGCAAGTTGCAAGAGAGCAACGGAGGATGGACCGGCAAACCTCAGAGCTAAGGGATCATTGGAGGTCCTGCAAGCCTCCAGGAAAGCCCCAACAGATGGATGCGCTGGACGCCATTGCTCTGATATAATAGCAGCCAGGTTGTGCGCAATATGTGATCGAATCTAACAGGAATGAGCTTATAACAGAATCAAATATCCACAGAAGCGCTCACATCAGCATATCCAGTGTTGGCATTGGCGAGAAACAGGTTCATATACTTGTCCGAGATAGGGTAGAAACACGTCCAACAGGAGTCGACGACAATGTTGAACAGAGTCAACGCCTTGCTCACTGAATATAGGTCAATAATTAAGAGACATAACCCGAGTGTGGCAGACCTACTAGCAAACGCAGAGTCACCCTGGAAGTCCAATGGTAACGCCAGGATAGCATCTACCAGAGGCCGAATACGTCGATAATCTCGTTCAGACAATTGCTCCTACAGGGGTAGATTAACTTGCTGATGCCCTTACTAAGTATTGAGTTACCTACGTTAAATAGACCTTCCCAAAATGGCAACGTATCGGGTTTGATTTGCGCATAGATTCGCTCAAAGCGGTCCATGAACCATCTCCATACCGCTTCTGACTGCGCTTGTGGCCATTGCTTTGCCCCTAGTAGATACATGAGATGTCGTAGCTCTTCGAGGGATAGGAGAGCGTACCTCGAAGCAAACCTGCCAGCATTTCTACCGCTGCTCGTTGCTTAAACCTGTCATTCTCCGCAAGAGACGAATCAATTGCAGACTGTATCGCTCCAGAAAGTTCAGCTTGATACATCTTGGCTGAGCATGGGTGTTAGGCACAGGCTCGCACGTGTACATATATCTCGACAACGCACCAATGGACTTGATGAAGATAGCATTCTCCGAGCGCAATGTTAATCGGTTCGCCTCTTTGTTCGATTCCTGGCCAAATAGTTGCGCCACCTGCGAGAAATATCCTTCGGCGCTGAAGACTTCCTGTATCGCCTTCAATGCCGGTTGTGACACGCTCTCCCACTCCGGTTGCTTGGGCGGTGGTGGGCGATACGCCTTAACAGATGGGGCCCATACCAAGAAACCTGTCGACAGCTTGTCAACGTAGAAATCGTTGTCACTCTGGCCAATGGGAGCAGTTATCTTCTGCAGAAACGCTGCTGGATCCTGCACGGATACATCGATTGTCAAAGGATTTCTCCACTCTTCAAGCCATAAATCTTCGCTGTTTCTTGAGTATGTGCGACATTTGATATGCCATGTAATCTTCACGATCGCTCTACAGCACGCTCATAAGATATAGAGAAAGACATCACTGGTAGGCACGTACTTGTGAGCCGTTGAACGGATGCTTGCGTGGGGACTGGTACAGTGTTTGGCGAAGAACTTCGCCAGTGGGGCAGACACAGGTGCATCCCGCCTGACGAGGCTCAAAAGAAACTTCGATGCGAACTGGGTGTATCGCCACTGGAAGCAGAGAGTTAGACTATAACTGCGAGCATACTTGGCGCACAGAGCTCACATGTGTGCTGGGTCGTGATGAGAACTCGAGTATAGAAGATATCTAAGAGGTCGAATGAGCGGGTTGACATGAAAAGCTATGCAAGGAATGACATACCGCTTCCTCATGACGTCGAGCCTTCAATTGACGACGAACCACGCCTTTCTTCAGAGCTTCCGCTAATACAGCCTGGTCCACGAGTGACGTGCTAAACTCCGCGGCAAGTTGATCAAGTGCAGCTTCGACTCCTGGTATCTCCTCATCAAAAGCATCGGTATGTACCGCCTCCTCGGTCAGAAGCGCATTGGCGTCCGTGACCAATTGACCGACAAGCTTCTGGATGGATGGCTATTTACCAGCTAGTGAGAACGTGCAAGTAAGCGGTTACAGGAGGCACTGACCTTTTCCTGATGTTGGCAATCTAACAGTCCTCGCAGATATTTGACATGAAAATGAGGATCTACGCTTCCTGTGAGAAAAGAACACAGACATGGCTACACAAGAACCTTACCAGCGAGAGCATAGGAAGCTGTCACATGTTAAGTAAGTTTCGTCATCGCACACGCAAGCTTATTCTCACCAGTTCCTTTGTTCCACAACACGTACAAAGCACCCTTCATGCGATCAGGATCGCTTCCTTTCTCCAGGGCTTTTAGAAGCGTCGGTATGCAATAGCGGCCTGACCGGAGGAAGTACTGTGATATCGGTTAGCCTCATTAGCAAACGTTATTCTCAGGAGGGGAGCAGAGATGGCTTACTCCACATGCGTTATGAAGCACCGCCTGAGAATGCCTGGGGAAGGTTCAGTCATATACTGAACTACTCTGTTCACAGAGACTATCTTACCTGCGAACACGTGTGTATGGTGACAACGACAAGTCAACCAGATCATCCAGAAGCTTGTCATCCAGTTCCGACCGCCGCCGATAGAGAGAATGCAAATAGTTGCGACCGGCGTGGTAGGCTTGAGCGCGTTTCAAAAAGACTTGGCGAGAATTCTCCCTCTGTCGCGGCCACATTCGATTGGAGCTATTGGACGATTAGCCTGATCTGAATAGGGCTTGTAGGGTGGGTACATACTCGCGGCTGACGGTATAAGCTTGTTGCAAAGAGTCGAAGGTGCTCCGCGTCATAGCATACTCCAGGAGGTAGACGTCAATGGCCTTGGAAACACTGATCACCGCATCGATATGATCTTCGCCTGCCTGATTGTGTTGAAGTACCGTTGCTGCCCGATGAATGATGTTCCCGAACCTTGTACGATGGGCAGTGGCACGCTGATACCGGGGGTCGGAAGGGTCTTCAAGGACAAATCCAGCCTTGACATCGATTGGCGTAACGAGCAGTTCTTGGAGTTCAGTTTCCGGATAGAAACACGAGTTCTTGACTTCCTTGTGACCTTCCTTAATGAACGTCGGAAGCCCACTCCACATGGAGCGAACCGGGTGCAAGAACCTGGGAGATGGCTTTCAATTGGCCGTTCGCAGGGACTCACAGAGGTTACTCACCGACAGAAATCGTTCCGAGCTACATTATCCCATTTGCCAGCCGTTTCCAATAGCGCTTCAATGCGGTCAAGTGCAGGTCCCGCGATCTTATCCATGACTTCCAGAACAAAGTCAATTTCCTCCGGGGATGGGACTGAGACAATCAGTTGACATTCAAATCCTCTGATCCCGAGACTTACCGTGCCATTCGATCTTGACGTCCTCTGGGTTATACAAACGCCCCCAATGGAGATTATGTGCCTTGTCGAACTCTATTCAAGCGCATGGAATGAGTGCTAGTACGACAGGCGACATCACACAATCTTTAGACTTACCAGGATCATTCCACTCGTCCGTATTGACGAACCGCGCGTTAATCGGATATACTCCCGCGACAGTATGCAGGATGCGATGTATCAGGCGACCTGTCCCAGTGTAGCCGCGTTCACCTTTGGTCTTATCAACCAGGAGCTGGATGAGCCCGAGAACTTGGTCCTTATACTTCAGCAGCTGGAATATGACTCAGTACCTACGGATAACGAGAACTGAAGTAAGAGCGTACTGCTGGACCGCCGTATCCAAGACAACCTCGCAGAATGGACATATCTGTCGGAGTTATAAGTAAAGCGCAAGAGGATGTGTTCCGTAAAATCTAATACTCACTCCAATGCAGCGTAGTATCCGACGGCACAGCTGCGTGCGTTGACGTTGTGCGTATGCTAGAAGCACCATGCTTGAGTTCCTCTTGGATCTGGTTGATGCAGTACGGCAAGAACTTCGCAATCACTTTCTCGGGTTGAACCCGCGCAAGGCAAGCTACCAGCTGGCCAAAGGCGCGAACGGCGTTCGATCGAGCGTTAGTCGTACCATAGTCATACACCAACTTCAAGACGAGGTCGAAGAGCGGGTCGGATAACTGAAGACAGAGAATATCCAAGGTGCCCTTGAGAGACTTGAGTACGGCTTCCTCCATCTTGCCACCGGTAGTGTTCTTTTTCCCGCCTTCTTCGGGCAAATTCTCATAGAGGGCAAAAACGCGTCGGAAGAGCGAGGTAACCCAGTCGGCAAACCCAGCCGTGCTTTCCCGAGCAAGCGTACGCTCTTCCTCACGACTGAGCCTCACCCCTGGTCCTTGTTCCGTACCATCGGGTAGACGATTATCTTCAGGGTTGTCAATGTCCATGGAGTCCTCGATTGTATCGCCCGAGAGCGGCGCGCCTCCCTGCTGCATGGAAAGATCTCCGATCTTCATGTGTTGAACGACCGACGCGATGAACATAGAAGTGCATGCGGTTTTCAATGGATCATTCTGCGATCGCGTTAGCCCTGCGCTCACACCCTCCCCCAATACAATTGTCGACTCACCAAGTCAATACCCGGAATACACAGCTCAAGTAGTGGAGCGATGTGCTTCTGGCCTCCGAGCCAGACTTTCTCAGACACTAGAGGCAATGCTCCGCTTGCGAGAGCGGTCAATACCGCAGTCGTTCTGTGCGTCTCATTGACCGACTCCAGACCGCTGTAGGCTCGTTCAAGGATCTCGGGCATGATAAGGTTCGGCTCGAGCATCGCAAGTGTACGCAAGGCCCCTTGGGAATACGTAGCAGAAATCGGATCCTTGGCGAATATCGCGAGCAACGTCGGCGTTCGAAGTACCATAACAAACGCGCGACGAATAGAAGGCGTAAGCCGGCGAGTCTGTTCAGCTTTCAGTTGGCAAGCTGTTTAAGCGTAGAAGAGGGCTGTACATACCACAGGAGTCTTGCAAGCAGGCTGCTGTTCTTCCTTCCAGCGCTTGCAGAACTCCACCGCAAGGCGATGCAAGAAACCTGTTAGCTATACAAGAGAACACGTTTCTGAGAGTCAATTCTACGTATACGCAGGATTTCACTGGATCCACTCACTGCCAAAGTCCAATGACCCGTGTTCGACGGATGAAAGAATGACTCAGTGCTGGTCACCAGCTTATCGAGTGTGTCAAGCGATCTCGATCCGGCGAGAAAAGCCTGCTGTGTCGGACGTTGTTCATCGGCACTTTGTCCAGTCTCTCCACGGACAGGTCCATCCAAGGACATTGAATACACGAAGATCTTAGCCAGTGCACCTATAAAGCACATTAGTACCCTCGCAGAAGCAAAAAGCAAATTTCATTTACTGTATTTGCTGATGGGCTTCGTAATTCTCAAGGAACTCTTGTCTGCCATGGTGTCAGCATGGCCTCCTGTGGTACTTGCACCCTGTATATCGTTAGGTAAGAGGTATTCCCTACGGAAGGAAATGAATGCTACGTACTCGCACAGCTCCGACGGGTACGTCTAGATGATGTGTCAGAACCTGATATAGTCATACTATAATCGGGCACTTACTCATTGCACCCAAAGCCTTCGTCGCAAGGACTGTCCATTCCGATTGACTCCATATTCCGACGTGTTTCCACTCTGCAACTCCATCTTCGCTCGTACCATCGTGCTTTCCGGAGACATGCTCTTCGGACAGTTCACCGCACAATTCGAGAAGACGATCATCGATGATGTGAGAGTTAAATGCTTCCCAGAGTTTGAAAAGCATCGGTAGATAGAGATGAGTATGCGTCGGAGGCAAAAATGCAGTGATCACTGGTAACATGGTGAGTATATTCTGATATGGTCATTAGTCGTTGATTATTGATTTGATGGCCTTTGTAACGTACGTCCTGAGTCACCATTGGCAGGAACGTTGAAAGCATGTCCGGGATATCCGTGACGGGGAAATAACGTCGGCATGCCTCAGCTACGAACAGCTGAACATTGACGACATTCCGCCTAAGAATACTATGTTACCAAAATACTCAGCGTATACCGCAGTGTTGATACTTACAGTGAATCGTGCACTCTACGCTTTGGCCAAAGCTCTCTCTGTAGCACTCGCCATAACGGCTGCCACGGTAGCTGAAGATCACTGGACTCCAATTTACGTCGTTGATCAGGCTTGTTCGAGAGCAGGCGAGACAGCATGTCCGCCCAGCTGCGAATTACACGGGGCTCTAAGCCTGGTAGAACGCAGAGTTCATAGTACAGCCGAGCGAGCTTAGCACGAGTTGTCTTTGGTATAGGATATCTAAGTAGAAGCCAGCTAATAGCAGTGTCAGTATTCAGGTGAATATGTTTTTGACTATTCGCGTACCACTGCAGTGCGCCGTCCCACGTTGTAAGCACCAGCCAGTTCTTGCTCTTGGCACATATAGCAATCTTCCCAACGATGTATTCTAGCTTAGATTGCATGTCTTCGATTGGTTCGCACTCATACGGTAACGAGTCCAGATAGGTCTTCAGGACGGCATTCGACCTGTCCGCAGCGAATTGGGTGGAGTCCTCAGACTCGATGGGCGAGTCTAAGACGGACATTCCATCCTCCTCATCCATGTCCGGTTGCCGTGTGATCGGTGGTAGTACACCAGACTGTGAGGCTTGGACGGCCTTTAGAACAGAAGAGAAAAGGTCATCCATGGTGGTCTGCTGGAGAGATACATGATTACGACGGACCTTTTATGCAGCTAAAATACAGCTGACGCGGCCGTGGTATACGCAAGCCTAGCTACACTCCCACCCTTTGCGAGATGGTGAGATTTAAGTCGAGAATGCTGAGGACGCGTATGCTGGTACGCGTCAGTGCTCTGTGGCACCCGACCTCTGCAGATTCGGACGTCACGCGCAAGGCGCTTGCATTGCACCCGTTAATCGGTCTGATCAAATCTGAACGTCCATATATTCACCGCCGATCATTCCCCTTTTTGGATGTCAGGGCGGCCAGGGAACCGCCAGCAGCCGCAACTCGGAACTTCAAATTGTACTCGTCGGTCTCTGCTTGCTTGTCGTGCAGACTGGTGGCTTTCAATCTGAGGCTAAAATGTTTTCTCTCCTCCAACCTCTGACTTGTCGGTCGTTGACAACAGCTATCGTTCGTTCGTCAGCTGTAGCCACACGCCGCAGCGTTCACACTGCTGGGACTTCACGTACTGTTCGAAGTTATGCACCGTGGATTTGGGGATCTGCATTCGTTGCTTCCGGTTTAGTTATTGGGCAAACAGCGGTCAAACTGGATAGCGAGGATATCCCTTCTGACGAAACAGGTATGTAAGACCTGGATAGACCCAATCTCGTGTCAATGACGATGGTTTACTTGTACCAGTGGATCCTGCGACGTCAATTGCGTTCCCAAATACTCTGAGAATACCTTCCAAGACGCCTCTGCCTACCTTGACACTGGTCGGCGTTGGTGTGCGTACCGTATCTTTCTTAGGTATCAAAGTATACTCCGTTGGCTTCTACGCTGACCTTCAGAACCCGAACCTGAACGTGCGTACAATGATACTGCGTGCTCCACAAATACTCACAAACAACCATTACTTTTATCACCGCAGCTCCCATCGACGGCTTCGCCTCAAGAGAAGCTTGAGCACATTGTGCAGAATTCCGCTTGCGTCCTTCGCATCGGTATGTGCTGTGAATCATTCCCCTTGTACTACTCTAATACGCTTGGCATGACTAGTTCCCACTCGTTCGACATCTTTTTCGCACCTCCGTGATGGATTCATGCGAACACTACAAGCACGTCTAGCTCTCTTCCGCCAGAGCGGCAAGCTCTCAAAAGAAGAGGAGCTGTCCATCCAATCACCACTTCACAAGTTCAAGACTATGTTCCCGAACACGCCGCTAGCAAAACGCACTCCATTGGATATATTGCTGGCCCCTCCTGAACCGCGACAGCCTCGCAACCTCATTATCCGTGATCTTGGTTCAGTACAACATGACTGGCTTGCGAAAGAGTTTTTCTTAGCGTACTTTGAAGGCGATGGGCTTAGTCCTCCGGTATGTCATGTACCACACCAGGCATTGCGATGTCGCTGACTCAAGACGAACTATGTTGATGCAGATGAAGAAGTCTGTCTTCGCGAGACTGGAAGAGATTAGCTGGTAGTTTGACCAATTGACCGCTATGCGTACTTACCAGCCACTGCTACAGATTTAATTTGATGTGTTGAATCTTCACACTAAGTTCTGGCGACCCATCGTTCTGCAGATGAAGGAGGCATTGTCTCCGATTGGCCTGTTCAAAACACTCACATAACTGGTACACCACCGATGTTGCTACAAGAAGCAGTGTGGGACATCTGTGCCTGGACGTGATACGGTAGCTTGGAAGGCCCGACCTGAGACGCCGCGTCCCAATACTGTGCTATCGTAACGTGTATGGCATGCTTGAGAAAGCCAGGGAGTATGTCCTCTGGTAAGGTTCACAGTGAGCATCCTCGTCGTTCACAGCGCTCGGGCGCCTCCGCACGACAGACCCCGTAAGTGTCAACAAACAAGGAGATACCGTATCGCCGACTTTTGACTGACATCTCTTTCCCTGTATAAGGTGCGCAAGTGAATGGCAGCTACAACAGCGAACGTGTTACGCTATCACTGGGACTAGTTTTCCCCGCTTCAATGCTCTTTGCTTCCCCGCCTCGACTGGGAAGAAAGACCATTGCCGACAGATAATTCAAAGCTTGTGAGACATGACGACGACGGTACCTGTAGGTACATATATTTGCAAGTAAGGAACATGCGAGTAATGGATCGTCGCTGGACCGAAATCTGCGCAGAGGCAGTCGTTCTGTCTCTCGCATATGCAAAGTCGAATTAGCGAGTCTCGTACCTCCGCTATAAAGGTAAAGCTTTCAATGACAAGCAACCTCAGCAGCTTTCTCCTTTCGAGCTCATATATCGAACATTATCAGGTCAATATGTCTCTCTCCCAGGAAGTCCTTGACGCGATACAGGATGCACATATCGAACAGCTGCGGGGGTTTGCCCTCCCAACGGAGGACCTTACCGCGGAAGACGGTCAATGGGTCACCAAACAGGAGCTCCTGGACTATATCAAAGATCACATCCCGGCTGTGCAAGCTGCGCAGGCGTCTCGCAAGTAATCTCCGTTCAGAGCAGTGACTTGCGTTGACGTAGATCGTAGAGTGCAAGAGTCCCTCTCCAAGCGAACCAAACTGGGATGCTGTTTTCTTCACCCTGATTGAGAGTTCAGCGATGAATCTACGGTAAGCAGAAACAGAGTGAGACATGCGGGGTAAACTGCATACTCACGAACCGGAATACGTTGACACAGAAAAAACGACCTAATTGTGGAGGCCACTAAAACCATGCAAGCTGCCGATGAAAAGGGAAAGGAAGAAGCACGGAAAAAAGCGAAAGCATTAATCAAGTCCTCGCAGACAGATATTGATGAGATTGTGAGTCTTCTCAACAAAGAACTGGCTGCTAATACTAACGTCATCCGTAGGCCAGTGCACTCGGCTGCACATTTGTTCAACTTTGCGGTGAGTCTCAGTAGTTGTCCTACCTTCAATTTGAGTAGAATGTTAACCGGACTTCTCAGAGTTTTCTCGAGTAAGTTAGATATAATAATAACCTGTGACTAAGTTTAACTCTTTTGCACAACTACAGGCGTCACCATCTGGTCTACCGAAACTCTGCGGGGCTTATGGGGGAGTCTTCGTCGGTAAAGATGATTTCAAGCTGAGGCCGTTTATGGGCGTTGCCTTCAAGGTAGTACTTTCTTAACTACGCTCGCGTCTAACACACTCAATTCGTGACATACACCAGGGAACTACACTTCAGGCAGAGAAAAATACGGACGTCGACTACGTTCCAATTGTACCAAAGATTGGTGTAGCTCTCGATGCTGAAACTCATCGAGGCTTCTACCACGGATTATTCGGCACCTATACAATGCCTGGGGGAAGCCAAGTCCCGTTTGGTTCGTAACGCTGCTTCCTGAGTCTTCAGGTCTCTACTAAGCCGTGCGCACACACTAGAATATTTGATGAAGCAACTGGATCGTACCTACTCTGATTGCCCTTCTGCTTTGGTGCATTTTACTGTTAGTCCACAGTCGATCCATTGACTGCTTTATCGTGCTCACGCGTGTCTTCTATCGGGAAGGGCCATTCTTTGGGTGCCGCTTATGCCACGCTCCTTTTCGCGGAATTCCTCCGCCAGCAAATCAACGATGAAGAACAGTTCACGAAGTACAACGTTGGTGACCTGTATATCCTTGGAGCTCCCCGCGTTAGCCAGCAGCCGTTTGCAGATAATCTCGAAAACATGACATCAGAGGACAAGAAGAAATTTGTATTCCGCATCGTCAATGGGAAGGACCCCATCTGCACCATCCCGCCAATGCGGACCAAGGAGTTTCTGTGGTACAAGTATGTTCATGTAGATGGAGGGTGGCATCTTACAAAGCATGGGCCGCATCCCATGCACACGGAGCAAGCTCCCCACGGTGTTCCCGTCGATCCGTTGCCGTTGCCGGATCCTTTCGACATAGGGAAGATCCCAGACCATTGTGAGTGACAGCCTGATTATCTGCAACCCAGCAACTAATCAACAATACAGTGCCAAGGCATTACTACGCCGGTTGGCTGAAAACCCCTTATACCAAAGCATAATAAAGCACTGAAGCTTTCCTCTGAGGGCTATCACATTGGTGGCGTCAATTGTGTTTATCTTGCTTGATATTGGTAGGCCAGCTTCAACAGTAGGCCGAACGGAGGGTACGGCCAGATGAACCGTCGGCCAGGAATATCTTGTCCTAAAGTAGTTCGTACGGTGCTTTGGAAATGCATGTTGTATATGATTCTGAACGGGTACATTAAGCAAGTTGCACATCGCCGCAGACGTGGGAAGCAAGGTAGCCATCATATTTCGCTAGCCTGCGATTGTATGAAGTTGTGCGCCTTCAGTGTTACCAGGAGAATGCCTCGAAGGATTACGATGCAATTACTCGGGTACTACCACCTCACTACGAGTCTGCATTGGGATATCAGGCCAGGCTTTCCGCATTCATATCGTCGTATGATTCCTCTGTTTTCATGATGTCTAGGCGTTGTCAGTTCGAGGTGGCTTATGCCGGCGAAGGGAAAGGACATGTGCAGGATGCGTTATTATGTGGTTTTCTCGGTCAAACTTGTCACTTCCCGTTTAGCTCAGTTGGTAGAGCGCGTCACTAGTAATGACGAGGTCAGTCGTTCGAGTCGGCTAATGGGAACTACCGAAACAACAGCTAAGTTTTGCTACTACTTTTTGCTTCCTACCAGTATCGAAGCTCGCCTCCGTCTCACAAAGTTGCGAAGCCGTCTGAACGTTTTGTCTCTCTGACACAGCTGTCTTATCCGCCTATCATGATCCATGCCGTACTCATCTGTTTGAATTCACCTCACTTTGCTATCCGAACGATATCTCACTCTTGGTTTCCGCAGTCAATACCTCTGGCGTCCCTCGCCTCACTAAGTTCTACACGCCACTGCAGCAGTCCTCTGAGACCTTAGTACAGAAGATCTACTCTTTGGTATCGTCGCGACAAGCTTCACTATGCAATTTCTTGGACGCACCCGAGCTGGAGAGCTTTCTGAGTCAGACCGATGACTATGGAGAGAAATTGAGGGTGGTGTACCGCAACTACGCAACGCTATACTTTGTGTTTGTTGTGGACAGCGCGGAGAGCGAGTTGGGGATCTTGGATCTCATTCAGGTGCGCATAACCATTACTGACATGAATTCAGCTCACTCACATAGATGGCCCTTCCATAGGTATTCGTCGAGTCGTTGGACCGTGCCTTCGAAAACGTGTGCGAGTTGGACTTGGTCTATCATTTTGATGAGGTGGGTTACACCCCAAGTATAGTGTTGTTGACACGACTGAACAGTAATTATCTCGCTCCTTCAGGCACATCACATACTGTCTGAAGTGATACAAGGCGGTTTAGTGCTAGAGACAAATGTTGAAGAGATCGACCGTGCAGGTGCGTGCTCGAATGTAAAGCCCCTTACACGACCGCTGACTGCTCAATGGCGTCATGCCATGCTTGTTCAGTGCAAGAAGCTGCCAAGGCACGTAAAGAGTCATTCGCTTCTGCCAATCCGCTTTCATTGGGTGGCGGCGGGGTAGGAGCCCGTGGAGGAACACTGCAGACACCCTTAGGCTGGCTAACGGACAAGCTCACTGGCGTACGTGCACGCTGAGCGTATGCAATTCAACGGCAACCACCGCTGCATGTATACACATCTGATTAGCCTTCGAAGCCTTCCGTGAAGAGAGCCACGCAGCTACCCGCAGAGCTGATCACCTGAAGCATGAAGCTACGAGGGATCTCGTGTCACATTCAACCAATGGATATTCTGGAGTTCAGCATTAGGATCGCCTGATTGGAGTGTATTACGATCATGTACCAGTACATACGGAGAATCGTAGATCTGCTGTGGGTGCGTATATACCACAATCGGTGACATGTCTAGGTCGGCCGTACAAGCAATGTGTAACCGGAACGAACCGCCTCGCACGCTGTAAGCCGAAGGACAGATGTCAAGCCGTCTCGATACAGCGGAATATGCTAGGTCAGCCGAACACCATCGTCCGAGAACGGTTTGCTAGATTAGCACTGCTACTAATGAATGCACTAACAGACACCGCTCAGCCAGGAGTTCCGTGGGATGGGATAGTAGACCGCGTCCGAAAGCCCTTTATCTGATAAGATGTTTTTGGGGCTACAATTCACCTTCATAGACATGCGAATAGCAGACAGCGTAGTAGGGAGGAACAGTTTATTGCACGATGGACGCTCCTGGATTTCAAGGTCAGTAAGTACATATCAAAGCTTGGCAAAAGACGTGGGACATACTTTTCTTCTTCTTCTTATTGCCCGTATTTAGAGATTTCGAGGGAACAGACTCCTGGGATGCAGAAGCAGATACACCCACTGCCGACCCCGAGCGCGGGCTTACTTGCGATGCCGGTGCAGGGGTGGTGGAAGAACGCGCTACACTTGCGGAGAGAGGTGTATCCGGTACATTAGATTCCGACGGAGCTGTGGGCAAAGTAAATGATTGGCTGGCGTGGATGGCAGTAGTGCGCATTGCGTTCATCAGCAACATATTGTTCTGTCTTTTCTTCGCACCACCTGAGGTAACGAGAACTTTCTTCTTCGCCGGCATCTCGGTCAACAATGCCTCCGAGGCCTGTGTCGTTGCCTGTTCACCGTCCGCATCGCGTTTCTTCTCATCTGCTGTGGCTGCCTCCTTGATGGGCCAAACAAATCCTGTTCGAGGTGTATAGGCCGGACGATTTTGCCGTAGGGTGTCTAACGAATTTTGCAATGAATGCAGTGAAGTGAGCTGTGCAATGAAAGTTTAGTCTAACAGGAATATTCCAAGTGTACGCACTTACCAGGCGATTAGATACGAGGGTGTAAACATCTGGAGATTGATAGATGCGGTTATTCATGATGAAATATGCGACCATTGGTCGCACTGTAGTTCAGGCGTCATAAGATTGAGTTGATTGCCTATGATGACCAAACTTGGATTCCTACCTTCATCTGGCGAAAGTCGTTCACGCTTGTGGATAACAAAAAATGACGGTGGCTGCGCATGGACAACGGCAAACTCTATTCCAGTAAACCTCCTGTGACCATGTACGTCAAGTACGCCGTTATCTTGTGTCACAAATACCTGGCGTAGTAATGTTTGCTCACCTGAGCTCCTCGGCTTCGTTCTGGAGAGGGATTCCGGTGTGCATTGTCTGCATGCGAAGGACCTGGTTATTACTCTGCTTGTCATAGAACATGGATGTGGCAAAGTAGTCAAACACATTCTCGTTCGTAAGCGGTCCATTGGCCTGGGTAGAAGGGTAAACACCGACGGTCGGGAACGGTCAAGTATAGTCGAAGAGCATGACCTGTATCCATTCGTGCCAGATGAAAAATCTGTGGCTGTAGTCGTCAGGAGGATGCAAATCGTTGAGGTCCATGATGCTCGTTGTCGACGCGACTCTGCTTGTTGCCTTCGAAGTGGTGGTCGTCGTTTGAGATGTTGTCGAGCCCGCTGCGGCCCATACCCAAGGTACTGGATCGGGCGAGATTCCCACGGGTGCTAAATTCTATTGGACGCTATAACCTGCACCCACGCTCTGTGTTTCTGGAGAGCGACCAAGGTGGGAACAGCATGGTAGGCCATCGTGTGGACTCTACCGAATTCCTGTTCCCTACCGCTACTTTGGCACCGACAACGATCCTCATTATGTCCTCGAAACGACATATCCTCAGAGTCCGCCTCGGCCTCTTACCCCTCCAAAATGCCGCCTCTTGCTGCCCAGGGCGCGTCCTCGGAGTTCGCAGCTACATTTGCGGCCGACCAAAGCAACGAGAAGACTTCCAAATCGCGTACGATACGTGTCCTTCAGACAGTCAAGCACCATGTCAAGCATCACGTTGGTGTCATAACTTTCTGTCTCATTCTACTGGCTAAACGCGAACGAGTAGGTTGGCATAGGCATCGTCTGCTCCGTTGCGTATTTTGATCCGTGAGTGGCATCGATATACTGTTCTCTTTCACACCATAGAGTCATAGACTGATAGATCACTTGTCGCAGCGGCAACTGGAGCGTTGATCTGCAAGCCGGCTCACAGTTTGGCTATCGACCGCTTCTATTCGTCATTTTGCTAGCAGGCCTCGGAGCGATCATTCTCCAGGTCAGGCGAGGCCTTTGTTGTCTTGTGCTCTTGTAGCTGATGCGAATGATTCTAGTCACTCGCTTCTAAGCTCGGTTGTGTGACAGGCCAAGGTAAGCAAGCCATTCCCTGTTCATTACCACCAAGCTCTTAAGCGATATAGACCTTGCCTCGCATTGCCGACTTCTCTTACATGATCGGCCCAAACACCGCAAGCTCGTACGATATAGCATCCTCTATCCACTCTATGTCCTGAGCGAGATTGGTATCGTATGCACCGATCTGGCAGAGTTACTTGGCTCCGCCATAGGACTTTGCTTGCTTTTCCCGTCGATTCCTTTATGGGCTGCCGTGCTAGTCACCGCAGCAGACGTGTTGGTTTTTCTTGTCATAGGGGGGCCCACGCGAGGAGGCAAACCGGTGAAGGTTTTTGAATATGTTATCATTGCGCTGGTCGGTACCTGCTCATACTTACTATATTTTATACCTGACTAAGTTTCACGCAGGTCTTTACCGTGTTCGCATGCTTCATCGTGCTCTTGGTCCAGGTGAAGCCCCAATGGAGCAGCGTATTCCTGGGGTACATTCCTTCAGAAAAGCTATTTGATACACATACCGATGTGCTTTACATAGGTATATTTCAGAAACCATCGTTGTCTGTTTGGGCACTAACATTGTGTGTAGCCGTTGGTATACTAGGTGCGACAGTTATGCCCCATGCTCTATTCCTTGGCTCGTTCCTTGCAACACAAGACCGGACGGCGAGTACTGTGGACGTCTCGCTGCCTCATCCAATCCAAACCGATGAAAAGGCAGCTTCTTATACACCTCGGGCACGCTTGAGGACGTGGTTCAAATCCCTCTTCGATGTCAGTCGCGCGGAGCGTATAGCAGCGTCCCGCGAATACAGGACCAAGTACGGAAGAGAAAACAATGAACTATCGTTTATTCGGGGTCATCTTACCCACGGGATCGTGGACATTGTAACAAGCTTGATAGGAGTTGCTGTGCCGATAAACTCAGCGTACGTGTTTCATATTATCAACAAAGTAATGGACATCGCCTTCTCAACTAAGAGACCAGTATTCTCATACTTGCCGCTGCCGTGTTCTTTAAATCGAACGGCGAAAGCTCAATGCCCGCTAGCTTGTTTGACGCACACCAGTTGATCGTCGACCGCATCGGCAATGGTATGAAACTCCACGAACATCCCCCTCATGGATAGCCCCTCTGATGACAGCGCCTTTACTAGCCGCTGGCGTCGTCTTTGCTTTGGCACTTCTCTTCGCCGGCCAAACGTCCAGCATCACAGCAACGTTGGCCGGTCAAGTGGTCTCCGAGGGCTTCATAGAGTGGCACATTTCCGTAAGCCTGTTGTTTCCGTCGCCCATATGAGAAGTTATATTGATAGCAATACCGCCCAGCCGTTCTTGCGCCGGCTTGTCACTCGCATGATCGGCCTCGTGCCGTCCATGGTAGTGGCAATTGCTGTGGGCCGCACAGGGATCAATACCTTACTAGTGGCATCACAGGTTGCATTGTCTGTTGTACTGCCTTTCGTTGCATTTCCCTTGATATGGCTTACCTCCTCCAAATCGATCATGAGTGTGAGGGTGCCGCACAAATCGGACACGTTTAGCAATACAACACATGTGCACACGACTATGACACTAGATACACCGCCGAGCGTGGTGGTAACACAGGACGAGTCATCTGTTATATGCGAATCTGTACGTAACATCTCGCAGATGGTTGGTATTATCGTGACCTGTACTGACATGATTGACGGCGTAGGTACAAGAAGTAGAAAGACCGTCCTTACCGGAGAAGGCTGACGACGTTCATGTGGAGAACGTGGCCGTGTCGCCCGACGACGACGAATACATAGACTTTAGCAATGGCCGCCTTCTCACTCTGGTCGCTGTCTTGATTTTTATCATCGTTCTAGCCGCCAACTTGTATGTGTTCGTGATGCTTGGATTAGGGAGAACATGATCATCTTTCGTTTCAAGTTGTTCGGTACTACCGGATAATTCTATATACATTTCAGCGGGGCCATTCTAGTGCATCTTCAAACCGCACACAAGTCAATGCTTATGAATTCATGTTGAGTAGTTACCCAAGTAGTGCCTCACTACAGCTGTCAGTCCCACTTGGACCAAGCGCGTCCTGTCAATGAACAATGATATTAGATACTATGCGTTGAATATCCATGACGGTACTCAAAACTTTATTACAAAGGTCGGTAGTGCAGAGGCACCATAATTCGTAGGAATAGTCGGACTTATGATCCAGGATTCCAATTGCCCTCTTCCTCTACTTGACTTCTTCCCAAGACCTTTGGGTATTTACGAGCTGAAAAGAAAGGAGAACAAAAACACTAGCCCACCGCGAGGGTCGAACTCGCAGCCTTCAGATTACGTAAGCAACGTCACGTGCCCGCAACTCCTAAGAGTCTGACGCTCTATCCGATTGAGCTAGGCGGGCGATATTCAGAACCTATTGCGGCGCGTGTGGATCGTCGGGCACACAATACCTATGACATTCCAAAAGATCGAGGCTTACCTGGAATATTTAACCTTGCATGGGTGTGTGATAGTAATACACGAGTAAACAGCGTGCTCCGTTGCTATCCATACTGGTGGACTTACGACAATACACTGTTAAGGTTCAAATATTGATGTTCAATAGCTAGGTGGCTATTTTCTTGCATATGAAGGATACTGGGAAACGAACACCCTATATTCTTTGCATTGTTGACCCAAGTACTGGTATCTATTTTCGTCCGCAGAGCACGGAAGCAGGCAGCCAGCCACAAGGTGCTCACTAAAGATAATGCAACTATATCTCGGCAGGACGGCGGACCGCCCAGACCAGCCAGAATTAGCCTTCGAACTAGGTGGATAGTAATCGAATGGCATGGATCGATCTGACGTGCCTCGTGTCGCCCAGGTACCGCAGACTTGGTGGCGGTGCGGTCTCCCCACTCGGACAATCGAACACGTCAGCGCAGAAGCGCATCCAGGGACTGGGCGATAAATCAGGCTAGCTCGAAGCTCCAAGTGGCGAACATCGTAAGAATCTAGGACAAAGCTTCACACGGGCCCGACGTCGATGCATACTTGCTGTTCTATAGGGGCGGCTCGTGGTACTTTGTAAAGTGGAACTTGAAACCAGTGGAGAGGGTCCGCCTTGGGCTAAGGTATTTCACTGATAGAATAAAGTACCGCAAAGTACCGTGGAATCAGTGATGTACGAAGGGTATGCTGTGCCTAGCGACCGAGCTTCTGAGAATGTCGTCCACAGAGAGCTTCTTGATGATCCAGCGGTGCCTTACAGAGTGCGTTGAAATGGAGTCGTGACCAAAAACGAGGACTCAAACCTTGCTACGGCTTCCGCCTCGTTTATCTTGTGGTGACCGTGACCAGAAGACCCTGAGGTCTCAGTCCGAGAGAGAAGGTCCGGGACAGAGAAAAGACAAGCCATGCGTGGTCGGCGCGGCTGCCAGTATCACGTATCGCTACTTGGGTTCTCTGGATAAGAACAACTCTGCATCTTCCATTTCCTAGGATCACTCCCATTGGTCGCTTCTGGTGAGTCGACTCAAGTCGAGAATCTGAACAATGAAAAGGGCGTCGTATCGAGAAGAACAGTGGTGACTCACGTTCGCAGGGGCTTCATAGGGGCATGCAGGAGATTGTGCCACTACAAGGGGTAAAACTTGTCCGCTTTAGAAGAGCGTCGTCAGTAATAAGGCGGTGGCGCACATAGTGGAGGAGAAAAGTCACACCTGAGGTCGGCTGCACTTGCTATATAGACTGGCAAAGAGCTGCGTACTGCGGTAGCACACTGTATCTACACGTCGTTCTGATGTCGCACTCGACGCCACGAAGGGCCCGCAGTCAACCTTGGACGCAGCACCATGTGGTACAGTATGTACGAGTTGTTGAACGACGAGGATTTTCCGCAGCCGCAGCCGGTACCGAGCTGCGCTATCTGTCTACCTTACGAGCAGTTGCTCTTGGGATATCGTCGCAGTGTGGTTCTACTCTTGGAGATGAGGATAGTGAGACGCATTCTAGTGCACAAGAAGGATTATTCAACAAATCAGTGGCTCGACGCAGTCGGCTTGACGGCGCACCTTGCCGCCTTCTCTGTATTTGACGGGGACCAAAGCACTAAATGGATTCAGACCGAGTCAGCGCTGGATGAATAACCAGACCTATGGGTCAACGTACGGCACTGGCGTTGATTACCCGCTTAGGGAAATGCTTGGTCGGATAATCAGGATCACTTAACGGAGGCTGTGCGAGTCAGGGCGACAGACACACCTCACAATTGCTGGATTATAGATTGATGTAGCCGTGCTAACAGCTGTGCAAGATGATAGGGCCAGTGCAAGTACATGATATACGCGATCTGAGTAGGCCAGCAAGCGATGACATGCAATGGGCCGAAATCTAGTAGGGGGACCAAGAGAGATGGGTGCGAGTATACGTCGGTAGCTGTCGAGCCACAAGCCCTCGTGTACTAGCCTAGCAACTATCGCTGGTGGATGAGAGTTATTTACGGCACCTCCTCCACGATGTGCGGGTGGGTATTGCATGAACTAGACACATCTTCAAATGGCAAGTAAATAAACTATTTGCATCGGCGGAGCAAGATATGCAATTAGCACATACCTCGGGCTCCGAAATTCACCATTGCAACGGCGGTTCTCGTATGCATGACAACATTTTGTTTAGCAAAGTTGTCGGTGGCCATGTTCCGCTCACCGATTTACCGAGCCGGCGGTGAGCGTATATCAATATATTGGATATTGAATCTTGAATCCCGCGAGTCTATCCTGCCGTGTGGGGTCGAGGAATGCGTCATCACAAAGAGTCCCGTATCTGTCAGCTGGTAGCATCAAACTCTGAGTTGAGCGGTTCCGATCTGTTTCGGACGATGGCACGGTAGAGGTGACTCAAGAGACAGACGCGTCACCTTGGCCTGTTTGTGGTGATGGAGATGCAGCCAAGGTTTCTTGGAGTTGCGTCGACGCGTGCGACGCGAAATGAAACGCGTCTGTGAGCCGGGTTATGAGAAGGAAAGTAGGATCCTCGAGGAGGCTTCTCCTTCATGAGCGGAGAGCCTCAAGGCCTGCCGTGGATTTCTAGACATGCTTGGGCTGCGTGGTAGAGGTGTGCTTGGACGTAGAACCCCCTAGAGAAGCTCCTACGGACAAGTAACTGGTGTCGATCGGCGCTCCTCTTTGCTCGAAGAGAATGACGGAAGAAGGATGCGTGTTGCTGGCGGCAACGTACTGTGGTCCTAGGCCTCCATTTCAGCAAATTGGCCTAGAACTTTACCAGAGTTGTGTCGTGTCTTGGGATCCTAGAGACCGATAATTGGTCAAGAAAGGCATCTGTACACGTTGCAAAGAGGCCAAACGTGGACTAGTATTTGGAACGGTAAGATGACACCTAACAACCACGTCGGCGCGGAGTGTTTGTTTTGTCTTTGTTATCCAGATTACGGACAGTCCGCCACGAGCGGTGCTGGCTTGCAATTGTGGATGTCTGCCTAGCAAATACCAGTCAATTGTCACGAAACGTTACCCAAGATTGGTGGTTACTGGCCACAGCGCCGCAGAGATCACGACATTTGCTTTTCTCGTCCGGAGCGGTCTTAGTAAAAGCGCATCACGCGAGTGTCACGGATGGGCGAGACAGGTGTGAGAAGAACACCGCCCCCTTTCCTAGTTTGGGTAGTGTCATCGTGGGGCGCGTTCCCGAGCGCCCTCAGGTCCCCCATCACGACCCGATGCGGGCATGGGAGACCGATAAGAGACGTGCCGGGGACGTGCCGAGAGACGATGGACGTGCGCAGCAATTGAGTTTGGTTGAATAATGGGAGTGACTCGTCTGTGACTGCTTCAGCTCTTTCCCCTCGTCTGCCATCCTCGCCTCCTCCGCCAGTCATAACCACTCCTCCACTCTCTGCAATTTAAGGCAGCGCAGCCCAACCCCCCAGCCCTCGCAATGTCAGAATACTCCTACTATCCCCTCGAGCTCGGCTCTCAGCCTTTCGTACTCGACGCATACAAGCAGTCTCCGCAGCAGCCTCAGCCCTCCACCCCCTTCGACTTCGACTTTTCGTCCTTTGGCATAGACCAGCCCCAGTGTGCCCCTCAGGATCCCCAGGAGTTCGACGACGAACTTGAGGCTCTCCTCGCTCAGGACGTACCTACCAACGTCCCAGTAACCGACCACTCCGCAGTCTTCGAGCGCGTTCGCACGGGTACTCCCACTCGCGGTGTGCCTTCGACTTTCACCGTCTCCTCTGAGTCTGCATACGACTCGGTCTACAACGAGAACGAGTCCGTCTACACATACAACTCCGCCTCAGATCTCTCGGCTCTGTACGAGCCTTTCAGCACAATGAACTTTCAGCCACTCGCCGTTGTCGACAGCGACTACTCTGCTGCTTCTCCCATCTCCTCTCACGGCTCTCCCAACAGTAGCCTGGGAATGAACCTCAACGCGTACTCCCCCACGTCTTACTCCCACCGTGGCAGCTACTCCGACTACGATTCCTCTCCTCATATCCGCGTCCCTCCCAGCTCTGCTTCGGACTACTATTCGCAGATCACTGTTCCAGTCAAATTCTCGTCGTCCATGCAGGCGACTGTGTCGCCGGCTAATGTGTCTGCTCAACTGCCGAGTTTCCCTACCACGGTCGTTGCCTCTCAACGTGAGGTGAAGCAGGATATCGGTCGCACCGCCTCTACCAAAGACCCGAAGAGGAAGTATCAGTGTCCCAACTGTCCTCGTGGTAAATATCTTGTCATCGGTTATATGTTAATTAGTACTCATAACTTGGCTTTCAGCTTTTGCTCGTGCGTTCAACCTCAAGACGCACATCCAGACTCACGACCCCAATCGTCTCAAGCCCTATGCTTGCCAGCACAAGTCGTGCGGTCGTGCGTTCAGTCGCAAGCATGACTTGACCAGGCACTTGATCTCTATCCACCGTACTGACGGCGAATCCGTCGGTGTTGCTGCCGGCGCTCGTACTCGTTGCGACGTCTGCGGTGTATCTGCTATCAACGGCAAGGTCAAGTGTGACTGTGAGGACAACAAGTAAACAGTGGCGTCTGTACTACATGCTGGCTCTTACTATGGTTTGCGTACGTCGTTTCGATTCTCGTGTCACAGGTCTCAGTAGTTGATTGCTCGTTTGTGCAGTCCGCCAAACGCCCACTTCCGTCTTAGTGAAGTATCGGGGATGGTTTCAGGTCATTATTGCGATCGTTCGGCCATGAAACTCCCTGGTTCGTCACGACGACGATCGTGGTTCCGTCGTATGCACGTCCTCTATCCGTGTCTTTTCCTTCTATGCACACCTGAGGGCCTCATCGTCGGTCCACACCCCCTCTCCTCTCCGTTATCGAGCTCGTTATATGATGATAGACGTTGGTGCTGTTGAATCGGTTTGCAGCGAACGGTCTGGCTTGCGTGTCTCGGACGTTGAATAGTTCTTTCTTTTTTCTTTCCTTGCTTTATCAATCTCCGTATATGCACTCCCCTGCTCTTGAATATCTGCTCTCTTTCTTGCTTGTACAAACAACTACCAGCCAACATAGACTACCATTACCTAGTGAATTGTCTTTTGCTCAAGAAACAGCTCAGAAAAATTATATATTTTTGTCACACTGTGCCAAACATAGCTGCCAAACGGCCGATCCGCTGCTGGCTTCGTTGCAGGCTAAACGTTGAGCGTCTCCACCAAGCCAGCGAGTTACTACATTGGGAAAGTACGATACTCCCAATGACGTCGACGTCGACGTTGACGACGATGAGCTGCTCGTCGATGACCACAACATACGGAGCCTGCTCATCTCTGGCCCTACTCCAGGCGCTATATAATCCCCCGCTCGTCATTCGCCATGTAATCCAACTTCCTTCTCTCGACCATCAACTCACTTTGCACGTCGTGCATCCCCCATATTAAACTGTAATATCTATCATGAGCGTAGCCGACGCACTCAAACAGAAGTTCACCGCCGTGGCGGAGTCCGCAAAGATCGCGGACTTGCAATACGAAACTACGAAGCCCGAGCAGTACCTGACTACAGACCAAGGCGTCAAGGTGTCAGAGACAGATAACTGGTATGTCAAATCGTAGAAGTTGGAATACTTCCTGTTTGACTGATTAATGGGCGGTGTGTAGGCTAAAGGCGCAGAATGGAACTCACACCGGGCCATCATTGTTGGAGGATCACGTACGGTCTTGTCGACAATCTATCGCTCGGAGCTTCGTCTGACTGTGGCTGTTATCATTAGGTTGGTCGCGAGAAGATCACTCGTTTTGACCATGAAAGAATCCCAGAGCGTGTCGTGCACGCTCGGGGTGCAGGTGCATTCGGATACTTCAAGGTTTTCGATGACTCAGCGAAGAAATACACCTTTGCGCCCGTGCTGACTGACCCATCCCGGACTACCCCACTGTTCGTGCGGTTCAGTACCGTACAGGGCTCACGCGGAAGTGCGGTAAGCAGTGCCGCCATCCCCGAAAGTCAGTAATGTCCTGATCTAATCTTGAACGTTGATATAGGACACTGTTCGCGACGTACGCGGTTTTGCCGTCAAATTCTACACGGAGGAGGGTAACTGGGACATCGTTGGTAACGACAGTAGGTCCAGCCTGTAAGCTGAAACTGATATGATGTCGCTAATTCTTCCTTCGTAGTTCCCGTCTTCTTTATCCAAGACGCAATCAAATTCCCTGATATCGTCCATGCTGTGAAGCCAGAGCCTCACAATGAGGTCCCCACAGGCCAAAGTGCACATAACAACTTCTGGGACTTTGTCGGATTACAGCCCGAATGTACGGTGTTAGTATTTTTCGATGTAATGGTTGCTGACATTTTCGTTACTTGTTGTAGCTGCCCATATGGTGATGTGGGCGATGTCAGACCGTGGCATTCCCCGTTCTTTCCGGATGATGCAAGGGTTCGGTGTGAATACCTATACATTATCGAATGCTCATGGGGAGCGATTCTTCGTGAAGTTCCACTGGATACCAGAGCTCGGCGTGCATAGTCTCGTATGGGACGAAGCTCTCAAAATTTGTGGACAAGATCCCGGTAAGTGTTGGCCATTGGTGCTCTACGTTGTGACAGTTGATTAATGACAATACAGACTTCCATCGTAAGGACTTGCAGGAAGCCATCGAGAATGGAGCTTTCCCTAAGTGGACCTTCGCAATCCAGGTCATCCCCGAAGCGAACGAGCACGACTTCGATTTCGATATTCTTGACGCGACGAAGGTGTGGCCCGAGGAGCTCATTCCTTTGCAGCCGATAGGCGAGATGGTTCTCAACCGTACAGTCGACGAGTACTTCCCTCAGGTCGAGCAGGTCGCATTCTGCACTGCGAACATCGTCTCTGGTATCGGCTTCAGCGACGACCCACTGCTTCAAGGACGCAACTTCTCGTACCTTGACACACAGATCTCTAGGCTTGGTGTCAATTGGCAAGAGCTACCGATTAACCGACCCGTGTGCCCCGTCATGAACTACCAGCGCGACGGCGCGATGAGGCACAGAATCCACCAGGGTACAGTCAACTACTGGCCGAACCGTAAGGAACACTTTAAACCCGTTCCTCACAGCGAAGGTGGATTATTCGAGTACGTTTGTAATTACTCATTCGATGTGATGGTCGGTGAGCTAAATTGATATTTCAACTAGACACCCACAGAAGGTCGACGGTATCAAGCAACGTGTTCGGGGCAAGAAATTCCAGGAGCACTACAACCAGGCGCAACTGTTCTACAACTCTCTCGCAGATTACGAGAAAGCGCATCTCGTCGATGCTATCTCCTTCGAACTCTCTCACTGTGACGACCCTGTTGTGTTCGAGGGCTACACCAAGTTGCTCAACAACATTGACTTCGATCTTGCCAAGCAAGTCGCGATCAATGTTGGCGGTGTCGTCCCGGAGAAGCCTGCGCGAGAGAACCACGGCAAGAAGTCTGCGCCTCTTTCCCAGCTGTACTATGCCCCGAAGGAGCCGACCATCAAATCGCGCCGCATTGCTATCCTCCTGGCCGATGGGTTCGATTTAGCTCAGGTCGAGGCTCTGCGCGCAGCGATTAAGGCGGGATCGGCCACCAGCTGGATTATTGGACCCAGGCGGGGATGGGTATACCCCGAGGGCGCCGTCGTTGGTTCCGGAGTAGGCGGCGTGTGGGCTGACCATCACTACGAAGGTCAGCGAAGCACGTTGTTCGATGCCTTCATCGTCCCGGGAGGTGCGAAATCCGCGCAAGCTCTCGCGGAGAATGGAAGGACGATTCACTGGGTCCGCGAGGCATTCGGTCACTGCAAGACGATCGGTGCCATTGGTGAAGGTGAGATGATGGGTTCATTCGCGCAGCGCTATAATATGCTAACTCATATTCACTCAGGTGTTGCGTTCCTACGCGAGGCAGTCATGCTGCCCGGTATCGAGTACCAGACGAACCTGAACAGCTCTGACGTCGTGTCCTCCTTCGGTGTCGTCACCGTCGGGAAGATCAGCCTGGCAAGTATCGCCGCTGATACCCTTAAGATCTCCCAGGACGACAAGGGCTTCATCTCTCAGTTTGCTCTTGAGGTTAGCAAGCACAGGAACTACGATCGCGAGCTCAAGGGTATTACGAAGAAGGTTGCGTACTAAGTGCACGTGAAGATGAAATTTGTAGCGTTATAACTCAGTTTTGTATAATTATCGAATGTATTAAAGTGTATCAGTAACAACCAAAGATTGTTTGTATCTATACTCACTCGCTCTTGCACCCCTGCCCTCGCTGTGTTTTGAGCGAATCGCAATATCACGATTACTCATGATCACACCAGGCTCCTTCCCAGCCGCCCTATAGAGCTTAGGAGGATAAATCTCACCGGTAGAGGTTATTCTGGGTCTCGCGCAAGTAGGCAGGATATGATTGTATCATATATAGAAATCCATCATTATGACTAATAAATCAGATTATCTAATGTATACCGGAATAAGTAACGCCATCAGTTTTTTGAACCTTAATCCTCCTAAGCTCTAGAGCTCAAGAGGATTAAGGTTCAAAAAACTGATGCAATTACTATTTATGTTAATATTATCTAATGATCAATTCTTAGTCATATACATCACTACTAAATTAGGATCCCCCATATACTGAGACCTCGCATGCCTGACTCTGGCGAGAATTGTCCTCTTGAGCTCTATAGGGCGAGCTGGGTAGGAGCCTGACCTGCTACTGGCAGCGCACTGAATGGAGTGATCGTCCTATCCTCCGTTTCGTCATTCCGTAGCCTTGGCGCTTCCCATCAGACTGGTTATTATCCAGTGCAGCATCGACATGGGAGCACGCGAGCATTCTCTTCCCTCGACACCCACATAAGCTACTAGTAGAGATGCTAAACCTCTCAAATTTGCGACTCTTACTCGCGCAAGCTTTATCAACGGGTGGCGCAAACACCGCCGCACTGTTCACCCCGGAAGGGCAGCTCGTCTCGTTCGCTTCGGAGCCCCCAAGGCCAAAGGACGAGGTTCGGGTCCTGGTTGGCCTCAGTAGCGAGATATGGCAGGAGTCAAGAGACGATGGAGCGGGTATGGCAGATAGTGAGGTGAGCGATTGCATGCGGTGCTTTTTGTAAGGGGTCGCTGAACATGAGTTCTCTCTTAGCTCGGACGAATACTTGTCGTACCGGCAGAACGCAGTCGTAAACAGCAAGAGGGAAACGACGACGAGGACGATCCTCTCTTGCTTCTTGCATTGAACGCGCCTCCGAACGTATCCTGGGACTTGTTGGAAGCAAAGGTCTGATTCCAGCCGTCACTGCTGCCGTCCGCTCATGCAGGCTTCCCCTCCAGGCACGTCAAGTCGTAAATCACCTCGATAAGCCTGTCTCAGACCTTCGTGGAAAGCTGCTGCACACGCCTATATCACCTTCCATGACTAGTCCACAACGCCCTGCGCGATAATAACTTGATAATTGAACGCGTGTCGCCAAATGCAGGGCGGCCCTGACTTGATACAACTGCCTTTACGTCCAGTTTATTGCCTCCAGAACTATGGCCTCCTATACAGCCCATCTGAGGACCTTCTCCCGCGATCCAATGCCGAAACGTGCAGCTGTTCTATGTAGGAATTTCGGATTTTATGTACATCGTAGAGAACACGAGACGATCGGGGATGTGGATGGGGGCTGTCGGCGGTGTGGCCGTTTCTCTCTCACTCAGCGGCGGTCCGAGTACTTAGCACTGATCTTGTATTGGCGACAATTATACTTGGACGCTTGCCTATGGTCATGTTCTTCGCTGACCACTCCGAGTGTGTAACCCGTAAAGATGTAATTGGAAGATAATCAGCAATGAGAATTCTTTCAGGAGTGATACATGTCTAAATGGAAGCAGAGACAAGGCAGATGCTTCGCATGACTGCATCGGACTTTCCTCTGGGGCAGCCGTTCCAATTTAAAAATACACACCGTCATTTAGGCGCATCCGTTGAGTTTACAAGGTGCAAGTACAAACCAACGCTCTCCGAGTCTCCTTAGTACGTAGACAATTGATAATCGTACGGAGGTCTGCAACTTGGGGCAATCGTCGCTCTATCGCTTCTTGAGCGCCGCAAAGCGTTTAGCCAGTGCATCGAAGTCATCTTCTTGTGCAGCAGGTTTGGTCGCCTCCTTTGGGGCAGCCTCCTTCGTATCCGTCGTCGGCGGAACTTCAGGTAGCTTTGGGGTCCTCACGCCCGCCTTTCTGGCTTCTGCTGATATGGCGGAGGCGTCCGGAATAGGTGCCTCCAGAGCTGTGCTTTTATCGGCTTCCTGTAGACGGAAATGTATGTTTCTGGCACACGGACTATCGGAAAGTGATACAACGACGCATACCTTGACGCCTCCATCGCCGCTCTCGTCATCCGCATCATCAGTTTCGGCGCCAGGAGGTGACCACGCAATCCCGTAGCCCTTGGCGATTTCTCCGAGGTAAGCATCCACAAGTTGAAGAGGGGGAGTGAGAGTGGTGAGCTTCTTGGTAATCTATCACTCCTGGAGGTAAGTAAGAGTCTATAGATTCAATCTCTTGGGAGACATACGCGCTCGCTAACGCAGCCATCCTTGTTGTCCATTACCGCGGCGGAGAACTCTCGCCCATACTTGTGCATCAGGATGTCACGAAGAACGTGGAGTTCTGAGCGTAGATAGTCAGTTGATGGTTGAACAAGATGAAGAAAATGAGAATCTACCCTTCAATTCCGTACGAGGGGCAGCATAGATGATACTACACACACCCTCGCTGATGCCTGGATCCGGCTCTCGCGTACTACGAAGGTATTTGTCAGTTGTTTGTATGGGATACTATTTTAAGGCATACCCCAGTTCAAGTAGGCCGAAACGTGCTAACAAAAGCTCGCAGTAGAGTTCTAGCAGCTCAAGCAGTTCGATGTAGACGTCCTCGTTGATAACTTGATGTAAAATGTTGTAGTGTCAAGATGAGTTCCAATTGGACCCATATGGTACAGTGGTCTCACTGTTTTCTACCTTGATTCTCGCAGTCTCCACCTTTCCCTTCTCGAGTAGCAGAGCGATGTCGCGTCTTGCTGCCTTAGCTTGAGCAGCTTTCTTCTCTTGTAACGTTCGTAGACGTTGGACACCTAGTCTGGAATAACGGCTCGCATCTGAAGCTTCTATGTGGGAAGTGCTTAGGTGACCTACCTTAGTTGTACCTACAGCAGGTCGTGAAACATCTCGTCGCTAACGATAGAAAGATAGATAAACTGACCTTAGCCTTCGCAGAGTTCCACGGAGCCATTCTTGATTCGTTTGACTCCCAGGTTTCTGTCACGAACTAATGACCGTAGTGTTCAAGCTTCGAACTTGTAGCCGCGGCGGCCTCCCGGCGGTAAGATCTGAGATTGATCGATGGCGCCTGTAGTGCCCATACCGTATATGGCAGCCAAATAAGAACAACGCCCAGCGATCTGTGGGCCATCAGCGTAACCTATCTCCAATCATTTCTAACACCAGCCACAGAGCCTTTGAGCCTCGATTACTTCACTCGGACACAAATTTTGATCCTCAAGAGACGGCGATCAAGCTGCCTGCCACGAGCAATCTGTAACAAGATTCGGCCCCAAGTGATGTATAGGTTGGTCGAGCGAATGAAACGTCCCCTGTTCCCCGGTACGATATTGATCGAAATCTAAAGTAGCCTGACGCTTGTCTTAGAGATTGGGCTACAATGAATTATGAAAACTCCCACGACTCATGTGCAGCACGTGATCGTGAGAGTTACTTACTTTCAATGTCGCTGACTTTACTTTCTGAACAGTTGCATTGTCAACTCGTGGTGCGACCAGATAACTATATTCTTATCTGTGATCTCAGGGCACCGAAGTTCCCTCTCCGGCCATGCGTATATCAGCCATAATTACGCCAATCATGTCGGAACGGTCACACAGCCTACTAGCTGATGTCGGACTTGCCGCCGTTGTGGACACCCTCTGGTCTCTTGTTCTACCAACACCAATACTGTATGTCACCACTTTCAAGTGGTTCAGCTGATATGCTATGGCTGAGAGTTCCGTCGTCAGGCCGCAAAAGGATTCTGTCGGACTGTCCCTGTTCTGCCACAGTGGTGGCGGTGATGCGGCTACTGACGGTTTCCCTATGGAAATGATGATGGTCGTCGCGAACGTCTGCCGCGGTGCCTTTCAATTTGGGCACTATCTATTAGTGCATAGATGTCCTTGTGCTCTACCATCATCTGCTCGCCAGTCAACTCCTCTCACATATTACTCGGACGTCAGGACGTCACTGCTTACTGCACTTTCACCAAGCAAGTTTAGTAAACTGCCCACAGGCCTTCGCTTTCTGTTCATGAGTCATGGCAGCTTCGACGGAAGTGATATCTCGTACTCGCTACTTACCCAAACTCTCCATCGACTCCGCCACTTCGTACCAGAGGGAATCACTAGCCTCTCTGTCAAGTCTCTCGTCCAGCACCCGAGCCAGTCTAGCACCGTCATTCGACAACACCTCTGCCGACTCCGATGCATCCTTCTACGTGGTTTGTCTGTTCGATTTTGACACGGATGACCCTGATCAGATGGCATTCCAAGCCGAGGAGGTTCTACGAGTGGTCAAAACGGAGGAGACGGTGAGTAGACTGTACATCAACTTATCTATAACCCGCACAATAACTGAAACCGTTCAATCCAGGGCTGGTGGGCAGCGGTACGCCCTGGTGACTTCAGAGTGGGTTGGATTCCCAGCTCCTATGTTGAGTCTATTCCAGAAGACACAGTCATGCATGACGAAGATGGATGGAAATGGAGAGGGCAAAGCAGGGATGTGCCAGAAATTGCTCCTGCAGGCTTGCAGGCCGATCGAGGGGCTTTCGGCATGCCGCACGAGACTGTGCGCTGGGTACCCAAGGATCATTGGAAGTATGATGAAAAGGTATTCATAGCTTCGCATTCAATACACACAGCGCTCAACTCACAGTATACGGCAGCCCCTGCCTCCACGACCCGATGAAACTGAAGATGTTCTTAGAGAAGATATTGTAGCCACTCCACAAGAAATCACATTCTATCCTCCCAAACTAACAAAGGCATACCCACCATCACCGTGCATGCCATTACCGCCCACTCCTCGGACAGCCCCCATGCCGATTGAGGATGTGAAACCCAACGAGGACGACCAAGCTCACCTGTCTATATTGCTCAAGCCAGGTCTCATACGAGCAGAGTCATGCCCAGTTTCGACTACTACTAGTTCCACCACCTTCCAAGCGCGTCAGCTACGGAGACGGCCGATGTTAATTCAGGATCATGTCTCACTTAGCCGCTTATCTGTGCTCATAGAATCACCAAGACACAGCATCCAAGCTGTGGAGGACATCCCGCATCGTTCATCGACGATGGACTCCATCGACACCATTCGTTTCACTATGAAAGGTCCTGCGCTCCCAAGACCAGGAAAGGTGAAGCAGATCACTGGAGATGATGAGGCAGAGGCATTGCACTTTGCTCGAGCTGCGCAAGCTTCTCGTCCATGGTTCTTGCGAGCTATCCACAGCGATGGCCAGATCAAGGTGGAGTTCGACGGGTCAGTCACTAATGGCACATTGCCTGCGCTCGTGGAAAAGTTAACCCTGGAACCACTCAGTGAGTTGACGGTACTTGATAAGCTTGCTCTGCTTTTGTTGACACTGTTGCCAGGTGTGAACGTCGATAGAGACTTCAGACACGCATTCCTGTCAACCTTCAGGACATTGGGAACCGCCAACGAGATATTTGATCTGTTGCTCGAGCGGTACTACCTCGACGCTCCTGCGACTTTAACAGAGTCTGAGCTGGTCGAGTGGAAGGCTAGATGTCTTTTGCCGTCACAGCACAGGGTCCTGTCTGTGTTTACGACATGGCTTGAAGATCATGCGATGATCGAGGACGATCCACCTATTGCTCGTCGCCTGCAGGATTTCTTGGCTGAAATCACCGCACCGCCAGAGAACGTGGTCCATGCGCAAAAGGTCATGGACACACTCAAACGTCTCGTATGTTATCTCTTGGCCGTTGCAGATTTGTTTATTGATAGTGTGCCGTTAGACGTTCGCCGTGCCTGATGTGCCTCGCCCGATGGCAAAAACGCCACCCAAAAGGCGGCGAACAAAGGACTCCCGGAGCGAGCTACTGAGGACGGACCCTACGACGCTAGCAGAGAATCTCTGTCTTTACGAACATTCGCTCTATCGGAAAGTTCGACCCCAAGAGTGCCTCGATTGGGTGAAGATTCGGACCGGAGAACCAGTGGCGAATCTGCTGGCATTCTGCGCATTACATGATAAAGTTGCCGCATGGGTCAAGCAGAGCGTACTCTGGACCGAGAACGTAGGCGATAGAGCTGATCTGCTCGACCACTGGATCAAGGTCGCTGAGGTGAGTTCACATCCGTGATAAGTTATGAAGCGTATTCCAACATTAATTTTGCTTGCAGAAATCTCGCGCAATGCGTAATTACACGTCTATGAGTGCGATCGTCACCGCCCTGTCCAGCACTGTGATAAGCCGGCTGCATCTGACTTGGGCACACGTCGGAAAGGCGTCGCACCTCGCACCCCTTAATCAGCTCAACGAGCCCGCAGGCAGCTTCTCGGCTTATCGCCAAGCCCAACAGGCAACAGATACTCCCTGTGTCCCCTTCATTGGCATGTACCTCACGGATATCGTCCACATCAACGACCAGTACCACGACAGCTCCGTGAACACCGGCAAGTCCGCCGAGTCCACCGAGAGGTTGTTCAACTTCGTCAAGCGTCGCAAGTGGACTGATACCCTGGATACGATCTTGGCTCATCAGAAACGCCAGTATCAGTTCTCACAGGATATCATAACCACTCAGTTCATCGAGGCCAGCTTAGCGCGGGCTGCGGAAGTTGTTCCAGCGGCTTTCTGGGCACAGAGCGAGGACATGCAGGCAGCGGAGAGACAGAGAGCTGACATCCGGCGGGGTCTTGAGGCAGCTGGGTTCTAACACCATTTTATTAGTAAAACGAGGATCATTCACGACTCTGCTAGTCGCCATCTATGCTACTCTTACGAATATGACTTATGCGTTATTTATTCAGTAATCATCTGCAACTCCTGTAGACCAGTGTACTTATAGTGTTGTAACTGTTAGCTTGATGTAGATCATCCCTTGCAGATTCCATAGCGGCGTGAAGCATGATGAGAATTGAGACCGATGACAACCTGGTCCACGTGATGAAAGAGGATAGTGTACAGCTGAATAAAGGAAGAAACATTAAGATGCAACAGGAATAGAAGCGGCGGTGGGAAGTATGAGGAGTCTATGGGAAGGGCACGATCAACAGTTGCACTGTTCATTCTGTCCTCCCTGTGCGTTGGCTTGCTTATTGAGATCCACGCCGCTGCGAGCACCCGCTCCTGTCCTGCCTGCTGCACCTCGTCCAGCAGCAGGGACATTCTTGGGCAATTTCTTGGCTGTAATCACGTTAGCCAAAATGTGGAGGGTATAATCTTGAAATACGCACCAATCTCCGTGAAGATCTCTGACACACCCTCACCAGACTTCGCACTTGTCTCTCCCCACATCAGACCCTCTTCTTCTGCGTACTTCCGAGCCTCCTCTTCAGATACCTGCCGCCGTGCAGCCAAGTCTGACTTGTTGCCACAAAGGGCGATGATTATTGATGGGTCTGCTTGGCGTTGTAACTCTCGTATCCATGACCGCGCCTTCTCTAACGAAGCTGATTGTGTGATGTCATATACGACCACCGCACAGTTCGCATTGCGGTAATACATTGGTGCCTACGTTCCATTGTATCAGCACAGATTTAAGTAGTATCATATTCGCCGGACGTACCAGAGACTAAGGAATCGCGCACAGATTCGGTGTAAGAACGTGAAACAGGGAGCCGAAATGGCGTCATACCTTGTACCTCTCCTGGCCAGCCGTGTCCCTGAAACGAGTCGGTAAGCACTCTCAGTGTGCAGCTATAGCAGTTCAGACTTACCAAATCTCAAACTTCACGCTCGTTCCATCGTCCAGTGATACAGTTTGGGTCAGGAAGGCAGCTACGTGACCGTATGGGCCTGAGGACTTTCAGAAGGGCAGCATGGCGTACCTCCAATAGTGCTTTCCCGATAGTCGTCGAATTGATCCTTGACAAATCGTAGAACAAGACTGAAGGCCATTGAGTGGCTAATATAGCCCGTGCATGATAAGTACGTTACCTCGACTTCCCGACCGCAGATTCTCCTGTAATCCGACAGTTGAGCATTACGTATCGCCTGCTACATTACCTGATACTTACCAAGAAGTACCAGCTTAAACTGAAATTGTTTCGACATCGCGGCCGCGGGATAGGTGGTGGTGGTTGAGGAGGGACTTGGGCTAAGACTTGCCAGGCTGTGAGGGTCTGCCGCAGCTCGCGTGGGGTAGCGGGCCCCGTGCGTCTACATCACGTGGTCTCATACCTTTCCGGGCGGCGAAAGCGAAAAATGCACCTTCGTCTCTCTCTGTCTGCAACGACGCACTTCACCGATTCTCACTGCAAGACATCTCCACTCTCAGACACCGGAGCCTTGAATTAAGCTGAACTGTGAAACATTGGCAGCGTCCCCTTCAAAGTTCAGAGCTTCCCATAACTGCTTCGTACCCAACACGTCACAGACCGAAACGACTGGACCCTAAGAAATATCGCGAGAACTCTAGGAATCTACAAGATACTGCTTCGGAATGAATAGACATCATCCCTACGGCCGTGGGGGATTTGACGGGGGCCACCGAAGGGGCGGCCACCAGGGCTCCGTCGGCCCCGACCGCTCTCACAACTTCTCAGACCGAGGAGGTGGTCCCTCTCGAGGCAGGGGTGGCTGGCGAGGTGGCCGCGGTGGAAGCGGCGGCGGAGGGGGTTCCTACGGCGGATACGGTGGTCCAGGAGGATATGACAGCACCCCTCAAGGTGACTCTGGAGGCTACGACAATTACGAGTCAGGTCCACAAGATTCCTATTATCAGAGTGGAAATTACGGCACTGGCATGCCTGAGTACGGCAGTTCTGATCAGTCAGGCAGCTATGGTCAGGACTACGGGGACTATGAAGGTGCGCTTGAATACTCCATCGCCATTTTTAAGCAAGCAGGTCAGCAACTGCACCTGAGGGACATTCTTGGCGCGTTAATATGGGGCCTCACACCTGAATCACGTTTCTTTGAGCTGTCAGTGAGCAAACATCTCAGGTGTGAGCTACTCGGTAGCGGCAGGTACACTCGAACGCGATCATGAGCAGTTCTGGCGGGTGATGCTGAGTGGCCATACACTGCGAGCATTTCCCATTGTACTTCGTTAATTCCTCGATTCTACTTCAATATCTGCAGTCACCTATCTCACATATGAATCCCTCTATCAGACGGGCCCGGAAACTATGGACCAGGTGGTCAAGGTGGTTATGGACGTGGGGGCGGGTTTAAGCGAGGTGGTCCCCAGCGCCGCCATGTTGAAATCCCCGAATCAGTCATTGAAGAACGTATTCAGCGAGAACGGCCCTGTCGTACGCTTTTCATACGTAATGTTAAGGCGAGTGTCATTTCTTGGGCACGCGGCACTCGAAGCCTTCGTACTTAAGTGTATGCTGAAGCTAACTTGCTCTGTTATAAATTGCAGTATGAGACTCCAAGTGAGGATGTGCGTCGGTTATTTGAAGAGCATGGCGAGATCAAAACATTTTTCGACCTCATTGCAAACCGAGGAATGGTCTTCGTGACTTACGTGCGTGTGGAGGCTAGTCTCGTCGCTGTAAACGTATTCATGAGTCGCACAGTTTGACCTTCGAGCTGCAGAAAGAGCTCGCGAGAGGCTTCAAGGTTCCGAGATAAGCGGCCGGCCCGTGAGTCTATGAATCGATTCGCTTGTTAGCGTAAGATCCCACTCAACGACGTTACCAGATCGATGTTCACTACTCTCTTCCTCGCGACGACAAAAACGGAGACAAGGAGAAGAATCAGGTAAGGACTTCCGTTAATCATTTCGGCAGGTATTGACGTAGTTGCAACAGCAATTACAAGGGACACTGCTAGTAACTCTCAAAGACTCTGCAAGTGGACAGCCCATCGATGACGGCGAGATCCGCCGCAAGTTCCAGCAATTCGGTGATGTTAGAGAAGTACGGGACGCTGACGGTAGACCAGAGTGAGCATAATTATTGATCGACGATTCCGTTTCTCACATCTTCTAAAGTCAGCGATATGTCGAATTCTTCGACACGAGGGTGAGCGAGATACCATCTGTTTTGTAGTCTGTATCAATAGCTAATGAAGGTCCCAGGCCTGTGAAGAAGCACATGATCGCCTCCGTCATCAAGGCCTACAAGATGGGGTCATGGAAATAGTATTCGCTTCTGAACTGGATGATCCTCGAACGGAGCCGCCACGGTATGGTCTCTTTCTACGTGTTTTTCAGCTTGTACTTACATCTTGTCCAGTCGAGGAGGTGGAGGTGGAGGAGACAGAGGCTTCGAACGCGGAGGACGAGACTGGGACAATAACAATAACTATGGACAAAACCGTCGAGGAAATCGTGGACGGGGTCGCGGCCGAGGATGGGGCGGCGGAAGTGGTGGTGGTGGTGGTGGAGGAGGCCGTGATGATTGGGATCAGCGAGGCAGCGACTGGGGAGAAGATCGCGGACGACAATTTGAGGATGAGTTCGGAAGAGGTCCTCGTCGCGGAGGGTTTGAAAACCGTTATAACGGCAATAACAACAGTCGCCGTGGTGGATATGGTGGACCTCCTGGACCAGTCGCACCTATGGGTGGACCTAGTGGCCCTCCTAGCTATGGTGGTGCGCCTCCGCCGCCGCCAACGTTCTCGCAGCCATCCCCAGTTGCTCCGGTAAGACTTTGTTTTTTAGCATGTTAGATATTGCGATGCTGATTATGCGTCTAGCCCGCAGGACCAGATGATCGCCTCGAGCAAGCTAAGAAGGTACAACAAGTACGTCTTACCTCGTCTGCAGTCTCTATTGCGGTTGATTTACCTATTCCCTTCAGCTATTGGCGGCATTGAAAGGTCCTGCCCCGGCTTCACCAGCTGCAGCAGTCCCTAATGGCCCTCCTTCGATGTCTGCCATGCCGCCTATCCCACCCGCTTCTGCTAGCATGCCTTACTACGCCCCTCCACCTGGGCCTCAGCAACCGTACCCTGGCGCATACGGAGCACCTCCTCCTCCATCTGCTGGCGCACAAACAGGGGCACCGCCACCTCCTGCATCTAACTTGGCCGGTCTTCCGCCCAATATCCTTGCCCTACTCCAGCAGTCCGCGCAAAATCCGACATCCCAGGCGAGTCCACCTATCGGAATGGGTCAGTCCCCGTATGGTGCGCCTCCGCAGGCAGCAGCACCCCCGCCTGGACCTCCAGGTGCTGCAAATGGTCAAGGATACCAGCAACTGATGGCATACCTTGTAAGCTCCGTCTCTATACGTTTTCAAACACTCTGCTGACACCTCTCCAGTCACAAAAACGCCCGCAATGAGTTATCTGAGCTATGCCTGCTTTGAAATGAGCTTCGACGATCACGCACGACATACTTCTGTCTGCTTGCTGAACAAAGATCCGATTCTGAGAAAAAATATTGTTTATTCTTATACTCGTTATTCCCGCCAGTCGCCTCGATAACGACGGACGTTGCGCTCGTGTAGTTCAATCAGCTGGGCTTGTGGCGTCAATTATCTTTGTGTTGGCCGTTTGCGTGAGGTTGTCTATGCGGCATGGTTATTTGTCGTAGTACTATCGTTCTTTAGCGGCAGCAGATGTTCGTTCGTGTGCCGTCGGGGCGAAGTCGTGAATTGCTGTTATCATTGTAACTGACTCGAGCTATCGTAGACTGATTGTGAGGGCTTTCTGTTCGGCTCCTCCACGTAAGTCGGGTATGTATATGAGTGCTGAAGCGACAGACGACACTTCTGTTCACAGCTCGCTCTTCTGCGTGATAAATACGCACTGAAGGACAGAAGGTATGGAACTTCACATTATCCCGTGTACGGTATACATGCATGCTGACATTCTAAACCACTAGGAAGAAGCTTTGAACGTTACTACATACCAGCTCCGATGTAGGATATATTAGCTCTGCTACAAACTACGGATTATACTCTACAAACGAAATAATCACAGTCTCCCTATAATCTTTGCGTTCCGAAGGACCATACAACGGCTGGCCACAATCAACAATCGCACGCGGATCAGGGGCAAGAGACAGCGGACCGAGGTGGGTGTAGATTACTTGTCCGGATGTTTTCCCTTGATGCTTGGAATTGGTGAGGCGTGCGAGTGTGCGGTGGCCTCCCTGAGAGCAGATGACTATATTCACTATGTTTCCTCCCAAATTCCATGCGAGCTTGCAGCTGCAGTCGGAAGAAAGGGTGTCCGTTGTGTACATTGCTGCTCGGCCGTCGTGCGATCGGGGGACCGGTTACTCTGAGACCGATGTGTGTAAGAAGGTTGCGCATGGGGCAGCTTGAAACTGCCCCTGCCCCGCGTCTGACTGTGTTATTCCATGGACTGACTCGTGCTAGTGCGATTTTGAAGAGAAGCTGAATCAACATCCAATTGCCCCCCAACCGAAAAATAATCATGATCAGGCATAAGGCGAGAGTCAGCCGACACGTTCCATTTCTCGCTCGTCTCGTACCATCTCTTCCTCGCTTGTCTCGACACAAGTATCATAAAGCCGGTTGACGGGGTTGGGCGTATCTGCCATACTGCGCTCGTCTCCTCCAAATTACACCCACTGTCCCCACGGACGGAGTCACATATTGATCGTTATTCCTACCCCACACCGTATACTAAACTCTACAGGCCCGAGAGGAACGGATTGTATGTTTCTACTTCGTTCCGTTCAAACACAGACTATAACGATTCGAAACTCCTTAGTCATCGTTATCCCAGTCCGCTGTATATGCCCCTGTGAACAAGTCCGAGTAATAGCCACAAGCTACTACTATCTCCTGGTCCAATATGACTCAAACAATGGCTGCTGCTGGTCCGTCATTGCCATCTGCAAAGGCAATTCAAGTGTACACGCGGGGTGCTTTGATCCTGGATGAGGAGTCGCCAGAGGTGCGTGACACGTCGTGTGAGACCAGCTGATGAGATGCTTATTTCCCTTCTGAACAGACGAGAGACAGCAGAGGTATTTATCTGCCAAACTACGTCGAACCAGTATCGCACATAGCGGTCGATGTGCGTGCTCTTCTTATCTCTATTACCCTAAATTAAATGACGAACTGTGTCGCTTTTGATGGGCAAACGTAGATTGGCGGGTCCCTTGCCAAAGTCGTTTACTTCACCCGCTCTCCAGAACCACCAAGTTCGCCTTCAATAGCTGCGACCAAAGGTTCAAGCACCATCAGCGATGTTCCAACCCCTGGCTCGTCGTCAACACCCATATCTTCCTCACCACCGGGCGAGCTGTCCATCGCAGGCTCTCCACCACTACATCCGCGAAGAAACGGCGCCCTCACACCATCCGTACTCGACCCGTCAATACACGGCAATGGACACGCACCAACCGCCAATGGTCTCCTCGCACTCGATTCTGACTCCCTCCACTCCTCCCTCCTCCGCCGAGCCTCCGTCCAACACTTTCCAGGTGGCTCCCTCAACTTCGAACGATACGAGACAGAACACATAGACGACTGCGTCTCTTTCATCCACGACCTTATCTCCCGCTCCGCTGAGCTCAACGGCGTCTCGATCGAAGAAATGCGCCAGAGTGTCAAGATCATGGCGACGGGCGGTGGCGCCCACCGATTTTACGAGCTCTTTGGGGAGGAGTTACATGTGGAGGTGCGGCGGGAGGACGAGATGGAGTGTTTGATCGAGGGCCTGAAGTTCTTGACGCTTATTCCGGATGAGGTGTACTACTTCTCGGACGAGCTCATACACTCGGTGTCCCATCCGAACTCGAGCGGGGCCAAGGTGCTGAATGGCAAGGATGGAGTGTACGAGCGGCCGAGTCCAGATCCACCAAAGTATGCGGTGACGTTCGAGAGTAATCCGACGCCGCAGCTGCCATGTTTGTTGGTGAACATCGGGTCGGGTGTGTCGATTATTAGGGTGGACGAGGATGGGAGCTTTGAGCGTGTGAGTGGGACGAGTTTGGGTGGAGGGACGTTATGGGGACTGCTAAGTCTGTTGACACCGGCAACGACATTTGATGGTATGTTTTTTAACCTACTTGTGAGATATAGAGATGATTCATGGGGTTTCGATGATCTATAGAGATGTTAGCGTTATCGGAGAAGGGTGATAACGCAACCGTGGACATGCTCGTCGGTGATATTTATGGACAAGACTACGGCCGGTTGGGACTCAAGTCGACGACGATCGCCAGTTCTTTTGGGAAGGTCTTCTCTAAGAAGAGCGGGAAGAAAGGTACGTTCTCGGCGGAGGACATCAGCAAGAGTCTCCTATACGCTGTGTCGAACAACATCGGACAAATAGCGTGCGTGATCATCTCTTTCTATCCATTAATTCTTCTTTCCTTGTCCTGTCCATTCTACCCAACGCGACTTGTCACAGTGCTGTGCTCGTGATTTCTGGTTACACATCAAGCATTGCACTATGATGGATGGATACGCTCATTTCCATCGTCATTCAAAACCTTGTCATGCCCTCTATGGCAGCTCTCTCTAACATCACATTGAAACTGACGAATCAATTGCGTTTTCAGGTACATGAACGCTGAAAAGTACAATCTGGAGCGGATCTATTTTGGAGGGTGCTTTATCAGAGGTGCGTCATTCGGTACCATTCTTTCGTGCATGTATCGTTTTATATGTGGCTCCATCGGCCGGCCTCCTTGAGAGCACCACCCATATGCTCTATGATAGCACATACCCCTTTACGATGTTCGGTCAGCTGAGCGTATGAATGGGCCACTGACTTATTCGTTGTGCTTTGCAGGTCATGCAGCGACGATTAGCACGTTATCGTATGCCATACGGTTTTGGAGCAAGGGCACGAAACGCGCCTTGTTCCTTCGACATGAAGGCTTTTTGTAAGTCCAAACTCACTCTTCTCTATCTCAATGAAAGCCTTCTGCGCGTTCTCCTTCTCTTCTCCTCTTTCCGTTGCCCATATCTTGACTGCGCGCTATCCCCTCCATTGAACCTTGGCATTCTTTCATCCATGCATCTTGGCTTCGCGAATTGAACTGTAACTGACCCATTCTCCGCTTGCTCTGCTTTCCTTTGATAGGGGCGCGATAGGTGCTTGGATAAAGAACTTTGGCGAAGACTCCTCCGAACTCGACTCGTTATCATCATCGTCACAGTCATGAGAACAAACGTCGAGCTAAGTATATACATACATGCAAGCATCCCCATCGCCTTGCTATCACCCCAGTATCATTGCTTCCTATTCATCTACCCACTCATCTAAGTGCTATTTACTAGTACAGTGGCGTTTTACGATATTGCACGTATCTCGGATTCGCTGTGACAGCCTGACAGGGCGCAGCTTGTTGACTATTACCACGATAGCATGCAGGGTCCCTGGACAGACATGTCGTGATGATCGCAGGGTGGCCTAGTCCCCACTAATCATAAGTTACGGGCAGCTGGAACATTGTATCGAGACGCCCGATGTTATTCGGAATCTGGAGATAGTGGTGATGGGGTTGTAAATCCCCGGCAACGCGTTCCTGAAAACATGCATTTTACCGTGGTCATTCGGCCCTCGGGTTTGGCGTCGATTGAGCGGGCTAGCTGGATATCATTGCTAGATAACTGGATGTACGATTGTCTGGAGCTCTGGATATCGCGATACTTGCCTCCTTGACTATGTGTATAGCGCCCGTGTGTATGAGAGCATGGAAGTTGGATATCCAGATATCCAACCTAGGTTCTCAGAGGGTTCGCAAAGCTCTGGATAGTCGTGGTTGAAATATTGAAACCATGGACACACCACCACGCGCTCGCATATTCGGTTCGCCGAGGCTGTGCATATGCAATGTGCGTCGTGGGGTCGTCATCAATCCTGTAACGTTTGTGGCTTCGAATTCTCTGACACGTTACTCTATGGATATCTATACATACAGACTTCCCGGTAATGTACGCCCCATAAATTGTTATATATAAGTGTGAGATCAGAAGTCGCACTGAATAGATGCAAAGGCACGTTCTGCAACTTGGTATCCTGACTACATATTGATTTCTTACACGCATATCTGACCACCGAGGTAGTTATCCGAAGGGGATGCATGGATCACACGATTGTGAGTTTTGCTGACCTTTGGGAGGTGACTCAAAGAGACAAGACAAAGCCCGAAGCCGGACAGCCGCAGCGCATGGCATGCAGCAGCAGCAGTACTAATAAGCCGGAAGACGCGACTAGTGGGTGTAAAAGGAGGCTGGGCATTCGACGTTGAGCATGATGATTTGCTGGTGTGCAATTGCTAAGGCCCAGGGCCGATACAAGGCTGGGTGAGGTGGAACGAGCCACGTCATATGCGCGGTAACGGATGACTGTAGAACTGTATCGCTTTCTAGTAGGTTTGCTAGAGAATGGCAAAGTAGGTTATGATTAGAGCCAGAGCTAAAGTTAAGGCAGGAAAAAGAAGAAAGACGGGGAAGTCGGACTCGGACGAGAGCGCAGCAAGGGAAGAGAGCGGAAGTGGACAAAACGGCGAAGGAGAATGTGTGTATTGATAACCCGGTGCGGAGCCAGATCCCCTGATCATTTATACAGCAGATCATTTTCATTGCATACTCGCTCTCGGCTTTTCCTAATTTTTGGCATACGTGATAGTATGACAAGAGCATTACTTTGCCAGCTGTGTAGTAGCTGTGCATAAATACAAGATTGGGAGAAGAGGGAAGCGGGAGGCGGTGCGCTTAGTTGAGGCGACGATCAGCGGCCGATTGGTGTATATTATAGTACCGTGCTGTATTGGAGTAGACGCCCATAAGCCAGCATGGTATGGTCGATGATTGATTACTATCTATAGCAGGCATCGGAAGATTCCCACGTGGGCTGCTATGAGAGGGTCTGATATCAATTGGGCCGACTAACAACACTGACGTGAGACATCCGACGCTACCCAGCTCCTAACCACAAACTACAAACAGGCACAGCAGCCGCAGACCACTTTCAACAAACAGTTCATCATCATCAGTCTCTCGAGACCCGGCCTGCACCGTCCGTGATACGTTTTTATACTCTCATAGATACATGTCGTTGCTGTAAATTACATAGAAATACGTTGTACAACGAAAGCATCAGTGTGTCCCCGAGTAATGGACCATGCTCCATGTCGCCGACATATGCGAGGCCGAACGCGGTGCTAAGAGATTGGGAGCGGCAAAAGGCGGGGATACGGAGTGTTTATGATGCAAATTACGGTTGCGTGAGACAATAGACCGATTTGGCATACAGAGTTGGTTATTAGCACTCCTGCTGAAATTTCGCGGGTGCCGAGCTGACAGCTCTCAGCTCATTATACTCCCCCCGTCTCCTAACGCCCTCTCCCGTACCCTGCTTCATCCGCAACCCCCATCTCGCTTGCTCACCACATCTTTGTCTGCCCCTCTCTCTATCATCTTCACCAGCAACATCACCCACTCACAACCGCCTGTCATGGTGCCAACGCCTTACGATACCTGGTCGCATTCCTCAGGCACACCCGCACCTCCTTCATCAAAGGACCTTCACCAGCAACGACGACAGACCTCACCGTCAGCCATGTCTGTGCAAGATCCGAAAGACAAGCCAAAGAAGCCTCGTCATCGACATTCAGCATGGCAGCTCGCTGCATTGAACGAGCTGTACGACAAGAACGAGCACCCCCCACTCGACGCACGAACCTCGCTGGCAGAGAAACTTGGCATGTGAGTCTATTCGGCTTTTCCGCATAATGATCATTCTCTTGCTGTGCCAATATCGAGAAGCCCATATTGCTCCCGGGTGCTTTATCATCAATCGGCGCCTCCGGTATCATTCGTTCATAATATGCTCATACATCCTTGTTCCATCATTCTCTTGTTGTAGGGAAGTCAAAACCGTCAACGCATGGTTTCAGAACAAGCGTGCGTCGACAAAGAAGCGCACTAACAAGAGTGGGGCGAGCACCAGTGGCGCACGCGAGGGCCATACGGCGTCCAGCGCGGCTACCACCAGCGCTCACGTCGAGCTCCCGCCGATATCTGCGCTGATTGCGTCGGTATCTGCGCCGCCATCGCTCGCAGACGACTTCGACTCTGAGGATGAGCGCCTTGCTCCGTTCTTGGACCGGCCCCCGATGACGGCCTCGCAGCATGCTCGGCAACAATCCGCATTCTACGCAGGCAATCCCCAGCACCGGCATCTGTTTGAGACAGAGTCGAGTGTGTCCTCTGCTGCCCGCAAAGGACGTTCACGGCCAACAGCCGCACAGACTGAGGAGCTCCGGAAGTTGTACGATGTGAATCCTCACCCGACCAAGGAAGAGCGAGAAGCTCTCGGACTTCGAATTGGGATGTGAGTCCTATTGATCTCTCCCACGTGTTTTGTGCTTTCCATTGACGTGATCCCCATATAGGCGCTATCAGAGCGTTACCAACTGGTTCCAGAATCAGCGAAGCATCGCAAAGAAACGCAAGGAGGACCAAGACGCCTTCAACGCACTCACCAAGGACAGTCTGCTCGACAGGCCGTCGTCGTCGCGCGCCCACACCTACTCGCCGTTCCCCCCGTCGTCCTCGGTCGCGCACCCCTCGCTCTCGGTCCCACCCGTCGCAGGCCACCCCTCCCTCGGGTTGGGCTTCCACGCACGATCAAGGCGTTCGCCAAGCCTTGCTCCTATCAGCATTGACAGTCGAGCATCGTCTCCGCGCCCCAGTCCTTACAGTGCGGCCATATCTGAGCGTGTTTCTTCAGCATCTAGCAACGGAAGAGCTCGTCGCACGCGGCCCGAGCCTTATCAACTCGAGGCGCTGAAGAAGCTTTTCCACCGTAATGCGACTCCATCCATTGAGGAGCGCGGCGCTTTGGCGCTCGAGATCAACATGGACGTAGGCAAAGTCACCAACTGGTTCAGGAACCTCAGGCAGTCCTCTCGCAAACGCTCCAAACTCGGCTCTGGCTCGGAGGACGATGACGACGATATGAGTGTCTCAGCCTATCATGACTTCTCCAGAAACGTCTCGCGAGCTGCTTCACCTGCGTCAATGACTTCGGACGAACGGGATCCGAACGCTATGGACACCGACTATACCGACGTACGGGTCAAGGCGGAGACAGAAGAGAAGCGTCATAGCTTGTACACTCATCCCGCCGACTCTCGTTCTTCGGACATGGCCAGCGAGGAGGATGTTCAAGAGGCGGTGACGCCTTCGCCTGTCTCATCACCTCATCCTGCTTTCCCTATCGTTGCACAGCATCCTCAGAAGTCTGCGCCTGCGCCGCAGATCCGCAGAGACTCATCCTCCTATACTATGGGCGGAATTTCATCATCTTCCGAGGAAAAGGCCTCCCCTCAGCTGCCTACCGGGGTTCGAGTTGAAGACGCCCTGCTATTACTCAGCTTCTCGCACAACACGGCACGTTAAACTGTAAAAAGTATTGTGAGTACTCAACTTTCATACACATCTCCATTGTGCGCTATGCGCTACATGTGGGCTTCCATGCTTCGCATGTCAGTGGTCTCTGTATGCCGTATGCTGACAGCTCCGTGATTTGCGTGTGCTAGATCTTGCTATAATTGCACAATCGAGTGATGGAGAAGACACGTTGATACGTGCTATCCTTCCGCTCCGATAATTGCGTTCTTCGTTGGACTGGACCCACTCAACAAATTTACATACACGCGCCTCGCCCAGCCTTTCGAACTCGACCCTATCATACCACGTCTAGGCAATCGGCTAGGCTCCTTATTCGTTTCTACGGTGCCCGGCGTATGCTTGGCCATGCTCCGTTGCTCTGCTCAGCCCGTTCTTGTCGACATACGATGCCCGAACTTATTTTGACTGCTCTTCGCCTTCGTTCAGCGCCTCGCCACACACAAGTCTTACCGCCATAATTCTCGCCATCACATGTTATCTTACACCCCACCAAACATTCTTGATAGTGCTGCATAACATCCTCATCACCGTTTTCCAACTTAAACGTACTCACTCTCCAACTACTTGTTCACGTAACGTTATATCTATTTTTCCCTTCAACGCATTGCTCAACGTCGTAAAGTACTGTAGTATGTCACAATAGCTTTATTCACCTTTCGTCTGTGCTTCAATGCTCTTCTTTCTTGTGCTCCGTTTAACGTCTTTTTGACCTTTGACTGCTTAAGTTAAGTGTATTCGAAATGCAAGGAACGTAAATTCTCCACAAGTGTACATAGTACATACCCCAATCAACTTAAAGTTCTCTTTCCATTCCATCTCTCCCTCGTTCATCTTCAAACTGGTAAACTGTATACTCTTTCGACTCCACTCGACAGTTTTCACTTGATGTCCATCAAATGGTGATTGATTGAGCAGAAGACTTCATAACTTGATATACTCAGTGCACACTGCTTATCGAACTGTTCGAAGTTGTTCGCCACCGCCATATAGCCACGACGTCTTGTGGGGCGACTGGTTGACTATGATCAAATCAACATCGAGTATGTTCTCACCGTCATCGAGTACGATTATCAGCTTCGCAATTAGTTCAAGTTTGTCCTGCCACTTCCAACTGGCAAGGTGTTTCGATGGGGCATCCTGTTGTACCTACTTGGTCCCGTCAATGTGCACAGCTTGCGGTTCCAATCATCCTGGTAAGAATGGGCACAGAGTCCCTTGCAGGATTAATACAGGCAAGTGGGAAGTGGCGTGTACACGCTCCCGATAAACTCCAAGTCATAAAGCTGATAATCGTACATGAATGTCCTGTCCTTGTAAAATGAAGCTGTGTCACACTGTCAATTGAATGCTCGGAACTTAATACGCACACATACTTACATCAGTCAGTCCTGGTCCTACTGCTTTGTGCTACCTCCTACTCATGAACCGTGTATAGCATTCAACTCAATCCATCCAACCGCTGATACAATCCCTATCCAACTCAATCGCGGTCAATAATGACTGAGGATAGGATAGATCCGAGTGACTGAGTCCATCATCTGACTGAGTTCCCCATCCCAACTTCGTGCAGCATAGGGGGAGCAGTTGGGGTACAGCCTCAGATGGTTATGGTCTTGTTTGCCAATTGTCGCAGAAGCAGCCTCCGAGTCCGATTCTTTGGATAGGCGAGCGCATACAGAAGCTTGCATCATGCCAGGGCGGTCACATACAAGGAGTTGGCCGGGTGTTCTACTGAACTTTCATTGAAGGGATATCGAATCTATAGTCATTTGAAGCTCGTAAGTAACGGTAAACAACGCTCTCATTGCGGCCTTGTAACCTTGTTTGCTAACTGTTATGACGGACATGAAATACGCATGTGTATCCCAACGTTAACCGTCGCACGTACAGGGTTAACTCGAGCTCATGATTGCCCTCAGATTCTTCAGGTGCTCCCATCCTTCCCCGTGGCCGAGCACCACGGGATATTTGGTCCATTGCTAATAACACTCATCGGAAGATCAGCTGCGTATTAACTCTGACATGTTCTACTTCCAGATCCCGAAGAACCTCGGTCCTTGCCAGGTGGTTTTCACATATCGGGCGGTTTTGCCAGGCGCACAGTTGCTTGTAAAGACATACTTACGCGCGGACAGTGATGGTGGTAATGTAGTGGTTCGACTTGAAAGTGAACCACCATCTGGTAGGTAGATGTGATTATCTATGTTATAGGTGGCTCGATGTAAATTGACCGTGTTTCAAGTTTGCAGCCAGATAAACAATCTTAGTCATACCAGCGGGTGTTGTCAAGGCTGATCTCGATCTGACATATTCCTCCAAGTCACCACGAATCGCCAGTGCATGTCAGTCAAAAATAGACTGATCCTGCAGGTAAGTTTCTAGCTACACTACTGTGATGATTCACGTATACACACGATTGGATGCTGATGTGCTTTCCTCAACCCTCTACAGACTGATCACACACTATATACGTATACACGGTGAACACCGAAAGTTCCACTCAGGCTTGATTCTAGCACCATGAGTGTCTACGACATGCCCACAGAGATGCTCGTGGGCATATTCGAGCATGGCGGCCTGATATCATTACATGAAAGAGGCCTCCCTTTTGTCGTCAAAGCATCACACGTTTCCCGCCAGTGGAGAAACGTTGCATTAGGCACACCTTCTGTGTGGTCCGCCATACCTGTGCATCCGCTTCGACCGGCCCTTACAAACCACTACCTCAAGAGGAGCGCAAACCTCCCGCTGGACGTATACCTGCACTTCAAGAAACAGCTTAACGCAAAAGAGGCACTATCGCTTCTTCTCGAGCATCGTCTTCGATGGAGGAACTTATATCTCGATGCTGGCAACGGCGGTGCTGTGTTCCTAGTCGTATCGAGCCTCAAGGACGCAGGACGCTCGTTGCCTATCCTACGTCACTTCGAAGTGACTTTCACCGGCAAACCGGGCACGATTGGTATGCTCCCCGAAGTCTTCGACAGCAGCTCGCCACCACGTCTACACAGTCTAAGCATGCGCGGAGTCTCATTCAACGTGCGATCTCCCATCTTCCAAACTGCCACCCACCTTGACCTATCCTTCCTCCCGCGTGACATGGGCACTCCGACCTTTTCGAGCTTTAGCCTGCTTCTGGGCGGGCTCAAGCACCTCACTCATCTAAAGCTCGCAAGCGTCTTTCCAAAACTACTCGAAGGCGTCGACTACGGCTCCATTGAGCTGCCCGCGCTGCACACACTCGAGCTGGTTATGCACAAAGAAGAGGACTACGTCCCGCTCTTCTTTTCGATTCTATGTGCACCTGCTCTACACACATTCCGGTTCGAGAGTCGATGGGACACGACATGGAATGGCTTCCTTGCCCACATGGACATCCTGTCAGCCCAGTTCCCTCTCGTGCAAAATATGTCTCTGACTATGGCGACGCCAATCGTGCCCGATACGTCAGTCACTATTTATCCTGGGCTTTTCATGGGTTTCTCCGAGCTGAGAATCCTCTCACTCACCACATTCCAAGACGACCTTGTCATGCGATACTTCTTGTGGCCTTGGCTATTCATTTGTGATGCTGCTGATCAGCATGCATTGGATGACTACAGCGAATTGGGCTCTTATGATTGGACAGAAGTGACTGTTTGGCCGAAGCTTGAGCTGCTCGTCGTACGTGCACCATTTGATGGACCTATTACTGCGGAGCACGACGACCAACCCGAACCCGACTTGGACGATGCTCTGGAGTTGTTGGGCTCTCTGCGGTTGTCTTACGGCCAAAATTTCGATATTTCGCAACGACCGGTCTTTGCGGATTATATTCCAGATCCACTGGACGTCGAGTAGAGTATCCCCATATATTTACTTCCTGTGGCATCCACATACCCTCTGTGTTGCTTATATTATGCTTAACTGAATGCGCAGGTCGTTCTCGCGAGCTACGGAAAGAGGTATCCGGGGTCCATATACTGAATATTAATAACGGCCGGTACGGCCGAAAGCATTGATGGCTCCAGGACCGGACGTCATTCGTCTGCTCACTCGTCTACTCATCTTCGCAGGCTATCCACAGGAGCCAGCTCGCATTTATACTCACCTCCTCAAAGCCATGCATCCCATCAAACACCCCTGCAGTCTCCAGTCATCATGTGGGTCGCGCACTTTGCCCAAGGTCAGCTATTATTTCCGAGACTGGTTTCCGAAGACTTGCTAAAAGTTATAACTAGGCCTCGTAGCAAAACCATTCGCACCCAGAGTGCCTCTTGCGGTTCTAACAATCGCAGGAGCACTTCCAGATGTCGTCTTCTTTCTCCTTCAACTCGTTGGCATCGAGACTTTCAACTTTGACCAGTCGATTGTAAAGAAGGGCGGCTGCTTCCCATACACCAATGACTACCCGTTTAGCCATTCTTTGTTAGGGATGATCGGTTTCGGTAAGTATCATTACTGGTAACATATATACTTTTGCTTAATTGAACATGTTCGTAACCAGGGGCGATTCTGGCTGTCTATTATAAAATATACGCAAAAGTACCTGTTACACCAAAAGATATGGCCATCATCATCGCAGTCAGCGCGAGCCACATTCTGCTCGAATGGCCTTCCCACAGACATGGTATACAAAGAACGTCATTCCTCTCACCGACCCTACTTACCCTTCTCTACGTGTTACAGATACCAAAATCATGCCGGGCGACGATGTTAACCTCGGAGCAGGCCTCTTCGATCATCCTGTGGCCACCTTCCTCACCGAAATCGCCATCTTCTTCGCCGGACTCTGGGTATACACGACATTTACACCTGCAGCAAGCAAGGCAGGTATCAATGCCAATCCGAACTTGTTGACAATCCTGTCAGCGTTCATGATTGTGCAGCAAGCACATTTCTGTTTCGGAGCGTACGTACCCCGTATTTTTGCCTCAGCGGGGGCATCTTCTTGTCAGGATGGATAGCTAACATGCGCTTCAGAGCACCGACGAACGAGACGCGCTGAGTCCACGCCCCGTTGTTCTTGTCCGAGATTCTTGCTTCTTGCTGGATGCTCGGATGGATGGATGGCCAGACAGACAGCCTGGGTATCAGTGGTGTAAATGGGAAAGCTCCTGAGGCTCTGAAGAAGCTCAGCTGAGAGGTTAAGCCTTCGAGCAGCCACGAAATAAATAAAACCTACAATACTAGTGATCTCAGATTCAAAAGTTATCGTTATACGTGGTACACTCCGTCATGACATGTATCTGACTTGCTGTGAAGTGACTGATGAAATGGCTTGGGTTGCTTTGCGATGGTATATGCTACATTGAGTGTTCCGGACATGCGTGATGCGATGACAAAACTAGGACATGCTAATGATTAAACACAAAGTTCTCTTTGCGGAACTAAACTTGAAATATGCGAATTGTTGAACGTTGTGGGATGCTTTTGGATGGATCATCTGCGAACCGTATCTGCAAGTTATATGCTGAGAGGTTTTTCTCGATGACACTAGCACGATGGGACTTACCTTGGTTGATGGTGGGTATATTGTTTAATCTGTTCTCTCGATGGGCTCCATAGGAAATACGCTCTTGGCGACAACGTTTTCGTCGTTCATCGCAACTGGACCGCTGGAGAACAATCCCTTCCTAGCAGGCGAGTTCTTGAAAAGCGTCTTGAAATACTCTTCATCAATCAGCGGAGCTTCATGGGAACCCTTCACGTTGGTCGCCTGCCTCGATCGCAAAACAGGACTCTCCAGGATTTCGCTGATTTCAAGAGACATAGAAGCAGAGCTGGAGCGGCGGCGAGTATGACCTTCGACAATATCAGGAGGCCAGAGAAGACTACCAGAAGATGTGTTGGAGTCGGTGAGACTAGGAGTTTGCGAGGGCGAGGGTGCCACACTTGGCGCCTGAGAACGACCATAAAAACGAAGCCAGTTGCTGAATTCGCTAGTCCCGGGAATAGGAGTACGTTGAACCGTAGCTTGGGGAGGCGTTGGCAAAGGACCAGGGGGCAAGATACGAGGATAAGACACAGAGTAAGTCGTCGGGCCAGTAGTCACAGTGGGGAAACCAGGTAGGAGCTTTGGCGTATAGGAAGGATATTCGTAGGCGGGAGGTAGAACGCCGCTTAATCCAAGACGATCATAGTAGCCTCGAGTTTGCTGATCCATGTATGCTTTGTAGGAACCGACCGATTCTTCGATACCGCAGGCTGGAGGGAGAACGTCACTCAAAGATTGATAAAATGCTTCGCGTTGAGGTTGAGGAAGTGCTTGCTCGTGACCCAAGAGCCACAGGGAATCCAGAGTCTCGGACGCGTTCATGTTTGCTGCATTTACGGAATCCAAGGGAGGCGATGGGAAGGAGCCAGGAGCATAGGGAATCTTCTGCTGCTCAGAAATCCAGTCGGACGTTCGATCGGCACTTTTTGCTGGTTCGGTGTTCGGGAAGCCGTGATATTCAGAAATAGGAGGAAACGGGTAAGGAGTGTGGCTCGCGTTTTGCGAAGGAGAATAAGCTAAGAACGAATGATACGGAAAGACACCAGAGTCAAAGTCACCAAAGGGATACGAGAGATAACCAGGTGGCCGATGCATTTGACATGCGACCTCATACGGAATGAAATTCCCTGTGCCAGACGGAGAAGGTGTCGGGTGAGAACTACCAGATAGAATCGGGGTCGAGGTTCCACTGCTGATGGCGTCGGATGTACATCTCTGGGTAGGCGGAGGCGCAGTGGTCCTTTCAGAATGTGTCCTAATCCTTCTCTGCAAGACACTGGACTGAAAATCTCTACCAAAGAAAATCAAATACTGCGACTTACTTGTATGCGGGTGTCCGGCATGGAACGAGTTTCTTTGAGCTTGGCTGCACGCTGTTCGTTACGTTTCTCGGAAGACGAGACGCGTAAACCTTTGTTATGGAACCAGTCGTATATGTGCCTTCTGTCGACCTTGTAACGCTGTTGAATCTCCTGCCTAACAGAGAACGGAGGCATTTCAGTCATTCCAGGGGTCAAGAGGTCCTCCAGTTCTTTGATCAGGTCTGCGCCGAGTCGGTAGGCAAGACTGTCCGGGTTCATGCGCCTACGGATGCTGCTGGGATCAGGCATACTTTTAGGAGTACCATCAGAGAGCATGGCAGGTGAAACCGTCGACAAATCCTGCTGGTGCTGCACTTCATGCGAAACGGCGTCGCGAGACTTGGTTACGCTGTAGGCCGTACGAGCCCTTTTACCGGGGCCTGGGTTATCATCTTCCGCGGAACGTTTTGGCATACCCAAGAAATACTATCAGACCCAAGCCGAATCCAAAAGAGACCCAGCGAGACGGCGGCGACTGCGACGACGACGTGGCCAACAACGACGGACGAGTCGAAAGCAAGTGCCGGAAGTCCATGTTCCAGGTGAATGGTACGGTGGGACCCCGATCACTGCAGTACTATCCCATGTCAGCTGAATGCCTGCAGGACCGCTAAAGACATGCTGGAGATGGCGATAAGAGTCGTGAATGTAGTATAGCATTATTGTCCAAAGTATGATCTAAACAGTCAACAACCTCAATGTGTCCGCTTCACCACACGCTCTGTCAACACCTCGAGCGCAGACTTCGCGTCGCTGTCGGGTAACAAAGCAAGCACCTCTCTAGCCTTGTCTGCATAAGCCTTGGCTAGATCTCGTGTACGCTCTAAGCCAGACGATCTACGAACAAGCTCTCTCGCCTGAATGGATACACCAAACGTCAGTCAAAGCGCATCCGTCGATAAAACAACTTACCAGCTCGACGTCCCCTTCCTGACTGAACTTGCGTTCAATCAATGGACCCATCTCGGGATGCTCTTCCCAAGCAAAGATGGCGGGACCAGTGGCCAGTCCCAGCTTTAAATCAGCGCCGCCTGGCTTACCAAGGGACTCTTCTCCAGCTTCGTAATCTAACAGGTCGTCGACAAGCTACGAGCCGGACTGAGGACCTTTAACAAGTAGGACTGGCGAATTGCTCACCTGGAAAGCGATACCCAAGTTTCTACCATAGGCGTACGCGATTTCTTTCCACACCTCTCCTTCTCTGCACCCTCCCAGCACGACAGCAGCACGACAGCCCTTCGCCATGAGACTCGCAGTCTTCATGTAGGTCTTCTGCAGATATATATTCCAGTTGTCCTGTCCCACCGCCGTACTGGCTGCACTGGAAGTTCCGGTAAGTCCCAGCTCCTCTCCATGCATGGCCTTCAATTGAAGGATCTCGCCCTCCACAAGGTTCGTAATGACACTCGCGATGAGTTCAACGACCTCACTGTCTCCAAGTCTTGACAAAGCGGCACTTGCACGTCCCAGCAGGAAGTCTCCAGCGAGAACGGTCAGCTTATTCCCGAAAGCCACAGGAGCGGAAGGCGCCCCTCGTCGTAGCGGTGACCTGTCCACGACATCGTCATGCAATAGCGAAGCAACATGGATCATCTCGACTATCTGGGCTAGCCGTACTTGAGTTGGAAGAACCGAATTCGACAAGGTGGGGACTATGCCTGTCGATAGTTCAGGTGGAGGTATGGGAGGTTCTTGCGGAGGGTGTGGACGTCGTAATGAGAATGAATTGGAGAAGGAGGCGGTATCGTCAGGCATATTGGGATTCCAGTCGTTCAGTACATCTGGTCTCGTCAAAGGGCTGTCCAGCTCCGTAGTCCGACCTCCTGCACCCTCGCATTCGGCTGCCCATCGCTTCATGGGATACTTTCCGCCCAGGCCATTCGTAGCTTGTGCGAATAGGAGAACCAGCAAGGGCCGTAGCTGCTTTGAGGGGTGTAGGAAGTAATATTTGGCAATTTCTGTCAGAGAAGGATGTGATGAGCCTAGGAGGTTGAGCAGTGTTTCCCTCAAGTGTGCCAGCTGAGGTGCTACCAAGGCATGCGGGTCGGGACGCGTTCTCTTCGCCTTTGCCAATTGCTCTACAGCAGGATTCTCCTGTAATAACGAGCTCGGTGTTTCTCTCGGCCTCAAGACCGTTTTTTGTACCGCGGCTTGTACCGTGTATGATTTTCTACAGGTTCGCGTGACTGCAGCGGTCGAGGTAGACGGCAATGACAGGGGTGGCCGGAAATTATCCTGACGAGGAACGCGCACTCTGGGAGCAGACCATCGTCGCATGACCAGCAAGGACGTTGCACACGTCGTCGAGCTTGCGGTCGAGGACGGCGAGAAATGAGGTTGAGGGACAAGTTGTGAGTTTCGCGCAGAAGCGCCCATGACGAGTATTTCGACGTCCTCATCACCCTCGGACACGAACGGACCCTTGCATTGCTAAGCTCCCCGTCGTCGTCGATAATTACGTGGTATCATTAACAGCGCGTAGAGTACTTTCATTACATCGGTACATGTAGGCTATATATCCGGAGGGCAAAGGTAAGAACATACTGACAGTAAAGTCCCATTGAAGTCAGAAGTTGCGACTAATATAATGGTACGAAACCCAGTGTTATCCGAGTCATGCCATATTGATCGGTGACACCTTGTTTCTAATCAACGATAATATACCAGCAGCTGGGAAGAGTGTAAATGTATAAACGCGCCTGTCTTGCATGGAACACCGGTGTCGTATCCCACCTGTCAGCGCCGTACTGGTGGATGCATTCAGGTTGTACCGCATCCAGCCTCAGGACAGACCTGATGAGCCTCACGGAGAGCATCCGAGCTGCTATACTTGGGGAAAATTGAGGCAACGTTCTCCGCCGGTAGGGATCAACCTCAATCTCTGCTATTTCAACAGTCGTCAACTCGTTCAGAACACGAGGAACTGACAATCAGACACTCACGATGGTCGGTTACCGCGAGTGAGCAAAGCCTGAGATTGACCTCTACATGAGTAAACGACGTTGTCTCCGCCGAGAAGTTGGCTGCCGCATTGGGACTGGCGCCAATCGGGAAGCATTCGCTCTGAACCTGTTCTCCGCCGGCTCAGTTGACTGCACGCAATTATCTATATAAAATGGTATTGACTCCTTTGCAAACCCTTACCATCCCCAGCTCAGTACCCAGGTCGTCTACCGCAACCGAATGCCTACCTCCTTCTACGATAACCAAAGTTCTGAAGACGAGATGGACGACGGGGAGAGCGACCGCTACTCGGTCGTGTCAGATTCCTTTTCTAACTTTTCAGCTCGTAGAACAGCTACTAGTACGACAGATACAGACATGCATTCGATACGCTCCGCCTCACCAACGCGATCGGTCATGTCCATGACGGACTCAATGAGGGCAGCCGTCTACCGCCACGAATATGGTCGTGGGCTCAACAACTACTCGGAAGTTTATAGCTTGCCAGCAGATGAAGAAGAATTGGATAGACTCGGTAAGCTAGAGGCACATACGTCGTGGTTAATCCGCTGAACAATATGAAGACAAGCAGCATATCATGTTCATGGAGGTTATGGGAAAATACGTCCCGCCCCTGCACGAGGTGCTGGCTGACACACCCGGCGAGCATAAGGCCTGCGTTGATCTTGGGTGCGGCAGCGGCAGCTGGTAAGCACCACTCTGGTATAGCTTCATTGACCCTTCATTTGACAAGTCATCGTATAGGATACTGGATGTAGCGCGGGACTTTCCGCACGTCAGTACGGTGGCTGTTGATCTCGTTCCTATGCAGGTTTTGTGCGTGTACGGACATTTCTCTCGGTTTCTATTGATTGCTAATTCATTGCATGGACTTGGCAGAAATATGCCTCCGAATTGCAGGTGAGTTGTGAGACTTACCTCTATTGATTCACACTGACTTGCACTAGGAGTGAAGTTGACGACGTAAACCTCGGTTTACAGCACTTCTACGGCGAGTTTAACGTGGTTCACGCCCGACTGATATCTTCTGGGGTAAGATTGCCTGCCGTTGCGATCGGCTTCATCCTACGCCTTCCCGATCCGCTCAACGTCCCTTCTAATCTCAGATTCGTGATTACTGTGGTCTCGTTGATCACATTGCGTTGACGCTCAGGCCCAGGGGCCTCGTTGATCTGACCGAATTTGACTTCCGGGTCTATGGTCCCGACCACAAGCCGATACCCATAGAGGAAAAGGCACCTGCAATAGCAAAGTGGATGAACCTCGCTCGTCGGGCAGTACATCACAGAGGTGGCGAGCCCGACGCTGCAAATCATTTGTACCGCTGGATCAACGATCACCCATCGTTTGAAGAGGTGGTCTATCAGCAATGGTGGTTCCAAATATCTCCGTGGCGTCCAGGTAAGGATGCCGAATCAGTTTGGATGAACCGACATGGCGCGTCCATGCGTGACGATATATTCGTAAGCAGCGTTCAGATTTTTGACGAATTTTTGAATCTAATCAGCCTGAAGTCGTTCCTGCGATCATGTAGGCCGCTCATCCTGGGTGCCGGCATTCCGCAATCCGTTCTAGACCCACTGGAGGCGGACGCAGCACGAGAGCTTGCTGAAGCTCGTGTGCCGGGCTACATCCGCGTTGAGAATGCATATGGCCGCAAGAAAGCCAACGCCTAATCATTCTGTGAATACCAAAGGTCCTTCTTGCAGACCATGGCCCACGCGGTCAGGCCTTCGCGTCGGATCCTCGACACGTCAGCTTTGCTCAGCTACAGGGATATCCGGCTGATACAGCTGTACAATATTCGGAGACGTCCGATGCTTGCCGCAACCCTACCCTCATCTACTAGAAAAATGCATGCGCGGACATTTGGATTTATTGCATTCGTACAGTACTTCGCTTCTGTTTAATTATCGGGATCTCTGCTTATATACAGATACTACGAATTTTTGTGGACTTGTCGCTCATGTAATTGTTTCAATAGGTCCCTCATATATGCCTCACACAGGCGGTCGTTTCTCACACAAACAGTTGTAGAGCCTGGGAAATACCAAAACTACAGACACGTCTAGTTTTCCGGGACTGCATGCAACGAGTGGGTTGCGTCCATTGGATCATATGTATACACTCTCCATATTTACTGGCCTGCCGCCGACTGCATTCTCACAGCCTGTCAGACATGCATTCCCCGAACGTCGACCTGCGCGGCTACACCGAGCGTACATATAGGAAGTCGTCAGATGTCGTGAGAGGGACTGTTGCATTCTTTCCCAAGCATGTTCCTCTTTGCGCTGTTCCTTCCCTTGCTTCTCAGTTTCCCGAGCCGCGGGAACGCGCAATGCACGCCATACGGCTCTCAAGCGTTCCGTTCTCCTGTCACTGTCGCACCAGGGCTTAACGCGACGGTGATCTCAGCGAATTCAACAACTCCTCGCGGCATCACACTCGATTCGTTGGGTAACGTCCTTGTCATCGAGCGCGGATTAGGCGTCACAGTGTTCACCGAACGCGACCCGAGCTGCGACGGGTGGCTAAGAAGTGTCATTACCTATAACTCGAGCTTGACTCAGGGAATTCAAGTCAACGGGGATTCGTTGTACGTCAGCACTTCGGGACAAGTGCTGAAGTACAGCTATAATGCCGAAGGAAGACACATCACTGGTGCACCCGTTACACTGATCAGCAACATCCCACCAGATGGAGGTATGTTTTCTCTCCAATTGCCGTCTGTCCGGTTTCCTATGGTCAGCTAATGTACGTCATGTGTGGGTGTGCCATGTCTTCTAGAGTTGACCACTCGTCCTATTCTTTTGCACCCCGCGAACAACCCGTCCATTATCCTGGTATCTTCTTCTTTGGCGGAGAACATCGACCCAACAGCCCGCGACCCATCCTCCGGTCGATCTCAGATACGGGCTTTCAACCTCTCCTCAGCTGCAACTCCACCAGTTCAAGACTTCTTTTCTGGGACCCTTGTCGCGTTCGGGATCAGGAATCCAGCAGGCTTCGCCTTCTTGCCGCCCCAATCCTTCGACAACCTTTTGGTAGTCGATAACGGCGCAAGCATCGATAACGTTACCGGTCTCACATCGACTTTTGTCAACGACAACCCCGCGGATGAGCTTAACCTCGTCCAGGCCCCATTATCTAATGACTCTTCGCGCAACAGGTTTTACGGCTTCCCCGACTGCACGACGCTGTGGAATCCTCTCGCTGATCCTGCCGGGGACCCTCAATTTACTCATCTGCGGACGGGTGCTCAATTCAGTCTAAATCTCGAAGCCGATAGGAATGACTCATGGTGCCGCTCTTCTCAGAACAATGTCCCTCCGAGACTGAGCTTCCAGGTATGTGAGCGAGCATTTCCTGATGGACAAACATCTCAGCGGTATCGACGGATTGACTAATTATAACTCATGTGAAGGCCCACTCTGTTCCTCTGGACTTGAAGTTCTTCTTCCCCAAGCAATCTGCAAAAGACAGTAATAATGATACAGCAGGAGTTTCTCTACCCCGCAACTGGACTGGCGATGCGTTCGTCACCTTCCACGGTAGCTTCGACAGAGTGCCTCCCACAGGATACGGAGTAGTCCGGTGCGTTAATAGCATCTACCGCATCTGCCGTTTACGTTAATTGTCCCTCATCTCTTCCTGTCCAGCGTTCCCTTCACGAACACCCACCCCACCGCCGATCGTTTCTCCAACGCGGGTTACAGCTTCCTCATACAAGCGACGAACCTCACGTCTTGCCCGGGGACATGCATCCGCCCCGTGGGGATCGTGTTCTCGGAAGAGGGAGACAGGTTGTTCGTCACGAGTGATTCGAGCGGAGAGTTGTTTGTCCTTACTTCGGCATAGGACTCGTACATGGATGATCTCTGGTGACACTACTATATAGTACTACCGCTGGTCATGTTCAGAAGCTTTGCGATGGTCGAGACTCGGACTTTATAGTTCGTGCTGGAATTACTACGTAGTGTGCGTATTGGCGAGTGAGAGTTGTGATGTATCGGAGAATCTGCATGTATTTGTAAGACTGACGTAGGGATCTGCACTGGCACTCCGATATCCATTATGAATGTTTCAAGCTGCAGTGGCTACCGTTTGTATCATCACATACAGTGCGTCATGATCATCGCAGACATCAGCAAAATGGGTCTGTACAGTGTATAATGTATATATAATACAATCTCTGCGTATTCGGTGATATATATTTCACGCAAGACCAGCCCCCAAGCGGGTTCACTGCAAGTTCCAACTCCAAGCCCAAGACGGTTGTAAGTCCAAGTTGCCGCCCAATTCACTTGTGATATTGCTGATGGAAAGACCCTTCACACAGCAACAGCACCAATTCACCGGGTCACAGAGAGCAGATCCTTCTTCACACATGGCCAACGCGTAGTAAAAACCATATGTACCATTAGCCGACAAATCAACTACTACCGTAGAACAATCCTAGAAATGTGTGTATCAACCGGTACAATAAAAATACGCATGCATGTACCACCCGAGAAACCCTCAAACATCACCGAATTACCAGAGCAACAACAACAACGATAAGAGAAATCATGTACAGCGGGGAATGTGGAGGAGAATTCTGCGATCTACGGAGACTCGCACGCGAGGAGAATGGTGAAAGGAAGGCCAAGGATGAAGAGTTGAAATTGAGAATGAGAATGAGCTGATGCAGATGTGGGGAAACTACAAGAACAAATGACGACGTGCGGGAGCATTAAGGTATATACAATGAATGCGGCGTGATGGAGGTCATGAATCGTGAGCACTGCGGCGTCAGAGGACGTTCGACAGTACTGATGGGGGAATGTATGCAGGAACCGAAACCTGAGTGTCTCTAAGTCCACGACAATGTAATGCGCGATAACAAAACTGGGTGGGAGAGAGAGCGAGCGCGATAGAGGGCGAAATCTGAGGGTGGCGCAAATAATTAATAAAGGATGGGAAAGCATATAGAGGTGACTGATGGCGGGACAAGAATAATTAGGGAGATTAAGGAGACGTCGGCTTGACTTCCCACACCAAACTGCTCCGACCAATACCCTCCCAGGCAACGCCGACGACCTTCTCTCTAACCTCGAGCACCTCCCTCTCCGCTCCACCATAGACGTTATGGAGCGCACGGAGGCGTAGGAGGAGCGGGTTGGCGATCGGTCGTAAACGTGATGTGAGACAGGATGGGGGATGAGCGGGTCGGAAAGGCGAACGAGGAACAGCAAGAGGCGCAGGGAACACGCGGGGCACGTCTTGCGCGGACGAAGACTTCGGACTCGTGTTGGCCAGAGGGATGAGCGGACGTTCGGAGGCAGATGACAGCGAACTCTGGTCCGCCGAGGTGAATGTCAGGACGTCGTCGCACGAGGCTCTGTACCCCTGCGGGCGGAGAGAGGATCGGTCACGGCGTCTTGAGCTTGTGGCGACGGAGCGAGTGCGGCTACGGGTGCGCGAGGTTGAGCGGGAGCGTGATCTGGAGGATGTGGGGTAGTCCGAGGAGAAGTAGATGTCGGGACTGGCGGTGTACATCGTAGCCTTCACGTACGCCCGTTGTAGCTGAGTCGCCATGTCGATGATAGAGGATACTGAGCGGCCCATGCGTGCGACGATTGCGGTTCCAGCGGCGAACATGGTCGAGTCGGTGCTTGATGATCTGCCGTTTGATGGTTTATTCTGGCGACCGAGAGATCGTCCGCGACCGACACCTGGCAGTTCTAGTGTGTACTCCTTGGCTGAGTTGGGAATGATAACTGGGGCGAGAGGATTCTCCGAGGATGGTACTGAGGACAGGCGCCTGATACCGGGACGACGGCATGAATGCTTGAGTGACGAGCTCGAACGTCTGGACACAGCTCTACCTGCGTGCGGCAGGGGTTGGAAGACCTTAACAGACATGGGTGACGTGGAAGGCGAGGTCGCTGCAGTCGATGAGGTGCTGCGAGAGCTGAAGGAGAACCAAGAGATGGAGCGGGTGACAGTGGTGGCTGATGAGGACGATGAGGAGGCCTCCGAGTTAAATTCTTCGGCGCAAGCTATACAGACCTCGTCCACCCGGGCCCTGACCTTGCTCTTCGTCAGCTCATCATCCCGGAGTTCCCAGGAAGACGGTTCAAGTAAAGTCTCGAGTAACTTTATCTCAGCGAGGCTCTTACCCCGCCTACGCGGGGTAACGTCATCGTCTTGAAAGAGAGCTCCTTGCATGCTTGATACCACATCGGAGAACGGTACGTGCGTAGACGACAACGCCGTCAGCTCGCGATACGCAGTGTTGGGCGAGGAGGGCTTTGACCGTGACGGACCAGGGACGGAAGGAGCGGCGCCAGTAGGCCGCATCAATGCGTACTCGTATACCGGCGTCACCTCGACTCTTTGCGGTGGTGAGCGGGAGGCAGACATCTGTCGGGACTGGGATGCGGGGAGAGTGTTGTAGGAAAGGATGGGACGTGGCACTCCACAGGTGGTGCGCATCGTCTTACGGGATTTGGGGACATCGTGTGCACTCTCACGGCCACGCGTGCGCTCCCGATCACGCTCGCGTGCCTCCCAGTCCGCCAGGCGTCGGACCCTTGTCTCAGCTTCCTTCGTCCTCGCTGCTCTTGCCTTGGCCTCTTGATAACTCCTGGCACCGTTCTCCCATATTCTCTCGCATACTCTCAACCTCGCCTCTCTCGCCAATCGTCTACGACGCTCCTGCTCCCGTCTCTGACCTTCTCTACACCGCTGCTCTGCCTCGTCCGTAATCTTAAGGCCTCCACGCGGAACGAATGTCTCGGCAAAGTCTTCATCCTTGACTTGTGATATTCGAGGATCTTGTTCGTCGGTGACTTCTATCCCTTTCAGCTTCAAGAGTAACATCTTCGCAAGATGCATGTTGTCCATAGCATAGGCAACCTGCATCTGATCCTGGAGGGTACGAGGGGGAGAAGGCGGAGAGTCATAATAGTCGAGTGGTGGCTCGTTGTCGTATTGAGCGGAATATACGTCATGCGTGTGCATAGGGGGTGTTGAAGGAGTTGGCGTCTGATCGAATGAGGAAGAGGAAACAGAAGAGGAATGCGAGGAGCTATGTATAACGCATGAGTAAAACGGAGATAATGGACCAAGAAGTCGGTGCGTACCTCAGCTGTGGCGGAGGTTCGAGACGTGACGAGGAAGCTACGGGCTGTTCAGCCGCGAGATATATATTCCGGGGCTGTAGCCGGGCTTGAGGGAGGTGTGTTGCCCTGGTGGCCACGGCCGGGTGGTCGTGTGGTGGCAATGCAAAATTAATGGCTATCTCTGTTGGGACCTTGCATGGCTCGCGAGTGGCCTGTACCAATGGAATGGGGGAGACGTCCCTAGAGCGGCCTCTTGCTGGCATTGGACATGAATTAGGCGGCGAGGGCGGAGTGCAGTCGCTTTGTGCGGGGAGGACGACGAGCATGAATGGGCAGAGATGAGGCGAAACGGGGAAGGGGCAACGGAAGGGAGAGCTTGAGTTGATATAGTTGGGCGGGTGATAGAGATTGGACAGATATAAGATTCGAACGGCGGTTGGTGGGAAACGGCTGCACGCGGAGGAAATCCACCTCGAGGCAGCGCTTGGCCGAGATTATGACTATTTCACCGTCACACGATTAATTCCTGTCCTCGTCCGTGTGGCCCAGATAAGAAACAGGAGAATAAAACAAAGAATATACCGAGGAAGAGAGCAAAGGGGTCTTGGTGGTTGGTGGTGGTTGCGGAGGGAGCTGTTGGCGCCACGTCCCGACGCTGTCAAGCACGGTGACCAGGGGAGTCACACGAGAGCTGTCACACGTTGTCACAGCGTTGGCAGATTGTTGCTCATCCACTTTTCCGCCCACGCGCATTGGCGGGGACGGGGAGGCCACACTCGATGCCCGCAAGATCTCAGCATCTGCACCCGCCTGGGCCAGTGCGCACGAGCTGGAAAAAAATATTATCGATTTTCCAGCATTTTCCTCGCCCTCAGTCGTCCGAAATTACAGCCTCTGTCGGCCATATGTCGACTGGACTTCGACCGAACCTCGTCATTGCTTTACCCGCGGCAGTTCGCGGCCAAATGTCGGTTTCCTCCTCAGAATCCCACAGCGACAAAGTAAACTATAGCCATGCACGCCCAGGACTAGGAACATCGGCCCAGGAGACTCTGGCTCAAGCTCTGGCTGTACAAGGTTCCAACTCAACCAGTCATTCGTGAGACTGCGCGACCATTGCATATCGTCCTACCAACACCGGTGGCGTCGCTGTGGAAAGACTCTGGCCAGGACTGCACAACTGTATCAGCGGCGTATTCAATAACCTCTGCTATGGCGGTGATCCGAACCCACACCTCTCGCTGATTCCCTCTCGTGTTCTGTGCGGCGTGTGCTCCCAGTCTACCTTTATGCTCCTAGCTTGCTGCCTTACCCGCAACTCTGGTTGGCATCCTTGGGAGGCACGCTCTTTCAACCTCCGTGGAGTTCGATATTGGCTTTGTGCACTCTTGCACCGGTGTACCATCCTTACATCTTTGTTATCAGTCTCACCGCTCGCGAACTATCATCTCCGTTGTCTCAACACGCCCCGTCTTTGTTCTCAACTACAGCAAATGATATCTGCTTATCTCCAAGCAGTTCGCGCCACTGCTTCACTGCCCAAATCACATCTATATCTCGACAGAAGATCATGAACAAACGTTCTGAATGAGCGGCTTCCGTTCTCTGTGCTCCCGCTGCATTGTCTCTTTCCGACCATGTCAGCAACGATCTTCGTCGCTCCTCGTTCGTACTCTGTCCTCTCACACGTATCAGCCACCGCTAACTTTCGCGCCTCTATCTAGACTCATTAGAAGGTCTTCCATGTGAATGTCGAATGTTATCTGCTCTTCGTTCGGCACACTCGTCCGTTGATCTTGACAACCCATTTGACTTGTCGTGTGCGCCTGCCGCTTTGGTCTTTCTCTCTGGGCACGCCACAGAGTTGTACGTACTCGTGTTTTTAATACGCCCTCTTCCTAGCTCCACCTCGCGCATGCACGAACAAAGCTATCGTAGCGTCGTGGCCGAGACCTCAACGCCACCAAACTCTATGATAAGTCTTTCCAGGGTCCCCAAATTGCAGCAGAAAGACTCACAACAAACGATCATAGTGATAGACATGTTACTTGCAGATGTCTAGATATCCGCAATACAGGGTAGAACGTTCTTGCCATTAGCCAGAGTGTATTGTCACTCAGAAGACACAGACAGAGCCAGAGTCTCAGTGGCCACTACAGTACGACCTGCGCCGTGCCCTGTCTCGGCTAGCCGGGATCCCCTCTCCAGCTGGACTTCTACATCGAACCGTCACTGACGCAAACGTTCCCCACGAACAGCAACACCAATACTTCCAGCGTCTCCCGCACAGCATACAACGAGCCAAACACTCGGTTCTCTCCCACCTCATCCGTCTCGCTCAGCCCTCATCGTCCAACACGTTCACTCAATCGTGATAATCTCTATGCCGCCTTATGCTCGTCCCCAGGCACTCGTAGCAGCAGTGGCGAGTGGCGAGTTTCTGGTGCCTCGCAGTGGCAACCTCATCAAACACGCGTTGTGCACGACGCCATGGCTGTTCGACAGACAAAGACGAACACAGGTCGGCTGCCGGGTTATCTCTGGTCGTTTGGTTTGTGGCTTTGTGGGTGGTGTATTCGGATCGCAGCTTCTTCGGCCTCCGACGATGATCGAAGAACATGAGTCAGTGACAAGTGGCTAAGTAGTGAATGTACATGAAGCTCGAGGCGCAGCAGGGCAAGGCAATGCAAAGAGAGATAGTCGCCATAGAGCGTTGGTTGGAGCACTAGTGCTTGCAGGCAGCGACTATCTTTGTGGGATGACGCGTTGCATTCGGGGATGTATGCGGTGCTATGGTTGCATACTCATGTATGTCGTACGAGTATGGTGATATAGGTGAGTCATTCATTTCCATTCGACTAGGCGGTTCAGACTGTGGAAGGATTGGATTATCGCTGACGACAGTGCCTTTACATTTCATCCAGAGACATACGTACGCGGTCGCTCGTTCAAATCGTGCGTGCCGTGGTAAACGGAGACGTATAATGAAGTATTGACAGGTAAGTCCCCTAGCTGACGATTTCATGACGTAGACCACACTCTCCTGTTAAGATGGTTCGATGGAAGTTGGACGATGAACATTTCGGAAACCACTGGACTCGGCGCTGGAAACTGATCAACTCCGAGTGGCGATCGTCTCGCCCTATAGTGTGAGTTTACGGGTGTTTGTGCGTTCCTTGCGGCCATTCAGTGAGTGAGTAGATTGATCGTGATATCAGTAAACGCAGCGTGGTTGATTCGGACTCGGACAGGCACGTTTCAAGGCGACTGGTTGACCGTGATTATCGAGTCGCACGGGAGATTATGCTTCGCATCCGGGATATCTGAGCGAGACTAGTAGGACTCGAGGTCTGATGTGCATACAATGGCTGCCTGCACCTACAAGCTTTGACGACTCGTGCGTGGGCACAGAAACCGGTGTCCAAGCTATAACGTCCAGCGGTAACACAGGGTGTCTTCTCTCCAGTGAGTCCCTCACCGATAGTCAATCGATTCGTCGATAGCTGATAATCATACACCACGTACAGAACAGATGACAGGCCAGTGTGGACTTTACCGTGAACCCATGCTTTTCACCTTCTGAGCATGGTGAACCATAACCTGGTCTGGGTGACCACGCTGAGAAATCGGTGTCCTACGTCGAGCGTCCATGCGGGGTAACTTCTTCTTAGATGATAGTGAGTCTCTCTCGGCCGATAGTATATCGATTCGTTGATTACTGATTTTTAGAAGCTCGTTGGTGGCCAGGTGACCTAGGTTTGAGGTGGCTTGCGAAGCCCGGGTTTTGGGGAGGACGGTCTGAGGATATGAGGTGAGGCGTTTTAGGGTGTTTAAGTTGTCGCTTCGTGTCTTCGTTAATGAGCTGAGTCTCAGCAGAGTAATGTCGACAAGGGCTTCTTCTAGTCTACTTGTCAACTATACTGTAGGTGGTACTTGTTACTCAACGGGCCTACACGCATTCGCCCTGGATTCTGGTGTGGGACGGAACGACTGCCCTTTATGGCCATGGGTAACCCAGGCTTTTAATTTACACCAGGTGAGATAGCGTTCGGAGCCGTCGAATAGACGATAGGAAGAGCACTGCATTGACTCTGTCATCTTAGCAGTTTGGGAATCTGTCTACATATGTTTGGGGCATTAGATATCCTTCCAGGCCCTCCGGGGAACGTGCGTGGTGACTATGTATCATTCCTGTATAGGGCGATCTTTGAAACTGCTTCACACCTGCGTCTTGCAGAGGCAACTAATTCCGACCATGAATATTCTGAGGGACGGTGCGTTAAGCTCCTAGTCTCACCAAAACGGGCCGTGCTGATAGCGTACGGTCGTTTCAGAGGTCACTAGTACTTCACGCAGTTCGACGGCCATTCAGTGCCTTGCATGGGCCTATGTTCTGTTCCCTCTGTTAACGAGTGTCCAATCGCTTGGAACATGGCCACTCCGTCGTGGAGCGCTTTTCGGCCCTTGAGAAATAGTATGTTCCAGTATATTTCTGTTACACCGCCTAGGAGCTGTCCTCACGATTGTCTAGTCATATGACGAGGTCGCCACACACCTCACGTAGTAGCTAGGGCCTTATGACTCCAACGCAAGGAGCAGGCCGCTCGCTGCGAAAACATGGGCGGATGCTATTGGTGGGCGCTCTGGCCTTTAGTTTCCTACTGGCAATGGCCATCGCCTTGTGACCATGACTAACAACCAAGCTATGCTAGTAACCATTTCTGTCACGGCCTTCACTATTGGTGGTGTAAAACGGCCAGGCCAGTGGCGGTGACCAAGCTGCTTACTCAGCCCCTGTCGACGGTATATAAGGAGTGTGGTGTGTGGAAATTTCCTCACATCTATTCCCCCTCACTTGTTTTCTCTGTACCAAGCTGTTACCAACATGAGCTCCTCAGCAGAGTATTTGTTCTCTTATGACAACCAGGTACGCTGCGTTCTTGTCCTCCTTGTTCTGAATATAGCTGAACAATGCATATCCTTAGGATACATCTACCTTATCGGACGACGTGGAGGATGCCATCATGGATGTCTTCGAAATAGACAAAAGAGCGACCTACGTCAGTCGACTACGCGACCTTGCCCTAGTGAGCCACAACTGGACACCTCACAAGCGGCAACACATCCCACAAGAGATAGTACTACTCAAACCGGATACATACGACGAGACACTTGATCGATACATCGAGGCTTACAATGACCTAGAGAAACAGGATATCGCCACGGTCGCTCTCACCAAGTTCCCGCACATCCTGTGTATCGACTGGACGCTTGATTCACCCATCGACGCGCTGGTGCGAAATCCAGAATTTGAGACCTTCGCGAAGTACTACGGTAGATTGATCACGGAGATGTGGATCTTCAACTGTGATTTCGCGTCAGCTGGAAAGCTCGTCTGGATCGTACGGAGGTTTTCAAGACTTCTCTCCTTGAGGGTCGCCGACTGTGTCCTTGGAGTATCAACACTTCGACAAGCACGGTTGCGATACAGCGGTTGTGGCCGTACCGGTGTGCCCTGGGGTTTGGAGGCCGTGTCTATCTCGATGAGGGATCCTGCGGAGGTTGACTCGCTTTACGACGTGATGGCTTTTGTGAGTTGGCTCATGGAAGAGCCGCGCGAGGATTTACGATCGGTCATGTTGGATATGGCGTTTGAATTCACGAAGGAGCATGAAGAAGTCACTCGTTCCGCTCTATACACCCTTGGTCCGGTTCTCGTGGATGTCTCCTTCAAATTGAACGAGGCTCCCGACACACGTACGCTTTATAATCCTAGTCCTCCGCTGTTCTCTTACTGATAATTGTGATTTGTACTTTCAAGGGGTTCCCAAGGCTGTCTCTGCCTTTCCAGATCTTTCAGCCAACACTCGTCTCAAGAGCTTATTATTTGACGGCCTTGCGCCAGGCTCGATGCCTTCAAGCTATCTGCTATCGACCCTATCCACCGTGACCTCTCCATCCCTCGAACAACTTACCCTCATTGCCGATATTTTTGAAGTGGACGACACATCTCTGGCCTTCCTAGGATTGGATCCCCTGTTTGAACATCTCTCATCTAGGAACAACTTCCCGTCCCTCAAGTTAGTCCGCCTAGTCGTCGTCAATTACGCTGGTGACGAATGCCCCAGGGGTAAGGATATGTGGCGATTTGTTCATGAGAGAACGACACTCTTGCGGCAAAAGGGCGTTCAAGTCAAGTATCGGTTGGAAGTTCCTCACGACGCAGAAGGGCCCATGGTCTACGACTATAGTAGCAGCAGCTATGAAAAGGGAGAATACGAGACGGAGATGGATCATGAAGATACAAGCTTGAGGGGACAACTGTTGTTGCGGTCCTATGAACACGAAGAATAAGCACCCAATTGCGCTTTCCGACTCATCCTCGGGCTAATACCAGACCGGCAAGTTGTTCAAACCCATCGTTGGCCTTAGGTGATCCCCAAGTCGTAGTACGCTTTGAGTTGTAAACACATGTCTTTTGTGACTGATTGTACGTACTATGATATCGTCGATATACCTTAGTAATCCCAGATCTTTCATTACTACAGTAGTATCATCACGCGTACGAACGACTCGAAGTGTTGATTTTCCCTTTTAGGCAATTTGGACGGCGGTGATGCGCGAGGTCACCGACTCCGGGTCACCGTCATTTTGAGTTCGAGCCACCACGATGCCCTACTTCACACCCAACTTCAGTCCGACCGTTCAGACGATCTCTGGCTTCTAAGTACCATCTATCGGGATTCCAACGGCTCTTCTGCCGCTTCACAATTAAACTTGGCTTCGTCGCATTGACCATGTAATACGACGTGTGCCCGGGACTAACCTGGTTCAAGCTGATATGGATTCCATTACTAGTGAAGCTTGCAGTGGACTGCCAGTGACTGCAATGAAGACTCAGCTTGAAATTCACCCTAGCATATGTAGGACTACACGAGAAGACACGGATTAATGTCGCTGGGAATGTGACTTCATTCGTCTCGGTGGGAATTGCTTCTAAATACGTAACAAACGTCGTGTTCATTGACCACTTTATATATGTCCTGCCTCCAGCTGAAGGCCCATACAGTCCTCGATACTTCTGTTCCGTCTTGAAATCCGTAGTCAAACCTGCCTCTCGATCCATACTTCAAGTTGGAAGTTTACTGGCGCACCGCGTACACGATACCAATCTAAAGGCACGACCTTGAGTTTCATACTTTCAACCTGGGAAGGTGGCAAGGTGGGTTCGACTTATAGCCAACTTCTTACCATCCATCGTTTGGACTGACATACACAAGGCACTTGTAAAACCAATACCAATCAGGAATCGCATCTCAGCGCAATCGACGGCGGGCATCGCGCGGGCATCTAAACTTCGATGGGCACAGACGCCACGACAATCTCAATGGCCACTGCACTGGCCGATATAGCGCTGCCAACCCCAGACCGGGATTTTAACCCTAAGACTAGAGAAGAGTTATGGAGACCATTACCTGCATACGTCAATTTGTTTCGCCATCACCCCGAACGTGCGGCCACGGTTGCTAGAGAACTCTTTGATGAAGGCGACCCCAGGTTTCTATCCTTCATGCTCTCGTTTCCTTGGGGTGAAGACGTCGATACCTTACCAGAGGTGCTCCATTCTTCCAACTTCCTGATCGCATTGTTAGACTTCGTCACGAACCCGCTGTGGTACGAGTTGCTGGATGAGCTCGCTTCTCCTCGGCACTACGATGGTACAGAAGGAATAGGCGACTCAAATTTCGCGGTACACCTTCATTTGACTCCACAGTGACATGCCAAAATCTGACACTTGGTTGATCTTTTTCTCATTGTATTCACAGCATTCGCTGTACTTAAGTCTGGGCTGTCTCAATCGACTAATTCTCGTTCGCCAGGGTAAAGTCCTCCGACCTAATGCCGAGCTCTGTGATTTGTGTGTTCAACGCTTTCCCACTCTTTGGGAACTGCTTTGGCAGCACAGAGGCACCGTTCTTCAAACAGGGTTTGCGCGATCCAGTATCGGTGGCAATCTACGTGGCTACCTAGCGTCATTAATGAGAAGCTATTACCACATGCATGGGAAGCTACGGTGAGTGGCAGCCCTGGGCGTATCGTAGTCCTAGTGTGTCTTACATTGAATGTTTCACAGAGGTGGCGCATATCCGCCAATAACGTCGCACCTCTGCCATGTTGCGTTTTACCTCTGGCATGCTAGGGGCGAAGATTCATGGCCTACGCACGAATTCGCCGTAATCGGCATTGATACATTAGAGGGACAGCCTTCTGCCAAATTAATGGTCGATTTTCTGCGAGGAGTGGTACCTACAATCATTGGGTCAGATAACCTTTTCGACATTCTTTGTGACGCCCTATTGGCCGCAGACAAAGAACTCGTGCAGCCAGCATATCTGGAGTGCAACCTAAACATGCTGGTGTACTCCTTTCGCGTAGTTGACACTTCTGGAATGCAGCTATCGGCGCAAACACGGAGGAAGGCCTTATTTGCTTTGTCTCGAGCGTTCCAACGTTACCAGTGTAGTTGGGGCATGGTCGGGCTGCCTAGAGCTCCACAAAAGATATCTACCTTGACTTTGGACAACTTACTGTGAGTTAAACCATGCGTCTGCTCTCACGCTACCCACGTTGATGCAATATTCCAGTTTCCTGTTCCAGCATGATCAAATTGGCGTCCAGAGGGACATCGTCCGCGATGTGTTTGACCTCAACTTCATTCCAGTCATCGCGGCAGCTGTGATTTATGTCTACACAATCACGTGGCCGCAACCCCTCCTCAGAGGTCAGTCCCAGAAATCATCTATTGTTACAGCATGATTGACGAGCAGATGGCAGGCTTGATCGAGATTCTTATTAACCTATACACTGAATACGGCCTAAGGATCGGCTCGAGTCCTACTTGTTACCCAGATGGCGAACGGAATTACTCCCACTTCCGCCGTATCCTGCAGGTGCACTGGCTCCCGGTTCGACAAGACCTTCGCGCTGCTTTGCAGGAGGCTGAGAGACTTCATGCCCCGGATTCCCTCGAGGTCATCGATCTCCGCGATGTCACTGGCAGATGGGAGAAGTTGGGAAGCACATTCCGCCTTAGCAAGAGATCTAGGGATGACGACTCCGTACAGTCGCTCATATCTTACTTGACACCAGAAGAACGGACGCAGGGGTGCTACCTGAGGGAGTGCCCTTGCTACGGACGGAAGTCGCCCTGGCACAAGGTTCGAAGAGGCTGTAAAGGCTGCTGGACGGTGTTCTATTGCAGCAAGCAATGTCAGAAGAGGTTCGCTTTTGCATCTTCATTGCTAATAGAGAGCACACTCTCACGCTGTATCGCTCTTTGCAGAGACTGGCAGCTGGGACACAGAGACATATGTCCGGGGCGGAAGTAGACGAATCAGCGAGGACGTAGACTAAGCCTCACGATAAGATCGATTGTAGGAATGTATAACAGTTGTCCCTGGCAATATATGTACCGTGTCCGCTTGGAAAGAATTTGAGATCGCACTTTATGCCATCTTCGATACCCACAATTTCGGGGCCAGGCTCTTGATACTCGGCGTTGAGTACCAATGACTTCCTTTCTGAGTAATTTCCCAAAACAACGTAATGATTAACCAAGCTCTTTAACATACAAACGCTAACAAGAAAGCAAGCACAGCGCGATCGAGATGTCATCGCCCAGTCAACTTGATCTCGAGCCATCGTAATGGAGGGAACGCGACTGCAGCGAATCCCGCGGCGAGCTACACAAAGACATAACGTTAGATCCACGCATTCACATCATAATAAGTAGTTTAAACAACGATGAGACTTACCTCGAATCCAAGATCAGTGCCAAACGCACCACCCGCCTTCACTCCAAGCGGGCCAATATACCACGCCTCCGCCATCCCAACCACCGCACCGGCCACACCACAGCACCCCGCCACGATCCCCGCCACACCGACAGGCAACTTCCCGGGAGTATCCCAATCGTCCAAATTGTACCCTCCAAGCCGTCCATTCTTCCTTCTGAAAATGAAGTGCTCCTCCGCGACGATGACGATGAAGAACGCGGTCCAGTAGCTGAGAATGCTGAGGAAGTTGGAGAGGATGGCGGAGAAGTGTTCGCGCCCGGCGACACCTGCGACGGTGTAGATGACGAAGGCGAGGAAGACCCAGAAGAAACGGGGGATCATGGCGAAGGGGCGGCCGAGGGCTTGCATGGAGAGGCCGGCGGAGTAGGTGTTTGGGATGTTGTTTGCGCTGTGATGATATTACATCGAGGTTAGTAAGAGCATTTGAGCGGTAGACTGGATTTGTAAGACGTACACAACGGAGAAGGATAATAGGACAAGGATGAATTTGCCTCCACCTTTCCAAGGGGAGAGTACTTGACTGAGGAGTCCACCTGTGCTTCCGTTCTCGAAAGCGTCGGTGTATGCGGGGTCGGTGATAGTCATAAGGGCCGCGCCGAGGATCTCAACAAAGCATATAGGAATGAAGAGCCCAAAGAAAGTCAAAAGAAAGACTTTTGTGCTCGATGTGTTAACCGGGAGACGGCAGTTGTAGTCTGCTGCCACAGGTGCCCACTAGGATGTCCATAGTCAGCGTGAAGTCCATATATGCACCAAGAGAAAACGTACTCCAGTGAAAGAACCAAAGACGATTCCGCCGAAAGACATCACGTCAGCAGACAGGGAACGTCCCCTGTCCTCAAGAGGCTTCTGCGCGTTAATGTCGAAACCAGCGTGTCCACCAAGGCCCCAGAGGAAGAGCATGATAATGGAGACGATTATCCAGGCGTATCGTTCGTATACGTGCACGAGACTGTATCCGATGAAGCACGGGATGAGACTACATATAGCCACGATTATGATGCCGACTACGAGTGGTAGTGTACCAGGATTAATGGATGCTAGTGTTTGCCCACCGAGAATGACGGCAGTTACGGAGAAACCGAGTCTGAGACAGTGGTCAATAACATGACAGGAAAATATGGTGGTTCAACATACTGTGTCAATATGTTCAAAATGGAGTAAATCGTGCCTCCAGCATATCCCGAACTGAACCTTGTGATGATCATGGTTCGTAGTCCGGTCTGAGGGCCCAGAGTTGCAATAAAAGCTGTCGCGGAAGCTCCAATCGCGCCGAAGCAGAAGATAGTGGCTATAGCATGACTGGCTAGGTTTTAGCGGACGAGCCTGGAAGGGCGCAAGCTGGACTCACGGCAATGTCAAGGTGAAGATCTCTTGCGCAAGTACACCGATTGGGATTGTGGTGAGAACACAGTTGACGGACCTGCACAGGCAGTCTGTCTCGCGAAAGGGTAGGTACAAGCGTTGAAGCTTACCACCACATCAAAAGGCTGAAGAGTGCAAAGGATTGAGCATTATAACCAACAAAATAGTGCATATATGCTACTCACTTATTCCATACGTGCTTGTTCTCCCTCTGATCCTCTGGTACCCGCTCGACACCTCTTGCTTCTACTCCCGAGGCAAAGATCCTCTGCATTACAGGCCCCAGCTTGCCATACTTTGCGAAGCGGTCTACGATGATGGAATCATCGGGGGCGTTCGTGTCGATAACGTCTGTCTCGTTGTCGACGATGGCCTTCTCCTTGTCGTCGGAGGTGTAGCTGGCAGACATGGCTGTTACCTGGCGTGCAGCGGCGGGGGAGGTGGCGAGAGCAAAGGCGGCATGGAGTCCGCTCGGGGGATCATATGGCTAAAAAGTTGAGCGGCGATTGACGCACAATCTGGAGAGGGAGAAGGAGAGGATGTCTGGTTGGTGCCATATGGAGCAGGCGCCATGCGTCTGGCGGTATCTGCGTATCACACGCAGTCCAAATCCCTCATGCGATTGGAACACTCTCGCTAGAATATTGTCTCCGTGGACACAGAACATCACCCAGCACATGCGGATTTTTATGAGAAGATGACAGTCTAAAGTCCTGCAGAATAATCACCTCAGAAAAAGCTAGAGATATTTGGTCGCAGAAGAACAAGTTGAAGCTCAATTGACAACTTGAATATTGGCCGCTGCTAACGACGCCACCAAGCGCCAAGATAATTGCGATTATTTTTAGACCGCAACTCGGCTTGGCATGTGCAAGGTCCAAAACACCTATCTCAACCGATAGCACTCCTACACAGGTCCATTGTAAAGAAAACATTAAAACATTGATACGAACACCAGCTATGGCAAGTACACAAACTATACAGGTGGCTTGTTCTCCTTTTGTGCTGAGTCCAGAGATCACCAAACGTCAGCATCCTCTGCTCAGCGAGGAAGGTCAAGATAAATACAAAACTCACCCATCGTTATCCGGTCTCCGAGTGACAGCGCAATGCCCTGCGTCTTGCTGCGAATCCTGACATGGCCGATGATGGTACCTGCCTCCGTTCGCTCCACGCTCAAGTTCGCCAGCGCGTCCTCGCCTAATAGCGATAATAAGGCACGATATGATCAGATCGTGTGACCCTCCTCGATAGCCAGCAAGGCACTTACCGAATAGACTGCGAGCGTACATGTTCGCTGACAGGAAATCGCACTCGCCCGAGATAGCGCCCTCTGGGGTGAGACACGACATGTTGGTCGCGTTCATGACATGGCGGAGATACTCCCTTGGTTCCCTGCAACAGAACACCTCGTGAGCTGGCGAGTTGCATAACATGTCTTGGCAAGGTCACGTACGACATTGTGGTAGACACATTCACCCGATTCTCCCACTCAAACTCGGTCCACATGCTGCGGAACTGTCAATCACGCACAGAGTGAAGGCCCGTCATAAGGTGGTCAGACTTTAGTCAGACTTTGTAGTAGACTAGAGAGAGAAGTTACGCACCTGAGCCTCGGTACAATACGCCGGCTTAATGTAGTCCATGATGTCAATATGAATGTCGTTGAGGATTACACATTGCTCCGACATTCCAGGACCTTCCCATAGTATGCTGCCAAAGATGACGCCGGTCTCTGTTGAGGAAACCTAATATGACGGGTCAGACGTAGTATGGTCAGTCAGGTGCTAGAGCTGGGTCGGAAAGGCGAATAACGAACCTTGATAGTAGCTTTGATACTCTGGAAGCTGTGTGGGGCGATGGTGTACGTAGACGGGCGTTCGACAAGCTTTAAGTCTCCTAGCGTCGCAAAGTCGAGACAGAGATTCTGCAGCGTATTCGGCGTCTGGTTGACGAGCAAGACATCTATAATCATTTATCAGACTGGATATCCCTTTAAAAAACCTGATTGACTCACCCAGAAGAATATCGAAGCCATGGACCTTGACATACGCCTCAGCGTAGATGGGATCGGAGAAGCCTGCACCAACGTCAGTCAATCTAGGCAACCACAACACAGAAACAAGAACCAACCTGTCAATTGCGAGATACGGCTAAGGTTCGAGAGGAAGTCCTCATGTGCCTCGCTAGCTCCAGTTGCCCTGGACAGGTCCTCACGATCGTCCACAAGATCCTCCGCGCCCTTCTTCGAGAACTGTCTGAAGGTGAGCAAATCGTCCACCTGCACGGCAACGGTCTTGGTCGTCTCCGCGTCCTTCTTCTCGGCAGCTTTCTTCTCTTGGGCGCTGAGCATCTTCGAGTAGGCGGACTTGGTGTCCTTCAAGAAAAGCTCGTGCACGGCGGGCTTGTCCTCGAGCTCGCTCAGCGTCGCGATGCAGTTCATGATACGCTCGCTTGAGTCTTCGTCGATGGGGACGTTGACGAACTTCGATTGTCCGACGCGAATGACCGAGGCCATGATGAGCATCGCCTAAGCATTACACAAGTCAGTTAGAGCTAGCCCTTCGAACGATGCAACCGTTGGATTTACCTCTGCTCGCAAAGAGTTCGTGCTCTTGGCATCCGTGCTCAGCTCTGACTGACGCAAAACGAGCTTCGTCAACGCAGATGCAAGCACTGACCCGGTGTAGAAGTCACCACCAAGAATGAGAGCTGCCAGGATAATCCAATCAACATCATCACAGCGAACGAAATGTCGAAGACCTACTTCGCAGAGGCGGCTTCGACGCAGCTTTGATAGCTTCCAGCTTCGCTGTCTGGCTACTCGTGAACGCAGTCTCGGTCGCATACGTCCCGTCAGCCAGTACTCTAGGCTTAGCCGCCTCAGCCTTCACTTCATCTTTCTTCTCCTCTTCCTCTGTGCCTGCATCGTCCAAAAGCCGTTGCTCTGACGCGAGAATCGGGAGCTCGCCGATGACCTTGCGGAGCTGCTCAAAGGTTTGTTGAATCTCTGGAAGCGTCTCGGCGTATTCTCCCAAAATCCAGAGTACACCACGGTAGACCTTGCCGGACTTGATCTCACCAAGAGTTTGGATGAGCTTTTCACAGATGGTCGTACGTAGGGCGGGGAACTTCTCGACGACCTCCCTATAGATAATTTGTGTCATTACTCGCGTAAGAGGAAGAGATAGGGAAAGTACTGACCGAACGAAAGCAACGACGTCCAGCGCCGATGGGTTGTTCGAGTCGCCCAAGAAGTCCATAAGTGCGTGTACGACCGTGGCAGCTACTTCCGAGAAACGGACGGCACAAACGTGGATGGACTGTATAAGCAACTGTCTGTATTCCGGTGCCTAATGAAATGCAAGTGTCAGCTTTCGTTCTATCTGTCAGTCCGGACTATGAACCTTCTCGAATTCTTGTTCCTGGGTCTTTTGCAGCTGCTTCTTGAGGAAGAGTACAACTTCCTCGACATTACGACTGGAGACCATATTGAGGACGATTCCGATGGCCTTTCGGCGTACATCCAAGTCCGTGCTGAGAGTGCGTCAATAAACTGTCGTTTACTTCTGATTGAATCGATTACCTGTTAAGAATCTGAAGAATGTCCATGATGAGGCTGTCCAGTACATGTCCGTGCTTCGAGCGGAGAGAGTCGAGACGGTCGAGTACAATGAGCTTTGCGTTGTTGTCCGACTCGCGAGCAACGAGGTTGATGTAACAGGATGCGGCAGCTACGTACGCCTGTTATAATTGGCTAGATACCATGGACTCAGACGATGCTCACCTTTGACCGCTGCGGGATTTTGTGTCAAGGACGTGAGGGTAGTAGCGGCTTCATACTTGACAGCGTTTGATGACGCGCTCAAAAGCTCAGAGATCAGAAGGATGTATCGAGCCTAGTGTGATGGAGGCCTTCCGTGATAAGAGACGAGCGAGGACGTGAAGTAGAAGCACGTACCCTATGTGATGTATCCGTCTTGCAATCAAGTCTAATCACCTCAATGATGCTCATCTGCAGCAACTCATCCATACTCGGGATCTGGTCGAACACCTGTAGAATGTACTCCACGGCCTTTGGCATGGCGCAGTTCGCGAGGAACACGAACGCGTTGCGCTTGCAAGTCGCGTCGGACTCTGCTGCGAGGAATGTTTGTATGAGTTCAGGTGCATCGGGGATGAGGTTCTCGAATTGCTGGTATATTGAGTAGACGGCGAAGACCGCGTTCTTGCGGACGTAGGAGTGTCGGTGTTCGAGGCATGAGCGGCAAAGAGGGATGAGGGGTTCGAGGACTTCAACGTCCTTGGCAATCTTCTGCAGGAATCGAAGTGTCGCGCCACGGATGTATTCATTAGGATGTTGCTAGTGAACCACATGTAAGAACAGTACATCAGATACCATACAGCATATAGCTTACCAGGTCGTTACGGATGGCGTTACTTCGACGGCTTTAGCGGTGCACATAATCACTCGGTTAAACATAACGACTCACACAACAAGAATCATCTCCTGCTTCAACTTTCCATTGTCATCGTACTTCGGACAGACCTCCCAATAGAAGTGCAGTAGCTTCTTCAGCTGCTTGTTTTTCGACGGCATGATGTATTGTATAATCGGCATAAGCAGCTGGGGCTAACATGCACAACCACCGCACTTAGTCTCCCATATACCAAGCTTCACAGATCGCCGCGCACCTGAGGATTTCCATTGATAGTCGACACTATGATCTTGCGCAACGTGTCCAGTTTCACCTCGTCCGAGCCCTTTTGGAGGGCTGAACGTAAATCGGAGGTGGAGGGGATCTCTGAGCCGTCCTCACTGATCACCGTGTAACATGATGCCTCCTGCGATGCCATGGTGGACGACTTGAGACGCGACGGAGAGGTGGAAGGAGGAGAGGTAGGTATGGTTTCTGGATAGCAGCGCTTCCATGATTTGGGTGCAGTCGTGGCCACGTGGAGTAGGCGCTCCGTATAGCGGTGACGGTGTGGCCAGAGTCGCGCTCTTCAGCATACGACGTTAACGAGTTGACCGCAACATGTCAAATCCAGCAATACAAGAGGAGCAGCTACTAGAGCTGATGCTTCAGTTGAGAGTTAGTATTGCGCAGCACGAGGATATGAGTTGTCTAACGTTCGAATCACTTCAGAAAACAACGCCAGAGCAGGCGCGTGCGATTCTCAACGCGCAACCACAAATTGCATACGCACTTATGGCAGTTATGGTTAATATAAATGCTGTGAAAGTAGACGTGATACAAGTAAGTCGGCTGCTGTCTGTGATATGATGGTATTGATTGAGGACGCTTTACATAGAAAACCGTGGCCGACTTTACTGCTAATGCAAGTGCAGCTGCTCAGGCAGTTCCACCGCCAGCACCTACTCCTGTTGCGCATGCACCCGTGGCACCTGTAAGACCTCCGAGCAATATACCGCCACCTTCACGTGGGCCCCCGCCTCCAGGCTTTGCGCGTCATGGTACGCCGTCAGGACCGCCTGTACCTCCTCCATACTACGGTCAGCCTGGCCCTTCGTACCACCAGCCGACACCCCCTCCAGTACATAATCCATATTCTAGTGCTGGTGGACCTCCGCCAGGGTATGGTGTACCTCCAGGGCCGCCTCCTGGATACCAACTGCCGCCTGCATTTGCGAACATTCCTGAAGAGCAGAAGGTAAGTATCTTTCCACCCATTTCACGGCGAAAAGTTATGGCTCCTAACTTTCACGTTTAGGTGTTACTTATGAACGTTATCGCAATGACACCTGAGGACATATACCGGCGGCCGCCACAGGAGAGGGCGAACTTGATACAGTTGGTATGTTGTGGCAAGCCTCGCTATAGCATGGTGTTGATCATTTCGCTAACACTATTGAACAGCGGCAAACACTAGGTCTCCCTGTATGATCCTAGGTTGTTCGAGTCTATACCACAGTCATTCGAGACCACATTGAACACGCACCTCGACATGCCAACCTTGCCATCACATTGCTCATAACTGAGCGTCGCGTTTCGATCCTTAGGTCGGACCAATATAAAGCAGCCTCAGAAACTGCCTACTCTCCTTGCCCTCGGGTTCATAATGCAGTTTCTGGTTCGCGTTCACCTTCATTACTTTATCACTAGTACATCACTCTCGTTGTTGTGCACCTGTGGTCTGTAGGGCGCGTTCTATATATATTTCGATATATCAACCAGGGTTGTGTGTGTCTTCGGACGCGTTTGCAAAGATTGTGGTAAACCTAAGATTGGCAAGGCCAACGACGTCCCTGACCCTGAGCGCGTCTTGACTGGAACCACCATCATCCACTGCTTCAACCACACACAACTTGAATTTGACCTACACGTCAAAGCTTTATCGCAATGGCTTCACAGAACTCAACGCAACCAATGGCAATCACAGCAGACATAGACCCTATCTGGACTTCTAGTCGTACCGCCAGACAAATATACGTGCTCGGAGAAGTAGAGAAGGTATTCCTCCTCACACAACCATCAACTCAGTGGTCACTAACGCCATTCGACTAGGATATCAGTGCCCTCCTCTCAGTGGCTGCCTCTTCAATAGCGCATCTCACATTACCCCAAACTGATGAGCCGGGGGATGGACTACCTCAAGGCGGGGAACGGTCAGAGCAGTTTGTGATTGAAGTGGGAAAGTACTTTGAGTACGTGAACGTGCGTAGGAATAAGGCTGTATAACACTGCCAGCACATCTCATGGTTCTCTAGGAGATACAACTGTCCATTCGGTCCTCTCTCGCGCACATTCGCAGCTCGCGCATAGCACCTTCAGCCATCAACGCCCCTCCACCGGGTTTCGTGCCTCCCTCACTGGGAGTGAGCCTACCTTCCTCAACAACGAATGGTTCTGCTACTACCGACAAAGGCGGACATGGTTTGCAAGAAGAGCGGGTCGAGAGGGATGCGTGGAAGGGTATTCTGGACGCCCTCACGCGACTGAAGGAGACGAGGGATCGAGAGCGCGAACAACATCATCAAGAGGAGATTGAGGGCATGCTATAGAGTTCAGAAAGCAGGTTCAGTGGGGGGTCGGTTTCGAGGAGCTCATATGAGAGCGTTCCAGGTACTGTACACATGATTTATTTGGGGCAGCTCGCCTAAATACTAACTTCTTCCAAGACCTCTCCCGCCTTCACAACTTCCTCGTTCCCTGCAATTGAGGCATCGTGCTCTGCTGCGATCTACAAAGGACACCGTTGGCAAAACGCTCTTTTAGAAGGAGAAGAAACGAAGCTGGCTTACAACAAGCTGACGGAGGTCCTGCACGGATGCGCCCAACTTCCCTGCCAAGTCCTTCACCATTTTACCCGATTCTTCGAGCATCTTTCGCTGCACAACAAGACATCCGGTTAGCACAAAGCCTCCAGACTCAGAGATCACGCGCCATGATGACTAGGGGGGAGGAATACTTACCGCGTTCTTGATATCCCATTCCTCGGCGCCATCTGCTATGAACTTGTCGAGCTTTATTTTCTGTTGCTCTTCTTCCAACACATATGATTTGTGCTCTTTGAAGAGCCTAGTAGATGAGGTATATGTGTATGTCGACACGACTTGTTAGCACTGAATGCAATGGTCTTGTGGAGTCTGGACCAACCGCTTTGTTGCGCCTGTCTTAATCTTCAGCTGTCGCAGAACGGTTGCAGAGTCTGTGCTCATGGTGTCAGAGTAGCAGTTTAGAGGGTATGTGGATTGTAGAAAACGACGGTGGCGGGAAAGACAGAAGAAACGTCAATGCAACGTATGGGTTAAGAGGAAGATAGGTATCGACATTATTCGGTTTTAGTCATGTTCTATTCTGCAAGATCTCGGATCCGTGAGCTGCATTCAAAACGCTTTGGCCTTGGCTATGATGCTTTCTTATCGATGACATAGTTGATGCGCGAACGAACCAAAAATCCATGAAACCATTACCGCGGCATAGTCCGAGACCCCCAGTACCATCCGTTTTGCCCACGTCTGAGTCGGTGAGAGCCAGCCTTAAGCTTGAAAATTGGATTGTGTCTATTATAGCTAGCATGTCGAACATGAATCCCAACATACTACGAACTAACATCAAGTATCAAGCATCGGGATAGTCTCTGCTATCGTAACATTGCGAGAGCTGTGTGCTTAAATGAGGAGTGAATTCTGCTTTGACCAGTATGTTTTTCTCGCGCAAAGTCTTGACCTTGTTGTGAAATGCATACCACATATCTTTTCCCTCCGTATTACTCCAAGGCAGTTGTCCAATACATTTATGGGTTATCCGAACACCCACCCAGGCTAGCGATGGGAATCTATCTTGGTCAGAGAGAAGTCCAACAACACCATCCAGATCCATGAACTCTAGCGGCGTCTGTTCGCGTTCGTCGGAAGAATTGACTCCCAGATGTACATGCCGAAATGCAGGTGAGTTGATCGACAAAAGCGTCAGGAAAAGAAACCTTTTATCGGTACGGCCTTGCACGAACGGTTGGAGCACGACTTCCTCAAGTGTAGTGTTATTGGAAAGTTCGACGTAGGCACCATGGAGATCCGGACCTTCATAGGGCCATGTGGATGTACACGTCAGTCAACTGCTGTACTACAGTATGTGTTATGACTAACTCACTTTCGGTGTCTAGCAAAAATTCTGCCCTCTTCAATTGGGAGCCGAAGTTTCGTAGAAGAATACTCGTTGCGTCGAAGGTTGCGTTGGTGAATCGTATATCGCGCACATCAACATATATCGATTTGCTGCTTGGCACTGTCGCAAACCAGTAGGAAAGAGCTAGGAGGTCGAAAATATCAGCATCCTCGGCATCAATCTCTTGAATCGGACCTCCGCAGGAGATGGACATGGTTTGCAGAAGGGGAGGAAAGGGGGTATCGATGCCGCGATGCCCCTCTGCTTCTTCGAGAGTTTGGACACCCCAAGCGCAGTCTTCAAGTTGCAGATCCAACAGTGAGGGAAAGAGAGCGACAAGGTTAACGAGTTCACGAAAAGAGCCAAATGCAGTATTCGAGATCAATAGCGTGGTGATGAGTGTGCCAGAACGACGAACGAACTCCACGAACTCCGGCATGCGAATGAGATCACTAATCGAGCTTTCGAAGTCCCAGTCAAAACGCAAGGTCCTAGGATACTGTGAGATATCCCGGGCAGTCCAGGCATCTTTCGGGTCCAAGCCTTCCTGACCTTGGGTGTATACACGTAACGTACTCATAGCATGTTCCGGGGTGAGCGTGACAGCTTCGTGCAGAGCTCGCTGACTAGGATGTCTCCACTGTCTTGAAACCAAAGAACAGGCCCTCAGTTGATCGTGATACCAGATATTGTCATCCGCCAGCCACTCGTATTTGCTGTTGGGGAGCTGCTGAACAATACAGTCGATGATCTCAGGCGGGCATTTGTTTATACCACGCTATAGAAAACAGGCGAATTAGTTTAATGGAGAGTCCTTCTTAATAGACTGAACGTACTTTATCTGAGGGAACTGATGAGGGAGAAGGCATGACGATTGCTGCGACGTGGAGAACTTGAAGGTGAGAAGAGGGTTTTGTAGAGTGATGAATATGAGACCAACCTGAGATGGCTTTTATACCGTGAGCTCAAGCCACAAATATGCCGTTGTGATTGGTACTGAGTGCTCACTGCGAAATACCTGTGCTGCCATGAATGCCGCCACACCGGTCGTTGCTAGTGGACATCAGTCGCCACCAGTCGACGGTTCCATTTCGGGGATTTGTGGGAATTCGTCCACCGTGCTGAAGTGTGGCATTAACTAAAATATCAACAGAAGAGGGAGCCAGCACTTACCTATCAGCATGGTACATATTCAGAAGCACTGCTGGCTGCATGGTGATGAGAGGAAGGCGTCCGCCACTGACGCCACACAACCGTGACCGTGGCTGATCTGTGACGCGTAACGCGTGACTGATTACAACAAATACCGAAAACGGATAAAATTCAGACTCACCGCCAAAGTGGCGTCGGTACCTTCATGTGGGCCATCTCAGTACAGACCATATTCTTCAGATAGTCTGACAAATATCACAGCACAAGTGATTCCGATACATATCATGACATTGCAATCCAAAGCATGGCCAGGCGGGTTACAACGCATCCAACGTACAAACTACTCTCATTGCAGCACTCTCACAAGGAAAGTGCGCACTACAACAGTGTACAGCGGGACGAGAGGTGATGAAAGTCCAGTCGGAAGTGAATGAAGGGGTGGGGATGGATGCAAGCGAGGGAGATGTGCGGGACCAGCTCCAGAGCGAGCCGAGCATGAGTGAGTGCGTGGGCGGTCGTGAAAAATGTGATACTATGCGATACAACAATCAAAACAAACAAGAAAGCAGAGTACATTCCAGAATATAAATGGGGAGTGACAAGACGACCAAGGGTCAAACAGCGGTGGAGGTCCAGGGCATCGATGGGTGGTGCAGCAGTGTAGAGCTCGTTAACAGGCGATTACGATTGGTGGACGACGGCGGTCGGAACTACCTACGCGTGTGGTAAGAACAGCTCAGAAGCCCGCAAGCGGGAACTGAGGCATTCGAACCGACAACGCTCGCAGCTAAGACTACAACTCACGGCGACGACGGACAGGTACCCAACATCCCAGTGCCAGCTTTGGTCAAGTCCTGTTATGCTCACTCAACGCAGACACGAAGGGTCCCATGCGACTGGCGCAGAGACACCGACGCCGCGGAGAAGCAAAGGTGGACGAGATCAAGCTAGGCAGCGAGAGCGAGAATCATTCGACGAAGCGGAGGAGTCAGAGGCGGGTAGTATGATGACGGCGGTCGAAGAACACACGGTCGAATCGAGCCATATGGGGAGAACGAGAAGAGCGCGGATGCCAGTCTTCCATGAGAGAGGGAAGAGGTGCTGTGACTAGCTAGCCTGGTCGATACGTCGCCGAGGCGGGAAAGAGACTGGGGGCCTGGCGGGACTTGTCGAAGATGTGCCTATGCCGGCGTAGACAGCGCTGAGGCTGCGAACTGGGGCAGGCGGAGGCGGTGATCAGGCGCCTGAGCTGCGCGCGAGGATCGCCTTCGGCATGAGGGCACGACGATGCTGCCATGGCATCAGAGAGAGCTTGAAGTCCTTGAGGGAACTTGCGGTTATTCGTCGAGGGGAGCAGTCGATTGCGGTACGAAACTATCTTGAGCAAAACCGGAGAGAAGGTGGGAAATACGTCGCCAGTGTGTAGGCGAACGCCCTATCGCAGCGAGGCACGGAACCACAGTGAAGTGGTCGTACGCCTCAAGCCGCAGGCGCGGGATGGCGGGACTTGGGTCGGGACTGAGAATCGCGGAAAGGATGTGGACACGGTGCAAGAATGCTTCTACGGACAAGCGAGTCGCGACTAGGCGACTCAAGCTCGACCTCCGTAGTCTTACGTCTGTATCCATCCTATTCCGGCTCAGTCTGGAGCCTCTGGGGCCATCGGCGTGAAGTTCCTTTTCTCGATCACGGTTGCTCGACTTGCGCGGCTCGGCCACGAGATAGTTGGGTGTTGCAAGACGTTGACGAATGAAGTAGCGTCGCTGGCGACGCGGAGTAGCTCTCGAGCGGCGGGCATCGGAGAAGATGAAAGATCTAGAAGAAAATGCAATGTGAAAGCGGCGGATGTGATGAAGGGAGGAGGGTGCGGATGGGAGGGGTAGGAAAGCGTTGCGTGCGTAGAGATGCGTATAAAGAGAATAAACACTTGTAGATATGGCAAGGTGGGGAATAGTGGAGAGTGCGGTAATTATTGTCCATAGTATGCAAGACCTGCGATCCCGGCGGCAGGGTGAGTCAATATTCCAGTCGTAAATCGTCGTGAATTCCAAAAGAGAAATGTTTTTGCGTTGCAAGTCCCGGTAAGCTCGAGCCTCTACAGGGACCAATCACCCGAGAAGGCGATCAGTATGACGAAGCGGGTGCTTGTTGGGCGGCGGCGACGGCGGAAGCTGCTGCTGCGTGGCGCTGCTCAGCGGTACCAAGCATCAAGGCTTCGTTGACGCTACAAGAAGAGAAACTTGTAAGAACGAAGCTGGCAAAACTAGTGGGAAACATCGCTTACTGCCTGAGGCGGCTGGTCTCTGCCTCTGCTTGAGCCAGTCTTGTCTGCAACTGCTGTTGAGTCATCTCGAGGTACCTGATGTGCGTGGTGGCCCTGTCCAACAATGAGACCTTGCTCGACTTCTGGTTCGAGACCGGAAGAGCATCCTTAAGACGGCGGTAGCCATCACGGAGCTCGTCGCGGCGACGCTGCTCGGACTCGATCCGTTGACGACGGATCTCCTCACGGCGAGAGTCGTTAGTGAGAGCAGTCGAGGCCGGGCTGAAGTCATCATCGTTGTCACTATCGAAGTCGTCAGAGCCCTTCGATCGCTTCTTGATCTGGCGCGCCGATGTCCTGGGGACGGCGCCGAGGGGGTTGAAGCGGTGGGAGCGGGGGACAGCGGCGAGGGAACCGGAGGGCACGGGAGGAGAGGCGGCACCACTTCCACGGCGGCTACGAGAAGAGGCCATGGAGTCTGAGCTGAGCTCGCCGGCGCTGAGGTTAGAGAGAGCGCCTGGGTAGATCGAGCCATTGCCGGTGGGCGTGTACGGGCGCGTGGGAGAGCCAGTGCCGTACGCCGTTGGGCTGGGGCCGTATGTGTACTCGCTCATGCCGTTGGAGAGGTTGAGGGAGTTGAAGTCACCCATTCTGGGCGAGCCAGTAGCGGGCACTAGAGTTTGGTGTGAGGATGATGTCACAAGCGCGCAAGGTAATGATGAGAGTACTTACAGCCCATGTTTCCGACACCAAAGGGTGATTGCGGGTACTGGAGGTAGTCCATACCGGCCAAGGTGTCGAAGTAGTTGGGGTTCGAAGCGTCCATGCCAAAATCGGGCTTGACGTTGTCGAGGACGTGCTCCATGTGTGCAGTCTCCATTGTAGGTACCGAGATAATCGTTGCGGGACGAGAAGGCTTAGTAGGTGAGGGTGGGAATGCAAGCAAGTATCACAGATATGCTCGTGCGCGTGAGGAAAGTCGTGGATGTGCTGGAATAAAGCCGGGATGGCTGGATTGGCATTTATCGAGTCAAAGACAAGAGAAATGTTGTCAGTGGATGTGCCCTCGGAAGTCGCCAAGGGGAGACAGGGCTTACAAAAGTCAAAGTGACGACAAGAGGAATAAGGTCGTCGTGAATACAATGGAACAATAAGTGAGATGCCCGGGGAGAAGGGGCGGACACAACGGCGGTCGGGAGCAGGAGAAGGAGAAGGGTTGGGGCTGGACGAACAAAATCCGAGGAGGCTATATACGCAGGACGCGCTTACACCACCGGGTTCTGTCCGAATCTTGTTCCAATTATGTGATTTTCACCCACAAACTGCCTGCAAATGGAAAGAGATCAGCGCAAATTCGGCGTGCTAGTCTCTCTCCGGTTGGGTTCATTGATGCGAAGATGTCCTCGTCTGCCTCGTGCCCTTGTCCCAAACCAGCGACAAGTGCTGGTCTCGCTCGAGTCTCTCTCTCTAAAAACTCTCTGCTCAGCTCTGCGATAGCTGCTAGGCCATGTGCCTGAAGTACACTACCATCGCAGCACACAGAGAGACCCATAGAGAGTTCGAGCTTGTCCTAGTATCCGGGACATGGTACACTGATTGCAGGAAGACACCGTCGAGCGCTGCAGCAGTTACCTCCCTCCAGCGCCTCCTCGTCTTTGTATTCTCACTGCCCAGAGCTTGTGACCCTCCTCCGCTCGCATCCTCGTCTCCCTGACGCCCCCTCCGTCGATAGCCTCTCACGAGCTCAGCCCAAGTCCGACCAAACCGACCGGTCATCTGTACATACTTTGTGCCTTGTCCCGTTGAGCGACCCGCTGCGCGTTCAGAGACCAAGTCTCCTCGCAATGTTTTACCGAAATTAAGCTAAATTTTCCTTGTTATTATTCTGCAACGGCTCTGCCGCAGACATGGGTCGATCTGCGTGCTGCACATGGAATAGCCAGCTCTCCCCTTCTCCCGAGGGACTACAGCACATTCCATGGTCACGCAAATGAAATCTAGCGGCCCATCCCTGCTTTCCAGAACGCCACCCGTCCCAACCTCTCCGCCACGTCCCTCACTCCCATCAACTCTCCCAGAGTCTCTCCCACAGCATCATACAACGGAACATGTCACCAACTTCTGAGACTACATATTGAATATTGGCTTTCCGCCAAGGAGCATCCCGGGTGGCCTCAGGCAATCATCGAATAACCGAATTGACTTCACATCACGCACTCCTTACAGACAAATGCTTCCGCGAAGCTTGCAACGTAAACTTTTCAGCACGAGAATTTCCAAGTGGGTCCTCTGTGTACTCCCCGCTCAGCCACCCTCACCACCATCGATCTTCCTTCTCTAGCTTATCTCCAATCGACGCGCGATCAATTCTGTTCGCGCTGGCTCAGACTCCCCGACTTCGGCTACTGCTCGCTGATATCTTCATAGATATGTGTCCGCAAATGCGGCACGTCAGCACAGCAATAATAATAAAACCGCCCTCTGCCCGGCCGGAGGAGTCTCCCATTTCCAGGACCGTGACGGACGGAGACAGTCTGGAACTCTCACCAGCGGCCAAACACCGCAAAGCCATTCCATCCCTCTTCCCTCTTATCCAATCACCGGCTCATCTACCCATTGGCAGAAAGCTACAGCAACCCTTTCTCAGCCACGTCGGCCGTCTGCGTGGTAATCATACCGTGCCGCTACTTAGGCGCGTCCCCATAAGTATGTCCGTTTTTAACTCACAATTCCCCTTCTCCCGAGACGGAATGCTCACGCGGGTGGCAGAAATCCCGGGTCTAGAGGTCCATACAACCACTTCATAGCGCCACGGTACTACTATAAGCTAATGGTGTTTGCTCAGTTGTTTGCCAGAGAAAGGGAAAGCTTATGGAAAGCAGGGACGCACGGACGGGACGGCGTTGACATGCGCCTCGTGTTCGTCTATAAGCTGACTGGGCTGGCTCCAAGGGACCACATCAAAAGTTGAATCTCGGGTGCCAGCTGCGCTCTTGCAACGAGGCGTTCATCTCGCCCTCTGCCCGACGTTTGGTTGGAACAAAGTCACCCATACTGTACACCCCATCCCAGATCCTAGTCCGAGTCTTGACGCGGTGCGTGCCTTTGTTTGTTCTCTTCACACTCTTACTCTGTGTTTTGTGTTTCGCTTAGACAGACATCCGTTCATTATCGATGTGTTCCGAGATGTTTCGCCCTAATGTTTGTCCACTTTGTTCTCCACCTCAGGCTCTGGATTCGAATCGTCTATCATCTATCATTATCCCTCATCCCCATTTCCCAACCGCCACTCCCTTCGTTCTGATGATACCCGTTTTATTAACCTAATATTAACATGAAAGACCAGAATCTGAGAATCTCTTCATTCATATCCTCGCTTTGTGGGTTGTTTGTCACTTCCCAAAGCTCCCGATAGTATCCCCAGCTGCTCCAAGCAAAGGCACGCCAGCAAGTCAAGAATAGGTAAGCAAACAGCTCAATTTTCGTTCCGTATTATCTAGCCTTCCGCATTCCCCAGTCCGAATGCCCAAAGAGAAATCGGCGCGGCACCTGGAATGAAGCCTCGAAGGTTGACTTTGAAACGTTAACCTCCTTCTCATTGTACCCCGTGCTTCATATTAACCTTCCCTCCGCTCAACCTTCCTCCTTCTCGTCTTCCTTGTCCCTACACCTCACGAGTATCGTCATCGTACGCGCCGGAGTGGAAGACGCGGGACCAAGAGAATACTCGAGGAAGGCCTGCGCCACAGGAACGCTCCTACATAGCCTCTTTAAACTGGTACCGCGAATGCCCAACTTTGTCAAGGATGCGTAAAAGCGTATGCTTATGTGCCACACGACGCATCTCCGTTCCGGATACCCCACACAGCCCTTACCCAAACTGGGCGCGTTGTATGTCACAGAGTTCGAACCATACTTATTGCCTGGTGGTTCGTTCCGTATGAGTGCTTAGGACATAGTGAGAGCTACGAGGACCCTGAGCGCGTACACATCGTATTCACGTCGGAGTAGCCTTTATTCACCATCAGGACGCTCCCTTCTAGCCTTCCTATGCGATATACCGTAAACTTTGTCGTAACTCCGCGTCACTTGACTCAGTCAACAAGGGACTTTACACCAGTTACTTACTCAACAAAGCCTCCGCGGGCGGCCTTCCAAGATCGCATGAGCTGTAGTGATAGCGTAACTCCATTCTACTATAATTTTTCTAGATCATGCTGCGTAGGCTGATACTGTGCATCTTCCTGGGTCTTCGCCCGGTGTTACTCGAGCTTTCCCGACGCTAAACAAAGCCCTCAGAACCCCGCATAAACCGCTCGAATCCTGGGCAGCTCAATATAGCTCAATGGGATTGTATAAAGCACATGCAAATAACGAATGACACAAACACGTACACGCTGAACAAGGTTAATTCAGAGAAGCACAAGAACAACGCTTGGCATTGCGTTCGGTAGTTTGATTGGCGAGATACGCAATCAAAGACCGGGGAAGATAGCGATAAGTTAGTACGATACAGGCTGGGGTAGTTCGTAAAAGGTCGTGATAGAGACAAAAAGACAGTGGTCGTGAGAGCAGGGTCGTAAGTAGGTCGTAAATCGTAAGCGGGGTCGTAACAATGCACAGTATGCACAGGCCAAGAGAGCACAGGGAAGGGAAATGGAGAGCGGGGGAAAGATAGAGAAAGGCAAGTCCATGGGCACGAGAGTCGAGCGGGCACACGATGCGTTCGTCTGAAAGAGCGCTGCACCGGTGTTGCGGGAGACGGCAGCGATGCTCAGGCGTAGAATCCTGTGAAAATACGAATGAATGTAAGTTCATGTGAAAGGTACAGCTCCTGCAGTGAGACACGAGGCAAGCGCGAGAGTGTTTGCGACGCTCCGCATCACGGGAGAAACACTGCTTATGAGCCCGTACGTACCTCCAGCGAAAGGACCTTTCATGTTTTGGTAGTTCTCTATGCGCTTTTGGTAGCGCCAGATCAGGAAGAACATGTAGATCTGTCAAAGAGCGCAGAAGAGAAGCGCGGAGAACGACGAGTAATGAATGTCAGAAAGCGTTCGTCGGTACACGTGGGAGCGGCAAGGACAAAAAGCCTGAGAGCCATCCGGGGTATGCGAGCGGAAACCCAGGAACTCACCTGGAAGACGAGATCAATCAGCAGCGAGACGATGAACGCTGCATTGAGATTCGAAAAGCCGGAAGTGCAGAAGCCGCTCGGAAAGGTTCCCGTTGACGAGCTGGAGTCCGCAGCTGCAGAGGAATCGGGCCAGAGCTGCCCACCGTTCGCGCATTCCCATTCGATCTTGTCTTTCCTATGAGGCAGTCAGTACAAACTCGTGACGAGTGATCGTAGAAGGGGTGAGCATGTGAGCGAAAATTTTAGAAAACGCAGCAAGATCGCAGATAATTCAGTCACATGTACGCGGGGGGATATGAACGGTGTACGGACAACTCGTCATCCAAGGAGGAAGAGAACGCACCCTCGTTGAAGCTCAACAATCATGATAGTAGCGCGGATAGCAGAGATAATGATCACAAATGGCCATATGAACTTGCATACACGAGTCCAGATGTATGAACGCTAGAGGTGTCTGTGTGTTAACGGACCGTAGGAGGATACGGTGAACGAACACGCACATTGCCTAGGGTGAATATTGTGATCAAAGCCATAGCGGCGACGCCCATGGCGACTCCTCCATAGATCTGCCTGCACAGGAAACATCATAGTTAACATCGTATTCCGGATACAGACAGTAGTCGGAATCATAACTATTGCTCTTACCATTCTGGGAAGACGAAGAACAAGAATTGGCCATCTCGAAAGAGGAATATACCGCCAGCTATGCTATACGCCTGCATGCACGCAGGATCGGCGAGGCATAGTAAGTGAATGATAGATCAGTCTTAATGTACGATCGTAGATTACCATGATAATGAATGCCCAAGCCATGGCCCCGACGCGCTGCACATGTCGGCGAAGTCAGGCAGATTACATTAGTAGTAACACCATAGTTATACTCACCAAAGGAAAAAGGAGCAAACAGTTATCGCACCTTAAAAATAAGATAGCTAAGTACCTGAGTAGGACTCAAAATAAGCAGACTTACCACATGATGTACAATCTTTAGGAAAACTCGGGTAAGGATGCACGGAAGAGTTGGATAAGATAGGCCTCTCTGAGATGAACTGTATGAAAAGAGAGTGGTAGGAGACCCTTCGGCGCTCTTCTGAAGTCGGTGCTATCACAAATCCGCAAGACGTTTGGTGCCTACAACGCTTGACCTGGCGTCGACGTCGTGGAAGACGGTGAGGACGACAAAACCCTTCGTTGCCCACGACGAGCGGAGATGGACGTCTCTAGCACGTGTGTCACGCGTTCTACTGAATGAATGCGTGACGTCACAGTTCCTGACCGAGGCCGGCGCCGGCGCGGCAGTCAGCCGGAACTAGATCATCCGGAGCGCCGATCGTTGAGTTTCTTGGATGTGACTGACGCTCACACTTGGTCCAACAACTCGAGGTTGGGCTTGCTCATGGCAATGAAGTCTTCTCCTACTGCCGTTAGCAGAACTTCTTCACTCTATCTCCACCAATTAACTTCATGCGAATCTCGCAACTTGAGGCTAACATGTTTTTGTGTCTACGGACCGGTAGCGAGCAACATGTTACTACATTACCAACACTCGACCATACTAAACACCTGCAGTTCGCAAACACGAGGAGAGGTTTTGAGGATTCCATTGCTTTTACGGTGCGTGACGCATGAAAACTTCTACGGTAGAATCACAATTGTGCTTCTTTTAGGATGTCGTATGTCTGACTTCCTGAACGATTGGGATACGTATGAAAGAGGCCCATGTCCGCCCTGGGTGCAGATTACTTTCTTAGATACAACCCAGCATTCAGCTTGCCGGAGTAAATGTTCACAAACGCCAAGTTGATACTGCTCCGTGCAGAGACTTTGAAACTCTGATCCGTCTATCGCACTACATGAACGCTAAATGTGTCAGGGTTCAACGTTCGCTGCTGCATGACCAGTAGTCTGACCGTCTTTCGTTACAGATCCGAATATTACATCTCCAGAAGCTGCGGGACCAAGCTGGTATTTTACCCCGGTTACGTTTTTCGACTTCTGCTAAACGAGTGCGTCTTCGGACTATACTCATGCTGAAGAGTTCGGGCCGTCATCGAGTTCAGTAATTGGACAGGTTCTGTCCAGAATCAGCGACTATCCCAAAGACGGAGGTACGTTCCTCCTTCGTGGCGCGTTGAACTCTACCGGCTTGCTCATTCGCCGTTCTAGATCCTCTGATGTCAGTCGGATACATCTACCGTACATACGTTATCGCGATTTGGTGTGTCACATGCGGGGTTCCTTGCTTCCACTGCATAGCGAAGTTCATCTGTAGGAAAACACTGCTCCCAGTGAACTGCTCTTCTATCGATCACGGCCATCGATTACCTCAGCTTACCCATCTCGACAGTTCGGCAACCATAGCTCAGAGGTATTTCCCCACTTCTGACGACGTCTGTGACCTTGTTCCGTCAAGCGTGAACATGGCCTGGATCCTGATCAGCGCGTTCAATGAAGCATCGTGGCCGACATGCCATCCCTAAAAAGTCATATGCAAGGGCGACTCCTTCCGAAATTAACGTGCGAACTTCTTTGTCGCCTCTCATTTGCTCTCGAGTTTCCGGTTCATTTCGACCAGGGCTTTCGAATTTGCGGTTGGAATTTCTATCTCACCCATCTTATGAAGTGCCAAAGAGGACATAAAATCCCAGGTATGTTCTGATTCATGGTATCAAGTCAGCGGAATGCTTCCCATCGAATTTTACCCGCTCATTAAGCCGCTTTGATTTGCTCATAAGCTCTGACCAGAGAAGATTACAATGCCGCTCCGCATGGAATACTATTGTGAGGGAGAAGCGACGTACCTAGACTCCCACCAGTAACCTCTCCCGCCAAGGGTCCGATACGTGTGGTCACGGTATGAGGATGCACTGCGTCCTATTCAAACATACTAAGTGTTCAATCAGATTCTGTCAACCGCGGTTGTAGTACGCGTTCGCTTGCGAGCTCAGACACTCTATCGCTTTCCAATCGATGTGAGTATTTGGCCAAATGTATAATGGGGTGGAAAGCTTACATTGCCACCCTAGTATGTCTCGCCTCATTGCTCGGACGCAGTGGCCATTGAAGATAGCCTGTAACTTGAAGTTGGAACATATTGCGATTATTGGACCGGGACTGCTACGTTGAAGATCGATCTGAGGTATATCTCATCACTATTACCGCGCTAGTGCTGGCTTGCATCATGACAGAACTTACCAAGGTGGAATACCTATGTTTGCCAAATCCATGCCGCGCCTGGCCAAATCGGGAGACTTTGTGGCACCAGCGCTTGGTATACTCTCCAATTTCTATGCACGCAACTGGGCATAGAATACCCAGGACACGGAGCTCTCGCTCGCACGGGCAGACCTTCCATGTTCGTCATCCCAGCACATCGGCTCAGCCTCTGGAAACGTGCCCTCGGACCCATTTCTCCTTACCCATCCTCAGCCACGGTGATAGGATACGGACGCCTGCGGGGTTTGATCACGACACGATAAAGTTCAGTGCCTCAAAACGCCAATAACCTCCGAGAAGCTTCACAACTTGCAACTTACTGGAAAGCCAAACGCTCGTCTATCTCGGTGAAGGCTTCATCGTACAATGCATCTCTCGCTAAGCCCTTCAAAGCGTTCTGATGCGGGTGGCAAATTGCGACGGGATATCTTCTAAATTCAACGCATAAGACCCACGGTCAAATGAAATGAAAGCTCGAACAGGGGTTCCATCACGAACGCGCACCCTGGCGTTAGATGAATTCGTCGACTGACGTCTGCGCGAACGCCACCAACGCCGTTGGATCACCTCGTGTTTGTGCAATGCGGCAAACGAGACTCATGGTCAGAGCCCACGTTAGCTTGTCCGAGTACTATGCGTGTCTACGCGTATGAATTCATCGTTGCGTATGTAGTCTTCAACGCATCCCAGACACGGATGCGTGTATCACGGCGTAGAGGCGGCACAGTGACCATGGCTTCGTAGGTACAACGTGGTGAAGGCGTGCTGTCGCTGGACACGTTGTCTCGTCGAGCAATAAATCACAACCATGCACAGCTTTCGCCAAGGGTGCATAGTAAAGGATTACTGATAAAGAGGTTGCTCGTTGTAGCTTACCTACTCGTATTTCTTCTGGCGGAACGGGTCGTTCTGTATCTCGGTAGAGGAGAATAATAATCGCTTTCGATACAGTTACGAGGTATCATCGTTATCATCGCATTCTGACATCGTTAGGGGTACGTTACTGGCCGTCACAAAGAGGGTGTAGAGAAGCACTGGGAAAAGGGGAGGACGGTCTGGGAAGAAGGAAAACGATGAAATACACAATAGTATGAATGGACCAGATAGCGCTATCAACTGCATCTAAGGCAACGAGAGACTCCGCAAATATCAAAATAGTCGGACAATGCTGAACTGAGATGCGTTAAGAAGGATGAACAGTTGACGAGACCAACGTCAGCGAAACGGGGGGAAACGGAGTGTCGGAGGCGAGCGGGAAGTGATTTTGTGCAGGGAAGTGGCTTGAGGGCATCAACACACCCCTGTGTCGGATCGAGTCGACAATTCCAACAGAGGTCGATGGTTGAGTGCGGACACATGAGTATGAGCTGGCGAGGAAGTTGCAGAGATGTCGAGAGTTCCCGGTGGCTATCGATCAACGAAATGTGCGAGGAGATCTACTCCTACGACATCTCGGATCTGACATACCAAGGGTACGGTCGTGCACCAGCACGGCATTTCGCGGCTACAACGTCGAGCTGTAGGAAGCTCTCATGCATGTCTCAACGGCGAGCGTTGAAGGGAAGATAGCGCAGAGGTACAGCGTCCGAGCGCACCGGGCACCACATGCCAAAGCCAGCTTGGTTCTGAGACGGACTTCCAGCGAGCCAATACGCATGGAATCACAGGTTCCCACTCGACACCGGGACCTGAGAATAGAAGGTGAGAAGATGGGGGCGGTGAGAATGGGAGAGGTTGTCGCGACGCATGGGGCAAGTCAATGGATAGCAAGGAGAACAGTGAACGAGAAAATGCATGATGGGATGTGTGCAAGAAAAGAAGTCCGTGCGGTTGAAGAAAGGTTTGCATGGCGAGTGTATGTTTAGTATGTGCCGTCGTCCGGGGATGGAGGGTTGGAATCTTCACGGGGAGGGTTCTGACCGCCGACAGAGGTCAGCTGGGTACCCTCAGGAGGGGGAGACAGTGGTCTACTTTCCATAGAAACATGGCCGGGGGATGGCGATTTGTCTGGGACACCGCTGAGCGAGATCTTCTCGTTCAACGCACGCAGTCGTCGAATCTCAGCTTCTAACTGCTCGAGGCGGGCTTGTAGTTGACGATTAGTCTTCTCCATAGCCACAATATGGTTTGTGGCTGTCAAAGACGGTGTAAAAAATTGTTGAGGGGATAGCCTTTTCCGATAATGCTGAAAATACGTACCTCTCTCCAGAAGGGATACTTTTGAGCTCTTCTGATTCGAAATCGGCAATACGTCCTTCAATCTAGCATACCCATCCCTCAGCTCATCACGTCTCCTCTGCTCTGCCTCAATTCTCTGCCTTCGAGTCGCTTCCTTGCGTGTGTTTGCGAGAGATTCTGCGAGTCCGACACCCATGCCGTCGTCGTCGTCTGAAAGTGACCTGCCTCGGCTTCGGCGTCCGCCGGATGAGCTAGTAGGTGATGGAGTAGGATTATAGCGCAAAGGTTGTCGGTGAACTAGGCTGTTAGCGCGCGACGAGGAGGGGGAGCCTGTCGCACTGCTATTTCGAGAATGGTGATACACTCCTCCGTCCGATGCGTCAGATCCGGAGACTGGTGGTGAGAGCGGGTCATAAAGAGCTGGAGATTGGGGCGGGGGTGATCCAGACAATGGCATCCTGCTGCCATGAGGCTGCGAGGCATTATACACGGGGTTGCCGTAGCCTTGAGGCAACATGCCCAACGATGGCTGATACCCCATCGCTGGCTGCATCTCAGACTCAGGGAAATGGCCTGCAAGCAGAACGCATTCAATGCGGATCAGAATTAGGTACACTACGCTAACGTGCAGGAAACGGGGTGACACCCACGCGGCTGAGCTCCAGGGTGTACTGGATAGTTGACCATGCCTGGCGGCTGCTGGTAAGGCATGTAGTTGCCGTGGTCTTCATCGGACGCATATGCGTAGCTTTGAGCGACGAAATTTTGGTCTTCGTTCATGGTTGATTGCTGGGCGAACTGGTCCATCCGGGTGTGCGCGAGTTGTAGGGTCGTGGAGGTCGTGTCTCTGGAGAGAAAGCGAGGCTGGGGTCGTAAACGAGAAAGACAAAAGAGAGAGAAGAAAAGAGGCAAGAAACAATGAGAAAATAAGAGACAGTGAAGAGCTGAGCCGACGCAGGCAGACAGAAACCCAAGTGGCGGTTTGCCTTCAACACACTCAGTTTCCCCGACGCCACATAGAGACCCCCTCTGGTTTTCCCACGCTCCCTCTCATCAAATACAACGTCCGCCTTGTTCTCGCCGCCGTCCGCAACGACGGGCGGGCCCTCTCAAATATGGCACAAGGTCGCTACCGACGCTGCTGCTACTGAGATCAACGACGAGGGTCGCTGGAGGACATATCATTTGCAAATGAACGGAAACAAAAAGCAGCGCCCGCACTACGATGGCCACAGCGGTAGCTAAACACGACCAAACGCAGAGCACAAACATTGCCCACTACTGCGACACAACAACAACAACCGTTCAGCTTCTCGACCGTCGCAATCACCGCGTCTCTTGTGTGGACGTTGTCCCCAGCGAGGATGGCAAGTACGACCCAGGCAGCCTCGGGTCGGTATTCTTGCCCACCCGGCTGTGAGCATATCACTTCCTCTTCAGTTCACTGTACATTATGCTCCAGCGTGTGTCATCCTGTACGTACTACGCTGGTCCTCAAACAAAGTCATTCTCCACGTCAAGCCCTGCGTCGCGTATCGATAACGCTCCAACAAGTCATAGACGATCTGTACGTAGACAGCAATCTAACTGAGTTCGCGAGACACTCGGTGCAAATTTTGATCATTGACGGATAATATACAAGATCCACACAGCAGCAGTACACAAACCTAGATCACAGGCGAATAACCCCATTCGTATCCATGCCGTGAGCTGGACCGTTTGCCGGAGGATGCTCTTCCTCATCCTCGTCGTCTTGTTCATCCAAGAACCCAGGTGGACCGCTAAGCATACCCTCTTCTTCATCTGCCAGTCCGCGGTAATGACTGCTAATATTCGTCCGTCTATTGCCAAGATATCCTCCGCTGGAACCACGATTCGCGAAACGTGCATACCACTTTCGGAAGAAGTGAATGGTGTCCTGCAGAGACACGAGGGAGTATCGCGGTATGGCGTCAAGGCCCCGCAGGTCGAGAACCAAGAAATTGTACAACGTGCCGAGGATAACGTAGAGCACGAACAATCCGCCAATTCTACATTCAGACCCGTAAGTAGTGGCTCAATGTGTAGATCTCTGGACGTACGTAGAAGCGAGGATGTTCAGGACACTCCATGCGCCTCCTGAGCCTCGGCGCATGTGTGTAGGGCATGCCACCTGTAATTGGAGTCAGACCAGCGTACAACACCCAAATAAGCCAGGAATCATAACTCACGTTGGTCTTCCATTCAATAAAGAAGTAACAGGATGAATCCTCGGGAGGTGGTAGCTGCGCTATCAACACGGGTTCACCTTCGGTAGGTGCTTGTATGAGCCTACGGCGATTGCTTACGGCAGACAAGTTAAAGGCGTACCTATACCAGCTGACGTATCACACTTGAAATGAATGGTCGTGGCAGCATGCATGTGCTGGTGTGTAGGGCATGGCGAACCCTTCACCATGGTCAGAGTAGGACTTCCGTCCCGGACTGCCAGAGTGGTATTGGCATATCTGCAGACACAAGGGAAATGGAAACACACGGTCAATACTTTTCGAGACAGATGAGGCGCAATGTCTCGGACTTACCCTAACGAGAAGTCGCCGTGTTCTCGACGCGTGAAACCACCGACTTTGTCAGGCTCTTTAACCGTTAGTGCCCAGGTCTCCTTGGTCGCGGGCTGGCAAACATTGATGTAGATATCATGACCATCGACGGATTTGAGCGTGTAGTCCGTCCTAGAGACTGCATGAATTAGTGACGTTCGGTACAAGTCTTGGTCTGCGGCGTTCACTTTGACTTTAGCGGATTGAGGTCGAAGAACTGGTCCCCGTCTCTGACAGTGCAAGGTTCGTCTTCATCGTCCGCTTTTACATTGGAGACAAGCACTAGTACTGAGAATACCAAAAGCCAAAGCTCCCATATTCTCGCCATGTCTTGGGTATCCTGTGGTCGTCGTCGAGGATGAACTCGTTGATTACGACCAGCCAGGCACTGGTGGCCGTACTTGGCGCAGTGCATCAATCATTGACGGACGCGCGCAGAACGTGGTGCGTGGGAACGACCTTCCGAAACTGGCATTGCCCAATGAGCGAATGAGAGTTATCCGTTTGCAACCGACGACAACGACGACGACGTGAACCGTCTCAAACCCGACTTCCAACACCCCACCACCACCGGCGAGGATGGCCACTACGCTGCTCCGCCGCCAACTCGCGCGGGCCTCTCCAAGGCTCGCTGCGTCGACCAGCATACCCTCCTTCGCTGCCTCCCGCCGTACACTCTCTACTACCACTGCAGCGCAAGCGGAACCTCTCACACAGGCAGGGAAGCCGGTTCACGATACGCACACTGCGGAGGACTTACATGGGATGACTGCTGCTGATATTTTGGCGGAGACAGGGACAAGGAAAGATGCCACAATGAGGCATTTCACGGGTAAGCAGTACACTTTATTACGCTAGAGCGAGTTTGTCTTATCCATGTCAAATACGTGGAATAGTCAACTTTGGGTATGTAGACACTTTGATGTCGGTCTAGAAGCTCGCTGAGGTATCTTGCAGTCCCCAGCATCCCGCTGCCCACGGAGTGCTCCGTCTTATCCTGGAACTGAACGGTGAAGAGATTCTTCGCGCGGACCCGGTTCGTCATATGCTTGGTCCCGTCAAATTTGTACTAATCATACTTTGTAGCATATTGGTCTCTTGCATAGAGGAACTGAGAAGTTGATTGAATACAAAACCTACACCCAAGCGCTACCCTACTTTGACCGTCTGGACTATGTCTCCATGAGTGCGTTCACCACAATACCACCCGTTATCCGAAGCTAATCTTTGTTCAGTGACGAATGAGCTTTGTTACTCGCTTGCCGTGGAGAAACTTTTGAACATCGAAGTTCCGGAACGTGCTAAATGGATTCGAACACTTTTCGGAGAACTCACTCGCGTCCTCAATCGTAAGTAAATTATCGACTGACGTGTGCGCAGTGCGTAGCGCAGTCAATATGAACTCCCGGCTGACTTATCTGCTCCGTCAGACCTGATGGCCGTCCTCACACACGCTATGGATGTCGGTGCCCTGACGCCCTTCCTCTGGGGTTTCGAAGAGCGAGAGAAGCTCATGGAGTTCTACGAACGAGTGTCCGGAGCCCGCATGCACGCCGCCTACGTCAGACCAGGAGGCGTCGCTTTCGATTTGCCACATGGTCTCCTGAACGACATCTTCATGTGGGCGACCCAGTTCAGTTCACGTGTGGACGAGATCGAGGAGGTCGTGACCGGAAACAGAATCTGGAAGCACCGGACGATTGGCATTGGGAAGGTCACGGCGAAGGAGGCTTTGGACTATAGCTTCAGCGGAGTGATGTTGCGCGGAAGTGGTATCGCATGGGACTTGAGGAAGGTCGCGCCATATGACAAGTATGACGAGGTATGTCATTCATTTATCGATACTTTATTCCATCCATGTCTCACTAAAAATATTTTTTCACAGGTCGAATTTGATGTTCCCGTGGGTAAGAACGGTGACTGTTACGACCGTTACCTCTGTCGTGTACAAGAGTTCCGCGAGTCGCTGCGTATCATTCACCAGGTACGTACTCCCATCTATCGTTTTTCTTGAATATGTCTGATAAGAAGTGACAGTGCTTAAACAAAATGCCCACCGGTGTCGTCAAGATTGATGACTACAAGCTCGTTCCCCCACCACGAGCATCCATGAAAGAGAGCATGGAGGCGCTCATCCACCACTTCAAGGTTTGTTTTCCTCTTACCTTTCCTCACCATGACCATAACTGATGCTGTCATCTGTAGCTCTTCAGCGAAGGATACTCAGTGCCTCCAGGTGAGACGTACACCGCCATTGAGGCACCCAAGGGCGAGATGGGTGTCTACCTTGTGTCGGACGGCACGAACCGCCCCTACCGTTGCAAGATTCGTGCTCCCGGATTCGCTCATTTGGCGGGTGCTGATTTCATGATGAGACGTGAGTACTTACTCATCATTGCTTTAACTTTTGAGAATAAATGCTGATCTGTACTACTCGTTTTTTTAGATGTGAGTTGCCGGTGGTATACATGCAAGAAACGCAGAGTTGAGATGACTGATTTGTTTTCTAGCACTACCTTGCCGACGCTGTGGCCATCATCGGTACCATGGTCAGTCTTCCTCCTTCCATTTCTCCTTAAATCTGAGTCTAACGGCTTCTATTCACAGGATCTCGTGTTCGGGTATGTCATCCCTGCTTCTCCTAGGCTCATCTATTTTGCGTAGCCTGAACTGATTTTTGTGCTTCTTTGTGTTTGCACAGCGAGGTCGACCGGTAATTGGTCAACACATTCCGGGTGGTTCTGTCGTCGTGGTTTTATAGTAGATACAGCGCATCGTCAATGCAAGAGTGGTTTCCTTTTCGACTTTCCGTCACGCGAGAGATACCGCGAGCATACTATTGCCTATCGAACGCAAGCTTACAGCGTTGGTAAGATAGCATATAGTGACATACGACGAGATACCAGCACTGCAATATATACGTGTGCTTGTGAGCAGAGCGACGAGACTACCATACGTCGGGCGGCAGCCGCTTTTGATCGTGCCGCCATCAATTTTGAGACGAAATCGACCGACAAATACCTCAAAGTACTTACACCAAGAACAGCCAACATCATGTCCGAGCCCGAGTATAAGAAATGTACTCGCTGTGGAGCCTACAAGCTCCCCGACGCATTTGGTATACGGCAGAAGGACAGCGTTACCGGCGGGAAGAAGGGCGAACCAACGAGCAAATGCGCGTTGTGCATGGACGATGACAGACGATACAAGCGGAGCAAGAATAAAAACAAACGGAAGAAGTCGATGCAAGAGGAGGATCCGGACCTCGCTGCGTGGACTCAGACAGAATGGGATGGAGAGAGAGAGGGAGAGGAGGAGGTGAAGACGGTGACGATAGAGGAGTTTCTTGCCCGATTAGGCAGTTGTGTACGGTCGAACGCTGCTTCCTCCGAGTCAGCTTCAGAAAAGAAGCCGGGTGTGTTTAAGTTTGCGGAGCGCGTGGATTGTCGGAGTATACAAGCTTCCTCTGATGGGAAGGACAAGTTTGAGCTGCGTGGGAGGGCTGATGAACTGGTCAAACTGGTCGAAAGGGAGACGAAGTGGCGGTGGACGTGAGTACTTCATATCGAGACCTACCGTCTGCTTCAAGTCAAATATAAGCTCAAGCTGACATCCTACTCGGATTCTAAGGTACGAAAACACCCGCCCACGCGTCCGCCGAGGCGACACCGTCTTCAGCTACAGCTGCGCCCAATCCAACGCCCGCGAAGCCGCACCCAAAGTCCCTCGACTCGGGAGAAAAAGTAGAAACAGGAAAAGAATGGAGAGGTTCCCGTGTAATGGGTGGCTGTTCGTTGCTGTTGCGCCGGATAGTTTGGTGGTTGTGGTTAGGGTTGGGCATGAGGTGGGGCATTGTAGGCATAAGGATTTCGATACTGATGATGAAGGCGGTGGTGATGAGGGAGGTCAAGTTGAAGCTGAAGCTGAAGATGAGACAGTGGTACCGACTGCGTAGTGTTTTGGTGGGGTATGAAGTGTATAGTGTATTAAACAGCAGCTTCAGGTGTAGTGTACTGTGAAAGGTATAACAACAGTGTCCTAGCCCGTCACCTCCCCTGCCAAGGACAACTAGACGAACTCTAGTGGATGCTTATCCTTCTCGCTAATGACGACTTCAAGACCTTCCAGGGTCTGCGCCATAGCAGGATCTACCGCGGCCTCTCCGTCCGCTGCGATTTCTTCTCGTAGCTTGCGTGCGAGGCGACGGAGGTATCCGCGTTCTGTGTTTGTGTGGCCGCCTGTTATGGTAGGTAGTATAGCAGTGCATAAAAGAAAACGGGTAAAGGAAGTCAATTTGATCAGTAACCGTTCTTTCGATCAAAGATAGACAAAGAGGCGAGAAGGTGAGAAGTGGAGAGGTGAAGAGACGTACAGAGAATGACGACGTGCCCTGATGCGACCGCGGCGAGAACTTCGTGATGTGACATCTCGCCAGTGACCCAAACGTTTGCGTTGGATGATGCGACAAGTGAGCCGGCCGAGCCTGCGCCCAAGGCGACGGTTGTGATGTTCTTCTCTTCGGGGTCAAGTCCGGGAGGATAGGCTACTTGTACTGCAGGAGTTGGAGCAACGCAGACAGGCAGGGAATAGTAGTGAGGCAGAGGAATAACCACCGTGTGTTTGTTTGACGTTGGTGAGAGTAGTTGTAGTTGGGAGAGACGACAAGAGAGTAGGAAAGCGAGATCAGAAACGAGCTTATACGAAGAGCACAAACAAACTCACTCTGATCGAGCTTGAGCCAAAACTTGACCATACTCTCCACCTTCTTCACACTAACCGGTGCCGCATACGTGACCATGCGTCCCTGTCCACCCATCCCATTCTCAAACGTCTCACCAATAATGCTCGTCTGACTCGCATAGATCTTCTTGTTGCCATCCTGCACGTATATGGAGCAGCCCTCGGCGAGCCAGTCGTTAATGCCGTTGGTGACTGAGTCCAAGGCGGAGTGCGGGGAGTAGATGGAGATGCCGGCGGCGGCGCAGCGGAGGAGGTTCGATTGGAGGGGGTTGGTGAGGGTTAGGGAGGTTAGGGGTTTGAAGAGCGGTGGGTGGTAGGCGATGATGCAGAAGGTGGGAGTGTTGAGGGCTTCTTCTGTTACTTCTTGCGTGAGGCTGCGAGGTAGGTTAGTACAAGTACCGCGGCTTCCGTGGGGATGTTGAGAGCGTCGGAAGAAGACGTACTCGATAGTGAGAAGGATACGGTTTGCTCGTGGGCGTGTGTGGGCAGATTCTGCTCGGGTGGCGTGAGGTGAGCGTTCTGGCTCAAAGCATACGAAGGTATTAGGAGTTACCTAGCAGCAGTCCTACCTACATGACGTGAGTACCGCTGAATATTCCGCAGAAGAGAACCATGAAAAACTCACGTTATCCCACTTCTCAGCGAACCTGAGTGGTGCGATGCGTTCCATGCAGCCGCACACTGCTCTAACGATGGACATGGCTCTAGGGCGTTGAACTAGAAATTAGCGAGTAAGGTAAGTGGGGGTCCTGGAGGACGAGTAAGATGGTGGACTCTGGCTAAGACTGGGGGTGGCGAGGCGGTGTTGGGAGACAAGAGATGAAAGAACCCGCGTACCCGAAGACTGCGACGAGTGACCTCTGCTTGGATGTTTGGTGAGCACGGATGCACGGCTCACTGACTGTCAAAATGATCGCCAGCTCAATATAACAGCCGCCCAATCGCAGACGCGCCCTTCGTTATCGCGTCGATCACGTGCAGGTTCGGCACGTGGGCTCGATGACGCAAGGGTCGCGCTGTCCGATCCCGCCTCTGCAGTGCTTGCTGACAGAGATCTGAAGAGAGCTTACTAGAGGGCATAAGTAACTTACTTATCGATCTACTGATCCTAGAGTTCCACTCAAACTGAACCTACGCGGGGTGCAGTATATAAGCCATGCTCAATCGATTCTACAGAGGTTTCTCATCTTTCTTCTCTTCCCCCGTCGACCCAGTAAGCACTCCCCTCCCTCTCGAACATCCTGAACCGCTTGTTCACCACGGCTACTCCTTCCTCTTCCAACCCGTCGCCTCACCAGCGTAAAGTCATGGCTGCAAAAGACATCGCAGAGGTACGCGTCGTCTCTTCACTTTTACCTCCGCTTTTCTAACTAAAACTGCTTTGTTCTGCACAGGCCGCCATTGCTGGCAACACGATCACTATCTTCTCAAAGACTTACTGCCCGTACTGCAAGCGGGCGAAGAGCTTGCTCACCTCGGAGTTCCCGAGCGTGAAGACTGAAATCCTCGAGTGCGTCACTCGTTCAAGTTACTCCATTCCATTCTACTGTGGCTCACCTGTGTTCCCACAACATAATAGACTCGACGACCGCGATGACGGCAGCGAGATCCAGGATTACCTCGCACAGAAGACCGGCCAGCGCTCAGTCCCCAACATCTTCATTAGTACGTTTCTATATTCTGTCCTTCTCGTCTCTAGTACTCGCGCTAATCCACACCCCTTCACCAGACCAGAAGCACGTTGGTGGATGCGACACTGTCGTCGCCCTCAACTCCCAGGGCAAACTCTCTGAGCTCGTCGGCGCGTAAGCCCCTTCCCACACTCGCATGGCCTTTATCGGTTTGTTCAGCATGATACACTGTATATCGTAGAAGCTCGGCTCGGCTGTAATGAATGGAATACGGATACTCTACAACTATGTTACACGTCCGAATGGCCCAATACCGCCCAATACAGTGCCTCGCGTGAATCCACGGTATAGCTACGAACGCAGTCACTCATACTGCTGGTAGGTCATGTTCACCGACTAAGGCAAACATCCCTATGTCCTAACTTCCAGTGTCTACGCAACGAGAGTCAGAATGGATAGCTCCACTGGGAGAGAAAACAATAAACACCTCTTCTGACAGCGCGTGCTGCAATAGTATGCTGACCAGCAGCCCTTGCAGACGCGGCGGGTCTTGTGCCACGCCGCCTTTCGTCCATAACACGGGCACTCCGTCAATGAGCAGCCTTGAAGGCGTTCTTGAGGAGTAACATAACTGATAAGCGTCTCCAATCTGTCATTTGCCCCAGATTTCTTGTTGAAACGATACACAACTCCCAGCTCGTTCCATTGCTCTATGACTTGTAAGAGTTTGTCCAAAGTATCTCTGTTTTCTTTAGTCTTCAGTTCTGGCAAGCGCGAGGTAGAGCGAAGATTGTTCAGAACGGGGAGCCAGTGCGCTTGCAAGATGCGTCGAAGGTAGGCGTGGTTTCGTACCGCTTCTGGTACGACAAACGTTTGGGCGTGTCTGCCGTAGGTGCTGTACAGCGCAAGGAGCATGATGATGCTGTCTGCAGGCCCCGAAGTCTTATTAGTACCGTCACATCAGTACACCATTGAGCTGACCGTGATGCGCCTTGCTTAGATCAACAGGGGGGATGTATGCACCGTCTAGGGCTGCCACAACCACTGACAAAAAGTTGAGATCACATAGGTTGTCGCTGAGGTCCTGCGCGACACCATGCTGGTCACAAAGAGATATAGTACTGGTTGCAATCAATAGTCAGTCCATTGGTGTCCGTGAGGAGAAATTTAGCACTTGCTGGAAGCACTCCAAGATTGCCTGTGATATTCCCCGAGGCGCATAAGGCACATCGCTCATGTCTCCATTGCATTGATATCGTTGGAATACATTGGCCAGAGCGTACAGCGCCTTTTGTCGAGTTTCTGCAGAGATCCCCACGGGCAATTCGGTCCCCGGCAGCACAAACATTGCAAGGGACAGATGCCTTTCTAGCTGTGCTGGCTGTAGTAGCTCCTTATCAACGGCTAGGAGAGCATCGGAGAAAACCTCCAGCGGGTTTTCGTGGCCAACGACGGCTGGCACGGCGTCCGCCACAAATGCATATATATCTGGCACTGATTGCACGCTCAAGATACTAGAGACGATGCGCGCGCAGGAGTGTGCGTTGTATCTCGGTTTACCTGCATGGCGCCATATATAGAACGCGACATGGGCAGCGTACGATTTTATCGTAGGTGTATGCTGTCTAGAAGTCGACAAAAGCATTCCGCATGATGGTGAGAGGCGAAAAACGACGACTCGGAGGGAATGATGCTTACTGAGACTGTTGTTCCATGAGAAAATAAGATTCCAACAAGTATCGAACGAGGTCGAATATTTCCCCGCCTCCCCCTGTAAATTCTTCGGTGAGGACGATGCTCTTATATTCCCAAAGGAGCTTCCATAGCGCAGGGAATTGTAGTGTGCATTGATGGCACAGCTCCGCGTTCAGAGGTTGTAGAATTTTCTTTCCAAGCACGATCAAGAGTTGACCGACACATCTGAGTGTCACGAATAGCTGGGTCTATAGGTATAGATCACAGAGTGTGATTATGAACACCACCAAGTTTCAAGACCTATGGGTAAATAACGAAGACACACCGTAATGCGATCACGATGTTCGGGGTCGTCCATCCTTCTCAGGTGCGTATACCACAGTTTGTTCGACACAATGTCGAGCAATGTGACCAAGAGCTTGCCAGACTTCAGTTCTTGGGGTGCCTGGTCTTCTTTCCTTGGGAATGAAAGTATGAACGGCAGGTACCTAGGGTCTTGGGTACGAAATAAGTCTCTGGCTACCTCGGCGGCGCGTTCAGGTCGATCCTGGAACAAGCTTATGTATTCAGGCCAGGGCTCCCATAGGTCCATTGTAGCTGGCGGTCGAGGGGTAGTAGTAGCGTCCGTCGTAGCCATTGCGGCTGGGGTTGATGACGGTCAGAGGTTGAGCTCGGTTGAGGCCAACATAGTTCCTAAAGTATCTACGTGATCATTTTGAGTTGAGTACAGTCATTGGCGCGGTCCATGCTTACATACTTCAAGTTCCTCTTGGTTACCCGTGCAATTCGCGGAAGCCCATAGATTCGACATACCTCCTCTTAAAAGTTCGAGTTGCGATTAAGTATCTGTCTATTCGATGTCGATGGAAGTAATATTCAGACAAGACGTTCGTGACCAAACCTGTCCAAACAGCGCTGTATTAGCGCCCCGGCGTGCGCTCTATTCCGAGTCCGTGCTTCGTTGCTACTAGTAACAAGTAGTAGCATCTTCAGGTACGAGGTATGAGCGTGGAGCGTGCTCAACGTCTTGGTCGTTGTATCATGCGAAAGCTCAGAGCGGACGAGCGAATGTAGAACTGACAATCACTTGATCAAGTCCCGTTCCTCAAGTATCAGCACACCGGCTGGCACATTCGTCCGTGGCTATACTTAGCTACAAATGCAACCACTCCTACTACTCGCAAGTCAGTTTGAACTACTGCGGCAAACACTTCTATGTCCTAACTTCCAGTGCCTGTGCAATGATAATCAGAATGGACAGCTTCCCTGAGAAAGAACACATTAATCACCTCTTCTGGCAGCGCGTGCTGCAATAGAATGCCAACCAGCATCCCTTACAAACACGTCGAGTCTTGTGATACGCGTCCTTTCGTCCATAACATGGACACTCCGTCAACGAACAACCTTGAAGTCGTTCTTCAGGCGAGACATAGCTGATGAGCGTCTCCAGGCGGTCATCTTCCCTGGACCTCTTGCTAAAGCCGTACACATCACCCAGTTGCTTCCATTTTTCGGTGACTGTAAGAAGCTTGTCCAAAGTATCTCGATTCTGATTGCTCTTTAGTTCCGGTAAGCGCGAGGTAGAGCGAAGATTGTTGAGAACGGGGAGCCAGTGCACTTGCAAGAGACGGCGAAGATAGGCGTAGTTTCGTGCCACTTCTCGTATTGTGGACGTTCGAGCATGTTTTCCGTAGATACTGTAGAGTGTAATGAGTATAAGGATGCTATCTATGATCCTCAGACCGTCGGTTAATACCGTTATATTGATATTGCAACACTAACAGGGCTTACCTTGATGCGCAAGGGATAGATCGCAAGGAGGGACGTATGCATCATCGAGGGCAGAGACCACCACTTGCATGAAGTTGAGATCATATGGATTGTCGTTTAGGTCCTTCGCGACACCATCCTGGTCGCAGGCGGATATAGCACTGCGTATTCAACAGTCAGAACATTGATGTCTGTGAGAGAGAGTTGACTTGCTAGAAGCAATACAAAACCGCTTTCGATATCTTCCGAGATGCGTAAGGAGCGCCTTCCATGTCTCCATTGCAATGATATCGCTGGAATGCCCTGGCCAGAGCATACAGCGCCTTTGTTTTGGACTCTGCGGGAACCTCAAACTCGGAGAGGTCTTCGGTCCTGCGTAGCACAAACATTGATAGGGAAAGATGCCGATGCAGCTGTGATGGCTGTAGCAGCTCCTGGTCAACAGCTAATAGAGCATCGGAGAAGACGTCTAGCGGGTTTTTCTGTCCGATAACGACGGACACGACGTCCGTCGTGAAGTCGTGTAGGCCATCTAGGGACAGTGTGTTCAAGATATCCAAGACAATGTACGCACAGCTGTGTGCGCTGTTTTTCGGTTTCAAGTTGCCTGCATGGCACCAAGCATAGAACGCAACGTGAGCAACGTACGATTCCAATGTAGGTGTATGCTGTCTCAAAGTATGGTGTGAGCATTCAGATGCCCAGTTTGAACGTCGGCGACAAGGAGGAACCGATGCTTACTGGAACTGCTGATCCATGAAAAAATGACACTCCAACAAGTATCGAACGAGGGTAAGTATGTGCGTGTCCGCTCCTTCAAACCTCTCGACGAGGACGATGCTTCTATGCTCCCAAAGGAGCTTCCACAGCCCAGGGAAACGTTGCATGCATTGAAGGCACAGCTCCGCGTTTAGAGGATGCAGGACTTTCCCTCCGGACGTGATCAAGAGTCTACCTATGCTTATAAGTGTCCAGTGTAGCTGTGACTATAGGCAAAAAAACATAGAGCACGATTAGTAACACCACCATCATGACCCGTGACTAAGTATCGAATACACACCGAGATGCGCGAGAGCTTGATGAAATTTTCTGGACTAGCTGTTTCTCTCAGCTGGATATACCACAGCTCGTTCGACGCAATGTCAAGCATTGTGAGTAGGAATTCATCAAACTGCAGCGCTTCTGGCGTCTGGTAGATGTCTTCCTCCGTTGGGAATGAGAGTATGAACGGCAAGTACCTAGGATCTTGGGCGTGAAACAGATCTCTGGCTACCTCCGCGGCGCATTCAGGTCGTTCATGGAACAGGCTTGTGTATTCAGGCCAGGGTTCAAAGACGCTCATCATTGTATACGGCGGTTGAGAGCTAGCTGCAGTAGCCTCATTCACTGTGCTGGGGTTGAACTTGTACATTAATGGCGGCCAGAGGTCTTTAAAGTATATACGTGATCAGCTCGCGTGCCACCATTGTCTAGGTGCAGATATTAGCATGGTTACTACTTACATACTTCAGGTTCCTCTTGCTTCGTTGTAGGCCGCGGTTGCAGAGTCAAGTGGTGAAGTCCACAGACTGCTGGTGCGCTGGCACGCAAATGCCAGGGTGAATGAGAAAACTGAAGAAAGGCCTAGTAAGTACATGGGCAGATGTACATAGCGAAAGCTCATAGATTCGGCCTACCTCTTTCAATGCGAGTTGCGATTATCTGTATACTATTCGATGTCGATGGAGGTGAAGTCAATATCCAGACAAGACGTTCATGACCAGTGCTGCGGAGCGCTGTATTGGGCGCTCCGTCTAATACCTTCCGAGTTGTAACGTGCGCGGCACGCGCCCGTGACGTCCCAGCCAATCACGGCTCGTGTTTCTTTGTTCTTCCCGTTCCTCGTCGTTTTTCACCCCTCCTCGTCTCTACCACATGGTCTCTCTTATTCTAGTTGGTTCTCGTCTTGTTCTGTAGCGTCTCGGTCTGTAATCCCTCACGCCTCGAACAACCCAGTCTCTTTTCATTTCGTATTATAGGTTCTTTTCTACGCCTAGCGCCTAGCACACAACCTGTATATATAGGCCTTCTCGTCGTAGTCGAGAAGGGCAGGATTCCTAGCAAAACAGTCTTCATCCCTGTCTTTCGCTCTCGAGTGCTTTCCCTCTCTCCCAGTGTGACGTTGGTTACCTTATCGGTCACAGACGTCACACGAGTCGTGCACTGTCCCGGCCGTACGCGCGCTTCAAGTTCATCATTGGTGCTACCATGAAGTACTTAGGACACTGGCATACAGCATAAGCGTGCGATACCTCAGAACGGACGAGCAAATGCAGAAACCGGGAAGCAAGGAGCCAGTGTTGAATGCGGGATAAAAAGAGTACCTGCGATACTTAGAAGGATGTCATACTAAAATCATCTTCGCCCCCTTCGTCACTACATACTGGAAGGCTGTCGGCAGACAGGGAGGTCCATGTAGTTCGAATGCGAATTTTCCATGCCTGAGCATCCTGAACTAGACCTGTCAGTGGCAAGGTGTTAAGCATGCGAGCGGTTTCAATAGTACCAGCACACCAACACCAGTGTCTATAGCTATAAATGTGGCCCCTCATACTACTCGTAGATCAGTTTGAGCTACTGCAGCAAACACTCCTATGTCCTAACTTCCAGTGTCTATGCAATGATAGTCAGAATGGAAAGCTTCCCTGGGAAAGAACACATCAATCACCTCTTCTGGCAGCGCATGCTACAATAGAACACTGACCAGCAGCCCTTACATACGCGGCGAGTCTTATGATACGCTGGCTTTCGTCCATAACATGGACACTCCGTCAACGAACAGCCTTGAAAGCGTTCTTCTGGCAACACATAGCTAATGAGCGTCTCCAGTCGGTCATCATCTCTGGACCTCTTGCTAAAGCCATACTCATCTCCCAGCTGTTTCCAATTTTCTGTGATTGTAAGGAGCTTGCCCAAAGTCTTTCGATTTTCGAAGCTCTTCAGTTCTGGTAAGCGCGAGGCAGAGCAAAGATTGTTGAGAATGGGGAGCCAGTGCACTTGCAAGAGACGGCGAAGGTAGGCGTAGTTGCGTGCGACTTCTTGTGTGGTGGATGTTCGAGAGTGTTTTCCGTAGATGCGGTACACTTCAAGGAGCATGATGACGCTATCTACGAGCCTCAGACCGTCGGTCAATACAGTCATGTCAGTATTATCACACTAGTACAGCTAACCTTCATGCACCTGGCATAGTTCGGAAGGAAGGGCGTATGCATCGTCTAGAGCAGCCACGACTACTTGCATAAAGTTGAGATCGTATGGGTCATCGTGTAGTATCGTGAGGCCACTCACGACGGTGGCTCAGCGTGTAAGGACTTTGCTGCAAGTTAGCGGAGTCGACAAGCCGGCGGAGTATGAAGAGTCTAACCTTTCCCCCTCGTCCACCGCCGCTCCGTACTTCTGATGCGCGCCGAGAGCTGGCACATAGCGAGCTCCGTAAGCTACAAACGCGCCCGCATACATGAGCTATCAACGAATTCGTTGACACCATTGTCCGATGTCTGACTCACCGTCCGGGGCTGCTCGCCAACTCCATAGAGGTAGGTCCTGCCGTTCAGGAACGGGTGGAGGTAGCCGCGAGTGCTGTCGAGCATCGTGCAGGAGTGCTCTTTCCCGGGGAGAGGTTCAGTTAGTCATTGTGGCTCCTCCCCCGTTACTTTAAGCATAGCTAGGTGAGGCATGGTAATATGGAATCGCTACATCAGAGGAACGTCTATCCGCATTTGCGTGATGGAATGGAGTGGCAAACCCCGCTAACTTGCAAGTCAACAAAAGTAACTTTGTCAACTTCTCGCACGAAAGTTAGCGCAAGTTACACCCGCAAGTTCGAATGTGAGCCGCCCGTCGAACATACTACTCACAACAATCAGCGCCATATTCATGTCAATCGAATAGGAAGTATAGCTGCAGAACTCACCCTTGCCATCGCACTAGACAACCGCACAGCGCTCATGCATCATGATTAGCTTTCATCGTGTGGTATAAAGAAGCTTAGCGAGCCTTGGCATGCGCCAACATCGAACTGTCATAGAGAATCCAATGTCATTGTACCATCATCGTTCATAACCACATCTTCCAAGTCGTCTCCGCCTCCGTCTGCTTCATCAACATTCGCAGGTTCAACTCCACCCTCGGCAGACACGCTAGCCTTGGGTTTGAAGGCAAATCTGTCAAGCGTTCTCGTTTTGCCGTCGTCTGTGGCTTGGTCTTTTGATTGGAGGGCTTTGGGTTTTCGTTTGCCTGTCCCGGCGGTGGGCTCGGTTTCGTATAGTGGTATTAGTTCTGGTGAGTGGAACGTCACCAGAGATGATTTAGCTGCAGTGTTGGAGAAATCAGATAGAACGTCAAGGACGTACCTTCGAGGAAGAAGAACTCCTCTGCCCTCCTACATATTGATGCTGTTATACGGCATACTTACGTCAGCGGCCTATCGCCCAGCTACCAAGAATCGCTGATGCAACACGTACCGACATCTTTCCTCTGTACAGTCAGCCTACTCTCGCGCACAGCAAGACGGTGGCTCGCCTCAGACAGACGTTTGACGAACTCTTCAGTGGCGAGTGAGATGAGGAAGACAGCTTCACGTGAGACTTGCGGAAGCTCCTGTTGCAATCGCGTCGAGTGTTCGTCAGCTAGAACGTAATTGCATAGATGTCAGCGGCGCACCTTGTCGGCCTTTAAGATCTTCTGCACTCTCGACACAGGAAACACAGATTTGCCAGGTGTGTGTACAGGCGCGTTGGCTTGAGGATCTCGTGGTTTACGCTTCTTTGTTGGTGCTGTTGTCGTTGAAGACGATGGCTGGTCGTTGTCAGGGTCGAGCTGCATGCTGTCTTCTGCGGTGTGGACATCTTCTTCGTGGTCGGAGGGCATGATGTGGCGAGTGGAGTTCTTGACTGAGGAGTTCGTTGAGTACAAAGATGATCTGGAGTTCGGTTCACTGACTGGATGGAGTGACTTGGAAGCTTGGAAATTGTATTGGTTCTAGTGCACGTATTGGTCGAGATGAAGGGATAATCCGCGTGACGTCACGCGTTCTGTGACTGCATGTTTACCGCGTCTACAAATTTGATAAGCAGGCGAATCCGTGATCACTACCATCTAGTAAGTTATCTTGAATGCCTTCATGATGTACGTATGTCCTATATAACGCTTAAGCTTCCTTCGGAAACAGGTTTGTTCCGTATCTTGGCTTTTGTAATCAGCGGGCAGGTACCAAGCTGGTGCGCAGGTCTATACTTCCGAGTCGTGTTCACGCTCATTTCACTGAGGCTGCTAACACTGTATTCTTACTAGGCTACACAATATTCGGATCGTAATAGACTCTACCTCCCATACCTCGGTACACAATGCCCACAGACCCAACAACAACAGCAGCCGCCCTCCTCCAAATGCTAAGCGGGGACTTCGGCCCAAGCGTCAGCTTCACCAAGCCATGGCCGCAGTTCGTACGCGTATTCAACGAATACCCCCTCCGCGCCGCGTCCATCGCCCGCGAGCTCTTCCGCGCCAGAGATCCCAAATTCATGCCCTTTATCCTCTCGTTTCCCTGGGACGAGGAAGTCCCACTGTTACCCAGGGAATTGCACTCCTCGGAGTTTCTGACTACTATGTTGGAGATCGTGTCGGATGAGTCGTGGTATAAGCAGATGAGGGAGATCGCTGGTCCGGATGGATCGGTTGGCGACTCCCTGCTTCCGGTAGGTTTTTCTGACTCGAAGAGCCAAGCCTTCAGACGTGTCTCTGACTATCGCTGTTTGCGATAATTTCAGCACCATCTGTACTGGTCATTGAACTGCCTTGGTAAACTCTTCATTGTGGACAAGGGCCAGGTACAACGACCGCAAAGCGTCAACCTATGTCTACAGTGCATCCCGCGGTTCCCCATGCTTTGGAAACTGCTCTGGGAGTACAGGGACCTCGTCCTAGTCCCCAACTTTGCGGGCATAGATGGCGGGGTGTTCGTCATCGTGAGGTATCTCGTAGAGTGCCATTTCTTCCTCGTTAAACAGTTCCAGTGAGCCTCAGTCGTATTCGTCACAACTCGTATAGATACAGACCTCTAACAATGCACCTTAGGGAGAGCGTCCCTCATTTGTCGACACACGCAGCGCACATTGCACTCCTCCTCTGGAACCGCGCCCGATCGCCCCGTTACAACGTCAAAATAACCGCAAGCCTCATCGTCGGCATGTTCGAAGAACAGCACATCAACCGCCCCGAACACATCTCCCACTTCATCAGCACCGCCGTACCCGTCGTCGTCGGCCACCAAGATCCACTCGAGATTTTCTTCAATTCTATGCAAAGCAAGGAGAAGGACTTGTTGGAGCCGAAGAATCTGTATAATAATGTGTTTCTGTCTACGGTGATTTTGCAGGGGTGTCCGAAGAAGGTGGATTTGAAGAAGGAGGAGGATAGGAGGAAGGTGTTGTTCACCCTGGCGAGGGCTTTTCATCGTTATCAGTGTGGCGGGAGTGTCATTGGTGATCGACGCATTGGGTGGAGGATACCCACTGTGTTCTTGAACAGTCTCAAGTACGTGGTGTTCCTATTCTTTCATCATGTAATTGACATAGGTGACGGTTTCCCCGTTTAGTTTCATATTTAAATGCGACAGACAAGGAGTCGTGGACGATATCCTCTACAATCCTGTCGATCTCGGATTCATGCCCGTATTGATCTCAGCTCTAGAATCTGTCGACTACATCTACGGAGACACACTATTCGAAGGTCAGCCCTCCGACGACTAACCCGATCCACTTCCATGCTTACACCTCAAAAATGTTCCACTTTACAGCAACTGTCGAATGGCTCACTACGGGGTACAAACACTACGCCGAGAAAATGCGTTTCTCAGGCCACGAAGGCGCCACACATAACTACGCCTACCTCCGGCGCATCCTCCAATCCCGCTGGCTCCCCCTCCTCGACCTCATGCGCTCCGCCCTGCGCTCTCCCTCCTTCCAATCCCGGGACACCGCCCCGCTCCAACGAATCAAGCAATTATGGGAAGATCTCGGATCGTCGTACCGTCTGAGCAAGAAGTCGAAGGAGCTCGACTCGGTGGAGACGCTGGTGGGGTATGTGAAGAGTGCGGAGAGGGAGAAAGGGTGCGCGTGGAGGGAGTGTGCGTGTTTTGGGAGGAGGGGGGTGTGGCATCGGACGAGGAGGGTGTGTAAGGGGTGTTGGGTGGCGGTTTATTGTTGTGAGCGGTGTCAAAAGGGGTGAGCTTTCAACATTCACGATCACTTGTTAGGAGACTTCTGACAGCTGTTTCACAGAGATTGGAAGTTGGGGCATAGGGATGTCTGCGTTGGCCGTCGGAGTCGGCCTACCGAGTAAAGTAAGGAATCATATATCATATCCTCATACCATCTTACGTATACTGTACCCTTATTATATACCATCTGGCTTTGTACGTTATATCGCAACTTTAGAAGGCACGCGTAATTGATTAAACGCGACGTGACGTAACGCGTTCTGTGACATTTTTCGTGTAGCCTCTTCTAGCAGCATATAACCAGGGGCGCTAGCGCTCTCAGTTATTTTGGTATCTGCACTCAAGTCGTTTGAGACGATGATGAAGAAATTCTGCTTTCTTTCCTCGCAAAATCGATCTCGCTGCTAGTAGTACAGGATAGACAACGTCTACCTCCACTGGGAGCCCTGAAGCGCTGGATTTCAAGTAATCCAAGTTAGTACAGTCGTGTCTTCCGTATATCCAGAAGCTGACTACAGAAACCCGCAGACGTCTCGTTAATGCACACCTAGATCGATATCTCACAATCAACTATTCAGCTCGCTATGGAAGCCGCAACGGCTCCACCCATTCCTTCTGAGCCGGAAATCGACTGGGCGAAGCCGCACCCCCTATTCCTCGACATGTTTCGCGATGAACCTGAACTCGTCGGGGCCTACGCCAGAGACATGTTCTCCAACGACTCTATACTATACATGTCGTTCATTCTCTCATTCCCGTGGGGGGAGAACATCCTGCAGCTGCCCGAGGCGCTGCATTCCGGCGACTTCCTCGTCGCATTGTTGGACATCGTCTCGCATGAGCTGTGGTATGCGCAGCTGAGAGACACTACTACCCCGGAGCGCATTGTGATGCAGCGGCTCGTCGCGGTGAGTGTTTTCTGCTACTTTTGGAGTGGCTCGATCCACTGACAATATCATTTTTGTTATAGATGAAGCTGTATTTGACGTTGAAATGTATTTGTAGGCTCGTGATTACGAGTCAGGCAGGCGAAGTGTACCGACCACAGAACGAGGAGGTGTGCAAGCAATGCACCGAACGATTTCCTGCGCTGTGGGGACACATGTGGCGCAATAGGGATATTGTCCTCCAGCGAGATTTCTCGCGTGCAGACGGTGAGATCTTTGAGTTTGCTCGGAAGCTGCTGGAATGCCACTTTCTATTGTCCAAAAAATATCTGTACGTGCACGTTTCTCCGCGTTATGGCATATCTAACTGTCGTGAAATTTGAAATAGAAACGACGTACCTCCATTAACGTCTCATATCGCCCACATCGCGTTTCTCCTCTGGGATCGTCGAGACCAACCAAGCTGGATGATTCACATGACTTCCTACTTCGTCCTCGAAGTTCTGAAGTTCAAAAGTAAAGAAGAAGCCAACCTGTTCCTGGAAGAAGTCGTCCCAGTCGTCATCGCCGAGCAAGACCCGATGGGGTACTTTCGAGACGCTTTACTGAGGCAGGAAAAAGATACGACGGAACCGTCGAATCTGTACCACCATCTGTTCATATGTCTGCTTGTGCTGCGCGGGTGCAAACCAAACATCGTTGTGACGGATGAAGGACGTAGGGAGGCGTTGTTCGCGCTGGTCAGGGTGTTTCAGCGTTATCAGTGCCACGGAAACATGACTGGCGCTCCTGATTCTGGGCGCAGGATAGGCGAAGTGATGCTGAAGTGCCTTAAGTAAGTATTCCGACCTAACTAATTTATTGACGTACTGATCTGAGAACTGTTTCTTCCGTTGTAGTTGGTTCCAGGAGCGTGACTATGGAAGACAGAGATATAATCTTTACCGACACATTCGTGGATGACGCACCGGGTGATACAATAATCGCGGTGGTTTCATACCTATTGCAGTGTCACTTTTTCCTAGTCGAGCATTTTGAGTGAGTATTCATCCCATGTTCTTATTCATATCATCTTTTCGTTTGCAAGATTTACAAATACTCGAACGTTACTCGTCTCTAGGCAGGATGTGCCTCCAGTGTCGTCATACGCGGCACACGTCTGCTTCGTTATCTGGCTACGCAAAGATCAGCCTAGAGTGCAAGGCCTCATGGCTGCCCGTATCGTTGTTGGTATACTGGAGGAGTCACCAAACAAACGTGACGACGTGGAAGACGTCGAATTCGTTCGTAACGTTGTGCCCGCTGCTGTTGGTCAGCAGGACCCTCTGGGAATATTCCTCAACGTTTTGACGGTCGAGGAGGACGATATGCTGGAGCCTAGGAATCTATACAATATTTTGGATATGGCCTCAATGGTGTTGTTTGGCTGTCAACCCCCGCCGCCTATATCGGAGGATACCCGTAAGAAAATGTTGTACACGCTGGCCAGGATCTACTATCGGTGTCAGTGTAGCGGGGACATGGATGACGCAACATCCATGCCTGTCAAACTCTCCAAGGCTATTCTGAACTGCTTCAAGTGAGTGATACTAGTCTTTCATTGCCTTCACACGATGTATACCGCCTGTTGCCCTACTAGGTTTGTATACAAGTACTGTGGCATCGAGGATATTACCCAAGATATCCTCAACGATTTATATCGCCTTCATTTCATCCCTATTCTCGCGAAAGCTCTTGTGTTCGCATTCATCCCGTACGGCTCGTACGAAACGGATAGGGAGTTGCGAGGTCAGTTTGTTACATGCTAGCCCATACGTGGCATATATATAGGCTAAAACAATGTCGCCATTGTCAGATAGTTGCCTGATTATTGTTGTGGTACTCCAGAACTACGGCGAGCGGGCGAGGTTGGACTCTCCGGATAGGGTGCCATGGGATTATACATATCTCCGCCGCATCCTCCAGGTGCACTGGCTGCCGGTGCTAAAAGATCTTCAGACCGTTCTGCGTGCATCACAACAAGACAACCGTCCTTCTTCAGACCTGCAGGTGATTATGGAGAAGTGGCAAGAGCTGGGCACCGTGTACTACCTAAGTGACAAGTCTCGAGAGTGCGATTCCTTGGAAACGTTCATCAGCTATGTCACACCGGCGGAACGGCGCAAAGGTTGCTTTCTGACGGAATGTCTGTGCTATGGCCATAAATCACCTTGGCACCAGACCCGTCGTGTCTGTAAAGGGTGTTGGTCGGCGTTCTATTGCAGTAAGCAGTGTCAGAAGAAGTGAGTGTTCGTTCAGTGTATTTCTTCCTCATGCTAACCGACACCGTGTAGGGATTGGGAGTTAGGGCATAAGAACGTTTGTGTTGGCCGTCAGAGCTCGCGCTGATGTGCGAGCCAGCGAGAAACGGACCTGAGTTATACCCAAATGAGCGCTCTTCGGACTCAGTGTATCTTTACGGTATCATTCCTTTGTATCAATCTATAGCTATAGCTATGTATTGGGTCTTAAGCAATTGAAGGCTGCTTCTTGATGGAATGCCCATGCTACGGGCGAAAATCATCATGGCATAAGACTTGCTGTGTTTGTGAGGGTTGTTGGGGGCCCGGGGTGTACTACTGCGGCAAACGATGTCAGAAGAGGTGAGTGCACATTCGACCTCCCGCTGATTTGGGTTTCCCGTACTTATTCTAATCGTCATCACGCAGAGACTGGGGGCTGGGGCATAAGGATGTGTGTCTTGGTCGGCGTTGATCCGCTAGTGGACGGTTTCAATCCTCTCTATACTTGGGCTCTATCCGCTCAAACCGCATTTTAAACGTGGGCCTCGTAAGCAATTGGCCTTGAAATCACAACTCTCTGTAGTTGGGTCCCTTGGCCATCAATTTAGTTCACAGACAAGCGAGGCAGACAACTGAACAGGCTTGAGAAATATAGCACTAGAACAAAATATAGAACAATACACGCGTACGAATCGGAATGCGCTGATCACGGGCATCGCGTTTTGAACGTCCTGGTCGCATTCCGGACTGGTCGTTCGAAGCGATTCTCACGTCGAACGAGAAAGTCATCCGCAACATACAAAAGACGCGATCGCGGGAGGTATAGATGTAACTCATCCACCGAAGAACTTGAATCAGTGTCGGCCAAGACAAACATTTCTATGTCCCAACTTCCAGTCTCTATATGATGGAAATTAGCATTTGCATGAGGACAAACACTCTTAATTGCACACTCACCGCTTCTGGCACCGCTCGCCACAGTAGAACACCACCCAACACCCTTTACAGACACGACGGGTCTTATGCCACGGAGCCCTGCGCCCATAGCACGGGCACTCTCTCAGAAAGCAGCCCTGGAGCCTTTCCCCGGGGGGTATATACCCTATCAGTGACTCTACCGAATCAAGCTCTTGAGACCGCTTGTCCAGTCTATACAAGGGCCCAAGTCGCTCCCACATCTTCTCCACTTCGCGTAGCTGTCCTGCGACTTTCGGGTCTTCATCGTCTTTACGCTCTGGTGACTGGATAGCGGCTCGGATCTCCTGCAGAACTGGGAGCCAATGCGCCTGGAGAATGCGGCGGAGGTGTGCGTAAACTCGTGCAGGACCTGGATCCACCTCGTTTCTGGTGTATTGGCCCAATTTCTCGAACTGCAATAGAAGAAAGCGGATGGTACCTGTAAACCGAAGCATCTAAATAAGGATGTTCGTGCCATAGAGCAGTCCGTTCTACAAGGGAATCAATCACCTCGAAGAATGAAGTCCGACAGGTGGGTATACGCCGGTACCAGAACAGCCGCTACTACTTGCACGAAATCTAGGTCGTACGGATGGAGAAAGATGTCTTTTATGACAGCTCCGTAATCACGTACTTGGAAAAAGCTGACACAAAGAGAGCAACTGTCAGGTAAACATGTTCATAGATCAGCGAGGAGGAGGGGGGGGGCTACTTACTGAAAGCACTTCAGTATCATTTCAGCTATCCTCTGCTCGTCAGCTGGAGTACCGATCATGTTTCCATGGCATTTATACCGCTGAAAAACCCTGACTAACGCGAACAACGCGTTTTTGCGGCCTTCGTCCGTCACCACTATGTCTGATTTGCACCAGCGCAGCACAAACAGCATGATGAGTAGATGGTGGTCTACATTCGACGGTTCTATCATATCCCTTTCCCCCCTCAGCAGAGCGTCGTGAAAGAATTGCACCGGGTCTTGGACGGCAATAACAACCGGCACAACTTCTTCCATAAACGGGATGACTTCTGGTGGGCCCATAAACGTCAGAACCTCGGCGATAACGTAGAAAGACGTGTGGGTAATCCAGCGGTGTTGATCTAGACGGCTCCAGAAAAGGAACGCGATGTGGGCAAAATGGGACGATAGCGGGGGTACACCTTGCCTATCTCACAATAGTCAGACACAGCATCATGATACGTGGAGAAGAATTGAGTCCTGTACACACCGAAATTGTCGGAACATCAGAAAATGACATCCTAGCAATGTCCAAACCGACTCAAAGTTTTGGCCATCGGCTCCCACAGACCCTCGATGGAGGATTATATCTCTATCCCGCCAGATGCGGCCCCACAACGAAGGGAATCGTTCCATGCATTGTTCGCACATCTCAGCGCTTTGTGGTCGGTGGACTTCGCCTGCCTGGTTCATGTACACTGGCATGAGTCTACAGATGCATTTCAACGTCAAATTTATTTTCATCTGCGGTGAAAAATGGCGATAACAATTTGGGATCAGATATCTCAATGTTCGAGGGACGAAGAGAGAGCACTCACCGCAACGTATCTCTGCATCACAGGGTCTTCACGGATAGCAAACTTTTTCATTTGCGTATACCATAGCTCGTCCGACGCGATGTCCAATAAAGCGATGAGAAAGTCAGAAGAATGCAGCGCCTCTGGCAGTTTCTGAACGTCCTCTTCCCACGGGAACGAGAGCATGAATGGAATGTAGTATAAGGAGTCGGTGGAAAACAGATGCCTAGCAGCCTCTCCGGCGACTTCAGGTTCGTCGCGAAATAGGGTGAGACAAATGGGCCACGGTTTAAGCATCTCGCCCAGCTCGTCCTCGGTTCTGTCCATAGCGGCTAACTCAGAGCGAAGAGACTCAAGTGAAGCTAGTCTACTCGAGCTCTCCATAGCGAATCGAGGGTTTGACGGTTAGATACCTGGGTGTGAATTGACTGACTACCTGTTTGTTTTCAGTCAGCTTCGAGTTGCGAAAATAGATTTAGAGAAACGGGCTCGATTGTAGTCAGTGTACCAACCTCAGGCCCTCAAGCTACTCAATTCCAAGAACTGCCACTTTCAGTGGCCGCACCGAGCTTAGCACTACGAACTGGCGAGGGATGATGAAGGTGAGTGCTGAATAGCTTGATAGCTTCCAACAAGTTTGATTCGAATTCTACGCTGAGAGTTCATCGTCTCACTTGTAGAAGGTGGCTGAACTACCTCAAGTGGTCAGTGAGCGCTTGATCGAGAGTTCACTGGCATGAGCGCTTGATCGATAGTGTGCCAAGTTTATGCCAAGACCTTCGCAGAAACTCTCACTGACATCATGAAGACCATCCCCAGGAGACCGTCGTCGTCTCGCCAAATTCTCATTCTTGACCACAAACCACCATGATCAACATATCCCCAACGACAATCCTTCTCCTGCTCGTCGTTCTCGCCGTTCTCACCACCGAAACATACGCGTTTGGTGCTGGCGAGATCCCTGAGTTTGCCTATTTACACGGTGAGTAATTTCTGAGTAGATCGTTGATAACACGACTTATCATTTTGACTCACAATAGACAAGGCCTTCAGACATGGAGACATCGAAAATATCCTAGAGGAGCTCGCAAAGACTGTAGGGGGCGCAGCAGGTGGCGCAAGTCTTCTCGGGTTCGCTCAAGCTTTGTTAACTTCAGGTTCTGGTGGTGGCAGCAAATTTGCGCATGCGGACGTTAAACGTGTTTATTTTGTGAGCCAAAAACCCTAAGAAGATGAGTTCTGACTCACATTGCTTGTAATACAGGGAAACTGGCTGCGTGACTACTCACAAGCCATGGATATCGCTGGTCTCAGCAAGCTTTCTGGCGATACCATCGTTTTGATTGTCTCCGTCCTTGGCTTCGTGGTATGTCTTATGATCTACTACGGTAACCGACCCGCACATACTGACCCTCGAAGACCTTTGGCTTTGCAACAGAAGAATACGAAGTCACGAAAGATCGTCTCGGGGTATATCTCCCCGTGGAACATATAGACAATCCGAAGTGAGTACAATCAGCACATAGATCGGTTCGATTCTTATGCAGAACAGGGGATACGCAGAAGCCGAAGGTGACGCTCGGCAGTATGACCGGAGGCTGCGCCCGCCCGTTAATCCAGAAGAGCTCGAAATTGACCCACGTACGGGAATGAAGGTACTTTTCTTATAAGAGCATTTGCAATTCAGTCGAGACGCTTACATATTACACGGACGCTTAGAATTATATGGCCACAGAAAACCGTGGCTGGGACACGTCTACAGCTCACGTTCGCCGTGTTTTCAGACAGTGTATCGAGTATGGCCGACGCGCCCAAGGAAGGGAAGGTGCCGATCTTTTCGAGGCATACCGTCTACTTGGTACAGGTTTGCACACCATGGAAGACTTGCTGGCTCACAGTAACTGGTGCGAACTCGCTTTGCGCAAGATGGGCCACGAGCAGGTGTTCCCTCATGTCGGAGATAATGGTAAGAATTGCCCGATTTACCAGTAGATGGACATATTCGAGCTAACATTCGCCAGTTATTATTGACACGCCCAACGGTCCAGCTCCTCCGCTGATCACTGGTACTTTTGGAGGCGCCGACTTCTTGCACTCCATGATGGGTGAAGCGACCGAGTGAGTATATTCATACCGCCTGATAGAACCATCGAGGACTGAAACTGCCTTCCTTTAGCCATCTAAGCCAGGCCAGCGTCGTCGATCTCACCAAAAACCTCGCGACTGCTCAGGAGAACGACACGGACTCTTCTGTCATTCGCGACATTCTCAAGAAGCTTCCTATCGGCGGCTCTGACGACGACAAGGTCGATCAGGCAGATGACATGAAGGCAAAGTCAAAGGCCTACAACTTCGACCCTGACGATGTTCTGCCACCAGAAGTGCAACAACAGATGTTCCAATTGCTCAAGTGGCGCGATGACATCTATCGCGATATCTTGAAGAAGATCGAGATGATCCCTGGGCTGGAGACTCTCATCAACACGTTCGTGGATGCTCTGAACGCATGTACGTCTATGACCAACCTTTTACTTCGACGATATCATTGATTCATTTTTCTCAGTCGTATATACCATCCTTGCTCCGTATCTTACCGTAAGCACTTGCGTATGCCGTATACATGGATCTCGCTGACATATCTTTTGGCAGCCCATACTGAAGCAAGTAACGGACGTGCTCAGTGAGGGTAGTAAGGCATTGCTCGACTCTCATGCAGACCAATACGAGGTCTTCGACAACCCCGATGCGTCTGATCCTTCGCACAGTCTTCTGTCTAAGGTCCGTTACATGCGTAATATTCGTCGCATTGCGTTGAACCCATTTGTTGTAGGACCACTTTGCGTTGATTCTTAACGAGCCTGCTGGGAAGATTGCTCAGCTTGTCGTGAAATACTCTGTTGGCCTCATTGTCAACGTAAGTACCATCCTTTGTATCTATGCCTGAGACTCAGCACTCTTACAGGCATGGTTCGAACAAAACGAGAACCCAGACCGTGTCATTGACCAGGTATACTGAGTTTCTACCCTTTCAATATGTCTGGTTCTCATGCTGTTGGCACACTATCTAGATCCTCGAGGCTTTCCATCACCCGTACTATAACACTGGTCGCTCTCGCATCCAGCAAGATATGTTCAATGAGATGGAGAGATGGTTCCGTGATCTCGACCAAGATGATGCGGAGCGTACTTTGCAAGCCCTGACCAAGGTAATTATACCCCTTGCTGACATCTCTGGTGGAAAACAAGCGATGTTGATATATTGAACATAGGAAAGCGTCAGAGAGGGCAAGAACAAACGTCAAGGCTCGGACGACGATATGAGCTCTTCAGGACAGGTTTACGGTCAAACGCAAACTCAAAGTCAGCAGGGCGGTCGATCGACCTATGGAGGTGGCTCATCGTACGGAGGAGGCCAAGCCGCATATGGTGGCAGTGGTGGATACGGTCAGAGTCAGCAACAGGGTACGTGTGCATCTCAGCGAGTACTTGCTATGGGAGGCTAATATGCTTCATGTTGCCCGCTCTGCAGACTCTTACTCTCGTCCCAGCCGTACTGAAACTGCTGGGTACGGAGGTTCGGGCTACAACGCCGAAGAATATAGTGGACGTCAGACTTCTTCGGGGCATGGACAGGACAATACCGACAGTTACAGCTCCTCGAGGTCCCAACGTTCTACGTATGGGGGAGGTGAAGAGGAAACCTCCTACGGTCGCCAAACCAGAACCGAGGATTCCTACGGGTCGCAATCCGCTGGGTATCAAAGCGGTAGACGGGATGAGGACGAGTCAAGCACCCGCTACGGGCAGTCCGATTATAGTAGAGAGGAGCACCATGGCCGTCGTCACCACCAAGAGTCGGAGAATACCGAGAGCTCTGGGTACGGAAGGAGTGGCTACCAGCCCTCATACACCTCCTCCAACACCGAGTCCTATGGCCGTTCAGGCGGAGATGAGTACGGAAGTCGTCGTGCCGAGCCTGAGGCGGAATCGTATGGACGCTCGAGCTACGCGCCGAGTTATGGTAGGCAGGAGCCTGAGAGGCAGACTGGCGGGTACGGGGAGTCTGAGTCGTATGGTGGTAGGCGGACCGAGGAGAGCTACAGTAGTGGTGGATATGGAAGCAGCCGTCGCGACGAGTATAGCGGTCGTTCTGAGGAGCCCTCATACGAGAGCCGCGAGTCGACTGGGTATGGTCGTTCTGGCTATGGAGAGTCTGGAGGTTATGGTCGCTCGCAGGGGGAATCGCACGGTGGTAGACGCGACGACGATGGAGAGGGAGAACGCCACCATGGACGTAGGTATCACCAGGAGGAGCAGCGGGAGGCTTATGTTGGCTCTGGGGGCTATGGAGAAAGCGAGAGGAGCAGCTATGGCGGTGGAGGCTATGGTGCGAATGAGAGCAGTGGATATGGTGGTGGAGGATACAGGCAGACGGAAAGCAGCGGGTACGGAGGCGGAAGGGATGAAGGTAGTGGGTATGGTGCGAGATACGGTGGTAGGAGTGAGGATCAGGGCTATGGTGGCGGTGATGAGACTTTCGGCGCGGAGCGATTGAATATTCAGGATGAGGGTGAGGAAGAGTATCCTCGTCATGGTCATCACAAGCATCACAAGCAGGAGGACTGGTAGGTTATAAGCTGTTGCATGAAAGAAAGAACATCGAGGAAATGATTGAAGAGGAGAAGACCCGCGGACCTTTGAAACGAATGTAAAATAGATGCCGAAAACGTGTAGTGCCAACAATACACGCCAATGACTCGATTCTTGTTCATTTGCGCATGTTGCCCTGGTAATATTGTGGACACCGAGGCCCTGGAGATGCTATAAAAGACGGCCATCGCATATTGCGCATTGTATGTCACAGTCGACGCAAATAAACTAGTAGTATTGTCCGATCTCAAACCCTTGTGTAACAAATTACCCGATCCCCGAAACCTGTCCTATCTTCCTACACGAACCCTCCTACTTCTTCAATGGTATATGCTCGAGCCCGTATGCAGCTGCCTGCACAAGGCCCTCTAAGAATCCAGGCTTTGTCAGGTTCTCCGGGACACAGCGACCCTTGCTCTCAGAGAGTCTATACCCCGCCTGGCACGATCCGACGACGCAGGAACCTGCGGCGCAAGAAACGTCTACAACGCCTGGTATAGCTGTACAATCAATACCGCTGGCAAAATTGTGTCCGAAGGGAATCATGCATCCACCACCTGAACGAAATGTTGAGTGGCATGCGAAGGTGAGAAAGGAAAGAGAACCTACAGCTTTCAACATCCCTCTTCGTATCAACACACTCCCAAGCCCTGTCTCCTTTGTCCTTGCTGCCGGATGATCCCCACACACCACAGGTCTGCCATCCCATTCCTCTCTTGTCACACTTTCCCTTAACCTTTCGTTCCTCCAATTCTCGTTTCCTTGCCGGTGTAAGCGTCACAGTCGGTGTCGATGAAGGACATGCACCAGCGGCGGACGCCTCTACGCAAAGACCGTTGCAGACCACTTTGCCTGTGGGGCAAATACACGCATTTGGTTTGGTGGATGGAATACCGGTGGAGGAGATAGTCACAGCGGCACTGAATCCGTTGCCGCATGTGAAACCACACAGGTTGCTATGACATGCTTAGTTAGTGTTAGTCGAGAGCATCAAACAGTACTTACGACGCCGAGCAAGTCTGGGGAATTGCGTTCTCCGGATAAGTGCATGTCTGTCCGTTTGCTACAATCTGTATCCCAAAACGACACGCGGTTAATAAGCGGAGAAGGAGCGCAAGGCATGTAGGGCACTCACAAGAGCAGTCAACGCCCTAGTAGTCTCTGCTACACCAGCGGCTGCAACGGCGGCCATAGCCACCACATTTGTCGTCTCAAAGGCGGGAATACCGCTCTCACATAGGCAGGCGGCTGAAAGAGCAAGACGGAGAAAGTCAGCACATACCTTGTCAATCATATTCAAACAAGTACTTACAAAAGTAGCCTATGCCTACGGGTGGGAGCCCAGGTTGAACAGTGACACTAAGTAGCTTGGACCCAGTGATCGATGCGCACACGTCTGACGTTGTGCCTGCACCGATGTCCCGAGAGTGGTTCGGTAGTGTGTATAACATCCGACTTGGAGTAGAACGGGCGTCGCTGGCACCCGAGAAGATGAGAACAATTGCTGTAAGGAGTGTGGGGATGGAGAACATCATGGCGCAATGTGGTCGTTGGGAGATGGGAAGCGTAGTGAAGATAAAGACCGCGAAAAGCTCAAAAAAAGAGCAGACTCTAAACTACGAAGACATAAGTATTGTGGACTTTTTGTAGAGCCATGAGTATAGGGTCTAAACGTCTGGGCTCAGAAGGATTTTCTTCTCGATTAGGGAAGGTCGACGGAGGGTGCCTTAGCTCCGTGACGTGGAGTGCCTGGGTCTTTTCCTTTGCTGTGCCTGCATGAAAGTTGAGCACGTTTCCGGTGCGTCCGTAGACGTATTCTGGGTGGCCGAACGACAGTAGTGTACTTACCAGGGTAGTCATCTATGCGTAGGCCAAAGATACAGTAATGGTTTGTGAGGTGGTCGTTTATTATGGACGCGATGCTTGAAAACATGTTCTATCCGATAAATTGTTGACAGATACAGACAGCCTAGAACCGCCTCGACGCGGGAAATTCATTCTCAGCTAGCTGTCGGTGAGATAAGCATGCAGATTAAGGATTCATCTGAGATTGACTGACCCACTACAGGTAATTTGCATGGCCAGGTGTCCAAGTCCGAGTCTATACCACAGCTTGATAGGTCCCAATCACGGAGGACAGATCGACGGCCAATGGATCAATCGATCAATGCCGACCAAGACAAACTTCTTTATGCCCCAACTCCCAGTCCCTGCGCAATAATGATCAGAGCGCGAAAGAAGCGTCAGCGAATATCGACATACCTCTTCTGACATTGTTTGTTACAATAGTAAGCCGCCCAACAGCCTCTACAAACACGACGAGTTTTGTGCCTTGGTGATTTGCGCCCGTAGCATGGGCATTCGGTCATGAAGCAGCCTTGAAGCCGTTCCGCCGGTGTCACATAGCTGATGAGCGATTGCAAAGAATCACGCTCGCGAGAGTGACTGTTCAGGTTATAACAAGCTCCGAGTTCCTGCCAGACCTTGCAGATGTCCCTCAACTGTGCTGTATACTTTGGGTCCTCATTGCGTGTTCGTTGTGACGATTGAAAGGCTAAGCGGAGTTCCTCTAAAATAGGCTGCCAGCGAGGTTGAAGGATGCGACGAATATGGGCGCAATTTCGCCTGAAAGCTGGATTAATAGCAATCCGCGCCTGATTCCCGTATCTTGTGAGTAAGATAGGGATTAGCATGCTGCTTTCTGTAGGATACAACATCCGTTGAGTACGTATAACAGCACATCAGAGTAACGCATCATACGACGGACCTAAAAAACTGCGTTCTCGTTGGACAGTGAATACGTGCACAACAGCAGATGTGACCACGGAGATGAAGTCAAGGTTGCATGGATCTGTGACGATGTCTTTGGGGACATTGCCCTCGTCATATTTGTATATGAAACTAAGCGCACAGTTGAGACAAGAATGAGAGCGATGAAAACATACTATTACTCACTAGAAACAGCCCAAAGTCATCATAGATATCCTTTGAAAGGTCACGGGAACATGAATCATATCCCCATGACACTGGTAGCGGTGGAATAACCTGGCCAAGGTGTACAATGCTTTCCTTCGGGTTTCATCTGACATGGTTAACTGCGAGCGACAGCCATGGAATACAATCAACGACATCTTCAATGTGTTGTATAGATGAGTCGCCTCTAGCATATCTTTACCCTCCGTTGGTAAAGCATTAAAGAAGACTTCCATAGGGTCCTGCTGGCCAATGACGGCAGGTACAACCTCTCTCGCGAATGCAGGGATGTTGTCTTCCCATGGGTCAAATCGCTCCTCGAACATACCCACGACCATGCGTGAAGAAACTCGAGCCTGATACTTTCGATCACCCGAATTATGCCAGAGAAGAAATGCGATGTGAGCGGTGTATGACGCTATGGAAGGGGAGTCACCGTAACTAAAGACGCGCTGTTGGGTTAGACATGCTCAAACTCGCATAGAGACAAAGCTCGTGCTCACTTGAACTGCTGAGCCATGAAGAAGTGGCATTCCACCAGGTATCTGACGACAGAAAATATATCGCCGTCCCGGGCTACCGTGCCTGCGAATTCGTGATAGAAGATGATGTCCTTGTCCTCCCAAAGCAGTTTCCATAAACGAGGGAATCGTTGAAGGCATCTCTCACACAGCTCAGGGCTCTTTGGTCGCTCGACTTTACCTTTGTCAGTGAGTATAAGCCTGCCGATGCATCTTAGCGTGTAATACAGCTGAATCTATGACAAGACATAAACAGTGAGAAGGACTTCAGGATACTATCACTATAACTGAAGACAGCGTACCGCAGCCCACGACTCCTTCGCAACACGTTCCGGACCCGCGATCTCTCTTAGCTGTGCATACCAAAAATCGTTGGATACGAAGTCCAACAATGCAATGAGAAAATCAGAAGAGTGTAACGCCTCGTCTAGCTGACGGAAGTCCTGGTCCCATGGGAAAGAACATATGAACGGCAGGTACGTGAGGTCGGCAGTGGAGAATAACTCTCTGGCCACCGAAGCAGCACGTTCGGGGTGGTCTTGAAACAGGCGAGTATACTCTGGCCAAGGCTTCCACAGGTCGTCGCCGGTTAAAGGCCTCGGTTGCTGTGGAATGATAGGTATGACCTCCTGGGAGATGCTCATGGCGACTCGAGTCGATGGTACAGAAGGAGGGTGAGTCGTTACAAACCGTACTTATGGTCGTGCTTGTCCAGTAATGAGATACAGGGAAAGTATGGTCAGGGCTGTTACGCTGTTACGTACCAATCAAATGTTCTTGAACGCATTGCTTCAATTCAACAGTGTCCATGCTTCGCACTCTGAAATCTTCGGAGTCGAAGTGTTGCGTGTCGAGGAGTGATATGTCTAGGTCTGCTGCTCGTTATAATGACATTGTCGTGAGCATATTGCATCAGAGTGTTATATGCGTAGGATGAAGATTGCATGGGGAGAATACAGTACAGCACGTAGTACACGCGACTACCAGGTGCTTTCAGCGCTCGACAAACCACCGTCACGGTTTTCAGCCACATCCGACATTCCGAATATCCGTGGTATTACTCAAAGACAACTAATGTACTGTATACAACGACAGCAAAACAGCAAAATGCGTGTGACAAGTACAAAGCAATTCCATAACTTCTTCAACTCAGCCTCGCCTTCTTGTTAGGCTGTTGAGTCGCCTTTTCACTCCCCTTCCTCTTCGTATTCCCAGGTCCCTTGACTGGTGCCAGCAAGTCTTGATACTTTCCTCTCACCAAGACGGCCACCTGTCCCACCTCTGAGTCAGCGCCGTTAAACAGGATGGCGTTGTCTATCATCAAATCCAAGTCCGCCTCAAACGCCTCGACGGAGTCATATTTGTCCGCATCCAGCTTGCTTCGGATGGTACGAAGATCCCGAGCTTTGTGTTTTGGTATGACATCGTGGTATGTCGGAATGCCAAGCAAGACGGGGTCAACGGGCTCCAAGAAGACAAACGACCTGCAAGCAGAGATAAGCAAAGCAAGCACTCCATCTGCGTGCAAAGGTACTCACAAGGGATCTTGCACAAGCTTGTTCATGACGCCCTGCAACGTGCGTTTCTCCTGGTACGTAAGCTTCTTCACCATCAGCTTTGCCCATAGTGGCCTCCACACCGCCTCCAGAGCCTTGGCACACGTATCAGGATAGGTACCAGGCGGGTTGAACTGGCGACAGTTGGCCATAATCAACTCGACATCAGCTCCAAACTCCTCCATCGTCTTGTACTCGCCAGCGGACAACTTCGCAGACATCGTACCAAAATCCATCGGATTTTTGATCTCATCGTAGTATCTGCAAGTAAACACGGGTGAGCAAAAATTTTAGCTAACAGTGATAGGGAACTGCTCACGTAGGACAACCGTCGAGCTGCGTGTCCACCGGACGCAAAAAGATAGCAGCCTCGGGAGGTTTCATGAGAGTCTTCAAAGCCTCCTTGCACTTCTTCTCGTTGATCGACGTGGCACCTGATGATGATGGCGCGGGTACAGATTTCTGCTTTGGAGCGGGAGACGGCTGGGCAACTTCCTTCTCCTTACCCTTGAAAGAGATCTTCGGTTTAGGCGTAGCAGGACGTTCATCTTTTATTATGCCGTTGCGGATCTGAGGAGCAGGCGTAGGTGCAGGAGAAGGCTTGGCGCTTCCTTTATCCGACGACTTGACTGACGAAGGACCTGCGATGGGAGGAGGCGCAGGAGATGATGCAGTCGACTTCTCCCTCTTGGCCGGGGTAGCCAACGCAAGTATCTCGTCATCTTCTACGGTATCTCCTGCAGGCACCGTCTTCTTCCTCTTGCCAATAATAAGTTTCGGGACCGGTGCCTCCTGCTGCTTAGCCTTCGCCTGCTCCCGCAACCTCGTCGCCTCCCTCTCGCGCTCCCTATCTCTTTCCCTCTCGCGTTCCCTCTCACGATCCCTCTCGCGCTCGCGCTCACGCTCCTGTTCCTTCTCTCTCTGCTCTCTGACCTTCTCCTTCTCAGCACTTGCACGTTGCTGTCTACGCTCCTCGTCCTTCTGCCTCTCAATAGCAATCACTTCTTCCAACAGCTCATCATCTACATCTCCATCATCTGCGAAGGTCTCCTTCCGTGGCTCTGGTGGGGGCACCTCAGACAGCTTCGGTTCCTTCGGCTTCCTGACCTTCGACTTGGACTTCGACGGAGTGGGCTCCGCAGAGGGCGTAGGTAGTGGAGTGCCGTTGGTCTTCAATCCACCCATCTTCAGTTTGATGATAGGTCGAGTTGAACTTGCTGCTGACGGTGCAGGCGAAGGCGTCGCAGGCGCAGCAGCTGGGGTAGCAGGTTGTGATACCTTGCGTTGTGGTGCGGATATCTTGAGAGTTGGTGCAGCAGGACGCGCTTGGTTGGTCTCGCGTATCTTAGCCTCAATGGTCTTAGTGATACGTGCCCATTCTATGATCACATCAATGAGAACAAGACAGATGCGCACAGGTCATCAAACGTACCGATGTCAAACGCCTTCTCTAGCTCTAAGGCATCTTCATACGCAGTGGATTTGGGCATATTGTACTGCTTGGCGTTGTTGATCAAAAGGCGGAAGTCCTGCTCGAACGCGTTCCTATCCTTGTATTTGCCTTGGTCAAGCTTCGCAGCCATCGTACTGAGATCCATCGGGTTCTTGATAATCTCAAAGTAGCTGAGAGATTCAGTTAGATAGGTCGTTAGGCTTACTGGAGGGGGTGCTAGACTCACTGAGGTGCACGGTCCCGCACAGGGTCGACCGGCTGCCTAAAGAAATACGACCGCTTGTGGTTCTGCAGTTTCTTCACTGCAGCTTTGCACGCCTTCTCATCGTAGAAGTCCATACCACCTGAACGACTCTTTGGCAAAGCCTTTGGTGGACGCTGTATCTCTACCTTCTTCGGTACGGCCGACTTGGAGAACGAGCTGCCAGATTCTCGCTTCCGCTCCATGAAGGGTATCGGTGTCGGTGTAGCAGGGGTACGAGGAGTGACGTCGACACGGGAGCCATTAATGGGGAGCTTGATCTTGGGAGGTATTGTGACAGGGGTGAGGGGACTCTTGACCGAAGCAACGCCAGCCTTGATTGACAGAGTGCGTTGTGCCTTGGGCTTCGGTGTAGGCAGAGGAGGTGGCGCCTCAACGACAGGCGTAGGAGGGAGATGGATAGTGACCTTCGGTGGTTGCTCTTCTGCAGGTTTGATGAGTAAGTCTCCTAGCTTGAACAAACACCAGCGAACTTCGTGATCGGCGTCTGGAGACCTACGGCGTCATCAATATATGAAACTGAAGTAAAATGAGACTTGCGTACAATGCCATGGGTATCAAGAACTGCCGTATAGCCTCGTTCTTGCCCACCTCCGGATCCTTCCTGAGAGCCTTAATCATCAGCTCGATCTCGCTCTTCTTCGCCTCTTTCTTGGTATCTTGCCCAACGCCATCCTCTTCGACTAGAACTGTCTTCGATTTCTTGCCGCTATCCAATTCACCCATAGTCACGAGCAATGCGAGGCTCTGACACGCGTTTCGGGCGACGTGGCGACGAACGATGCGAGAGGAGTCGTTTGCCATCACGGCAAGAATGTACTGCATGATGCTCGGGGTATACCACTTTGACAAGAACAGGCAGTCGAAGGCGGCTAGACGGACTTGAGTGTAGTTGCCCTCGCTATAGACAAAGGACGTTCAGAGAACAGGATTTCTCTCAGAAGAAACTACTCACCGTGTGAGAGGGATAAGTATTCGGGCGTCATATGGAATCAGATTTGCGAGGCCAAGTATGGTGTGGAACTAAATCATGGTCAGTAAAATCAAGAGACATGCCCAAGAACTAACACACCTCAAGCGTCGCGATAGACACTACGTTATGAACCGAGGGGATCAGTCTGTCCATACTCCTGTAGCGATCGATTTCAGTGATAGCTTGCTTCAATAGGTCGGCATCCGTAGGATCTATGACCGGTCGCATGTCGGTAGTGACGAACTCTCCTCTCTCAGGAGGACTCTTAGAGACCGTAGCACAGGCCAGTGCAGAGATGATGTTGCAGATGTAGAGAGCATCGTTGAACTGACCAATGTCAATATTTCTGAAGGTTTCTGCGACGAGCAGGACTCACTGCATTGGAGGTATTGTCGTTATACCGGAGTTGATCGATCAGAAATTGACGAACGATAGGTGGAGTCTTGCCGTTGTCGAATCTGACTCGCGAGATGGCTTGGAGTAAGCTCTGTAACGCTCTGGTAAGTACTGCTCGTGATGGTATGGAACGTCTATCATTACCTTCCGTACGAAATACTCCGCAAAATCACTGAAGTCATTCGGCCGCGGGACATAAGTATGCGTGAAGAGATCTTGGTTCGGATCGTCCGGTTCATAGCAATACCGTAGGAAAAGCTTGAACAGGTGGAAGAGACCGAGCCAGTCCAGGCGATGGGTAGCACACTGCGCGCACAGAATGAGCGAACGTTTTGCAAACTTTGCTCGCGATACCTACTGTGACGAGAGCCTGAGCTGCCTCGCAACGTATTCGGAAGAAGTAGTTCGTGACGAGGACTGTCTTCGTGAACGTACTCGAGATCACCGCCGTTTGCGACAGCTTCTTCAGTACTGTGATGGCCTGCGAATGTTGATTAATCCACCTGCTCCCGAAGTAAATACACGGGCTTACCTCATACTGCGCTACAACATCCCGATCTCGCTGAAGCTGCGAGACCCACATATAATCCTTCTGGTCAAAGCTGATATTTGCAATCCACTCGAAGTCCGCATCGATCCTGATCCACTCATAAGTCTGACCAGACATATTCTGCTCATCCTCTTCAGTCCAATCGGCGACTTTCCAGTTCTCTCGTTCTTTCTCCTTCTCCCAGATCTCAAGGCCGAAGCCCATATCGATCATGTCCATCGCTGCAGCAGCTTCAGCATCGCCCTCTGCAGCAGCCTGAGCCGCGGCTTGACGTGCCAAGTACCGCTTTGTGTTTCGACGCACTCGCTTGTACTTGGTGTTAAACGGCACCTCATAGCGCTTCACTGGACTTCGAATATCGAGAACGTGCTCGTACGGTGTCCCGTCAGCTTCGTGTATTCGAATGGTCATTTGACCCTAGAACAGAATGTTTATAAGGCATGACAGGATACCAAAGGCCACCGCTTACCTCGAAAAACGGTACAGGCTTAAATAAAGTTTTCATCATCTCGTTGTTCTCATGATGCTGGTACGCAGGGGCCTCTTGCTTCATCTGAATTTCGACCGCCATCTTCTTCCGGTTGAAGCTGGCGGAGAACCCAAACGTTGGACACCCACTCCCGTAGATCCACTGCTCGGCGAAGGACCGCGGATCGATGCCACTCACCTTGCGACACGTTCGCAAGAATGAATGGGTGGATATAAGGTTGTTGGGCATCTCACCGCTGATAGCGGACAAGAACACCTTCGGAAGAACACGAGACAAACCCAATGAGGTACCAGATTTACCCAACCGTCGATCTAGGATGTGTAGCACAAGGGGTGCTTTCAGGTTGATGAACGCAAGCGTGTTGGGCTCTGGTGGGTCGATGATCTGAGGTTGGCAGATCGGTGGCATTGAGCCGTTGTCCATCGCAAGTACCCGTTCCATGTCCTTTTTCAACCTGAAGCGGTATTCGTTATTGCCGAATAGTTTCCTCAGATAAAGGCCAGTAATATATAACCCCAGTCCATTGACGAGCCAGAGATCAGACCACATCTTCGGCTGGATATTGATGCCAATCCATTGACAAGCCAGAGCATGGCTCAGACAGAGCCGCGCTTCGTAGACTTGGTCTATTGCGTCTTCTCCGTGCAGTAGATCCACTGTAACGAGCGATATTGTCGCTGCATCAAAACGCTGGCTCGGAAGCTCGTCAACAAAGACGATCTTGTGAGAACCGAAGGGATACGAGCCGAACTCGGATGAGTAGAAGCTCATAGCCGAGCGCATGAACGAAATAGTTGCCGTCAACTGGGATTCGTGTCCGGGAAGGCAGAAGGCGTGCATAAGCGGTTGAGAGGAACCAGACGTGTCTTCAGCCGACGAAAGATCCGCAGGAATGGTATGGACATGGTAAGGACCAGCAGCCCATGCAATATGTTGCACTGAGGTGGGAGTTGCTTGAGCGAAGAGGAATATGGTCTTAGCAGAGTTGTGAGGGTGTGATATCTGACCGCTCGTGAGAAAACGTGGAATTCAACAAGGCGCTATTTGTGACTTACCTGCTCAAGAAGCTCTCCGCTACATATGACAACAGTAGGATAATCCCCTTGTTGCTGCTCCTCGTCTTCCTCATCCCCATCTCCGTCGTGTTGCTCCAAATATCTCGGAACCACAAACTCGAACTCCCATGTTGACTTCTCCCAGATGTTATCAATACATGGTACCCAGCATCTTGCAGAATCAGGTGATGCAGGCGTCGTATATGCATGAGGCACTCGCTGTAAACCCTGTAAGTGGACATAGAATAGCAAACATCAGCATCCACATACGTATGGATATGCATCTGAAGGCACGATGAACTCTACTCCGTCGGCAGGGTTACGCAAGCTATACGTGATCACAACCTGAATCGGCGCGAACTCGAAAACAGGGGCAGCAGACCCTGCCAGGAAACCTGGTGTTTGCGGCTCAGGAGTAGCAGCTGGTGGGGAAGTTACGAATTTAGCCAGAAATCAGGGCAATGGGAGAGGTTACAACTCACCTTCACTCATAAGACCAGCATGGGCATTCCCTGATTGTCGAACCACTGCCTCTTTTGGAATTGATATCGACAGTTCTCCTTCATCTCCTTCTGCCAACGCTGAGTAAACCTTGCGCTTGAGCTCTGCATGAGTGTGGCAGTCGGCCGCGTTTGATACGTTCAGGTTGGCCAAGGGGTCGTGGTGGACAAAATCTGCGGGTTGAGAGGCCACGGAGACGGAATGAATTGCTGCCATTCACAAGTTTATCAGTCTGCGAAGCGTAAGTCAACTATCCCTACGACTCTACGTACTGCATTGCCTCGAATGAAGATGTATCGTCCGTAGGTCCTTCGCCTGAGGGTGCACTGTGATCTCCGTATACCCCTGCGCAGTCGTCAGCGTGAGCAATCCCAGTAAATGAGCTCACAAAGATGAGTTTGACTGACCCATAACGCCCCGGAGAAATCGACTTCAAGAACGACCTTTTGATGACTAGTATAGAACGCAAGAGCATCAGCCGTGTCTGAGAGGTAGATTTGAGGGAAAAGACACGTATATAGCGAATCCACGGCGAATATGCTCCTTCTGCATGTTCCCTGCGACTCCTACTGCCCCGATACGCGTGTGTTGCCCAAGACCAGCCGCAAAACAAGTTCAGAAGCAAGATCGAGCAGAATAAAGCAGGATTGAACGAGAAAAAGAGGGATGGTGTGAGTATTCGCCGCTGGTTGTGGACGGCGATACTCACAGAGGCGTTGTGAGCAGCGAGAGCTTGCCACCAGCGTAAACACGGGCGAGCGCGTTACGTAAGCATGCACCTGCCCGATCAGGAGATCAATCTAGCGCCTCGTGTGCGATACTCTAATTTTGCTTTTGCCTTCGTTCCATCTCCTCCATCGACTTTACTTTTGCTTTCGTACAACAGATATGGCCCCCAAATCAATATTTAGGAAGCCTGGAGCAAAGCACTTTCAACTTGTGCATCGGTCTCTGCGAGATCCTCGTATCCACGATCCTGAAGCTAGCACGCATGTCTTGAAGGAATTCGAAAGGCCAAATGACAAAAAGGTGTTCTACACTCATACACAAAATACAGAGAACACCCTAACAAATCCACCTTGCATTTAGGGAAAGTCCAGAGCAGACTTGGAACGAGCTTTATCACCGTCCGACCTTGCACATGACAAGGATCGTTCGAATATTGGAGAAGCCGCCGCCTATGGTGTATACTACGACGACACGGAATATGATTACATGCAACATCTGCGTCCTGTTGGAATGCAAGAGGACGGTGTGGATAGTGTGCTCATCGAAGCGCCTTCCACGTCGAAGGCTAAGGGCAAAGGCAAGGACAAGGCCCCGATTGAGCTCATCGACATTCCCGCAGAGGCCCTCCCTTCAACGTCAGAAATTCCGAGAAACTTTGAGTCGCAACAAGCTATTCCCGCTTCGATATCAGGTTTCCAGCCGGACATGGATCCCCATCTTCGTCAGGTTTTAGAAGCACTAGAAGACGATGAGTTTGTAGAAGACGAGTTGGAGGATGATTTCTTTGGAGAGTTGGTGGCGGCTGGAGAACGGGCTACAGACGAGGAAATTGATTTCGACTTCGCTGAAGAGGGTTTAGAGGATATGGAAGAAGCTGATGGTGCTACTGAAGAGGATCGGGTTGAGGGCGAAGGTGGCGAGGAAGAAGGGTGGGAAGCCAGGTTTGCGAGGTTCAAGAAGGAGCAGAAAGGGGCTGAGGCAGCTCATTCCGACAAGGACGAATACTCAGACGGAGGGGACACCATCGGAACATTACCCCAGTTCTCTGTGATTGGTGGTAAGAAACGACGAAAGGGTGCTTCAGATGCTTCTGGCTATAGTATGAGTAGCTCTTCGATGTTCCGAAACGAAGGTCTCACAACCCTCGACGAACGTTTCGATCAGGTACGTTTACCTTTAACTCATTCACCCCACATTGCCAAGCTGATCACACATTACAGCTTCAGAAGGAGTATGATTCGGACGAAGAAGAAGACCACGACGACGATTCCGACACCGACTCTGCTCCCGAACTCATCACCTCTCGCGAAGACTTCGACGCCATGATGAATGAGTTCCTCGACAACTACGAGATTGTGGGTGGTAAAATGAAGTCGGTGCTTGCTGGTGATACTGCTATCGACAAGCTCGATACCGTTCGTAAAGCTCTTGGAGAGGCCAAGATACGAGATCACGGAGACGACAGTGATGTTGAGGGGGATATTTTGATGCCGGTTGACATAGACGAGGAGAAGGACCGGTGGGATTGCGAGACTATACTCAGTGCGTTCAACCTATACAAGTTGTCGGATAGGTTACTGAAGTACCGAATACAGCAACCTACAGCAACCTGGAGAATCACCCGCGTCTCATCCGTGCACGACAAGTCAAGGCAACTCCGAAGATTGTTCTGGATCCAAAGACTGGTCTGCCCATTGTTGACGGAGAGAAGACCCAGAAGAAGTCTTCGAGGAGACACGTAGAGCCGATCAAAGAGGAAGACGAGGAAGATCTACGTAAGTGCATTGCGTTCGTCTTATTCTGCTATAGTCTAACAAGGGTTTGCAGCTACTCGCGTCACCGTCGCTAGACCAAAGGACGAGACCAAAGAGGACAAGAAAGCCCGCAAACAAGCAGTCAAAGCCGAACGACAAGCCCGACGTGCTGACAAGAAAGCCACCAAGGAACAGTTCTCGTCAGAAATCAAGCAACAAGCGAAGCGGCTGTCGGACAAGGAGAAAACAAAACTCAAGAAGCTATGATTTAATTATTCGATGCTGATGATGTACAGGAATGTCAGGGTATACATATCTGAGTTGAAGCGGTGCGTGAAGGGGTATGCTATGCGTTTGTAGATTACAATTGTTCCGATGCAAGTCCTTATGTAGCCCTAGTATTAGAATCCAACGGATCACATGAAATTATCGACGAGAGGCGGGAGGGAACCACTACCAATCTGGCCATAGATCCAGGAGGTTGTTGCCACCCTCTTCGGGAGCATCGTGCTGCTTCATCCACCGATCAGGGATCTACACAAGTTTAGTCAGTTAGGCCACGATCGTATTCAGCATGCAACCTACAAGAGGGAAATATCGCTCCATCGCACTGAGGAAGCGATCGCTATAGTTCTTGGGGCTGATGATGGTAGGTTCGCCCTTGTTGGCACCCCCACCTAAGAAGGCCGAATCCTTGACCCAATTCTCCAGCTTCTTGTCGAGGGTATAGGTACGAATGTAGTCTGCAATCGAAGTTAGAGCCGTGAAATAGTGCCGTGAAACATTATGCATACCGACGATGCCAACCACTAGCTCGCTGTTCTGACTGTCAACGCCTACCACCAACGAATAGTCCATGACATTAATCTCGGCGAGGAACTTGCTGTCGTTGAAGAGAGCTCCACGCATGATTCGCTTCGAGTGTTCACGCAAGTAGAATGGGTTGAGATGTGCAGCTATAGGAGACAATCAGCATTCGGCAGATAGTGTTGTACGATTCACTTACTTTCGACCAGGTTCTCGTCAAGCAATACTTCGTTCTCCCGCCCAGTAGACTGAACATGCCTATTTCTAGTGGAACCTTTCAAGTCATATATCTGAAGTTTGATTAGCAGTATTCTGAAGGATCCCTGTCCGAAAGACCATACCTTGGAGAATCTACGATCGTAGAATAGGTTCTCCATGACCATTAAGTTCATTTGCATCGCTCGTCCCTTGCTGCCTCGATCCTTGTGCGTCTTTCGGAAGCTAATCTTGTAGCAACCAAAGATTTTGGCTAGGAGAGTTGGACGCTTCAAATAATTCTGGTCAGTGACGAGCACATGAGCGGTAGATATAATAGCTTACGTGTGCCACCACTGCTGACGACATATAGTCAAAGTATGCAGGAGCAAATGTCTCCATAGCCTGCAGCTCCGATCGCGATAGCTCTTTGGCAATGAAGCGGTCATCTGGATATCCTTGTGTTAGCGAGAAGATATGCGCACGGTTGACAGACGTACCCAGAGTCTTGAGGAACGCTGAACCAGATTTTCCGCCACTAGCATCCCACTTGACGCAGCGTGCAAGAGATTCGATCATACTCTTCTCGCAATCGTATGTCCTACGCAAAGCATCGAACTGCTCGGCAAACAGCACGGTGCAGCTGATCGTCAATCCGCCACTCTCGAACGCTGGATGAAATGCCTATCAGTCACACTCAACATGAGACGGAGAAGGCCAACATACATATTGCCCAGGGTAGCTTTGATGAAGGAACGCGCAGTTCCTCCGTAGGGTCGGCACCATCAGTAGAGTCAACATTGACCACACCCCAGGTTGAGCATGACTCGACTACAGAGGGGTCATCAGGCATGAACGTTTCTCCTGCCCCGTCCGTCAACTTTGCTTCCCTTGCTTGACGCTTCTCGGCGCGAGACCTCGATAACATCTCTCGATATTGTGGGGAGCTGTAAGGGTAATAAGTAAAAGGGATATCGCGCAACAAGATGACACTCACTTCAGAGCCAGTGCAATGATGGATGTAGGCTCGTCAGTACGTACAACCATCGATGAATCTCTGAAGATGTGCTCGGGGTCAGACAATGGATCATCTCCGTCTTGACGGGCAGGCGGGTTCTGTTGTGGCCAAAATCCGGCAAGGGTCTTGAGAATGGAATGTCTTTGATCGTTAGCAGGCCCAATATCCAGCTCAGGAGGGGATGCTGCAGGTGTGCTTGGCGCTGGCGGCGGCACGGGAGAGAAGGCTGGTACATCCACAGGAGTGGGAGGCTGAAGCAATTTGTCCTCCTGCGGGCCACCAAGAACCGTAGCCTCCTGTTCCTCGTTGACTGGCTCCATGGGTGTTTGCGCTAACGAGCTTACAAGTTCTTCTCCATGAGTAGATGCTGGGGAAGGTGTAGCGGGGTCAGGCAGTTTGGAGTTTGCTTCTTCCTCATCACCGCCTTCGTCGTCTGCCTCGCTTGAAGCTGAGCTATCTGACTCCTCCTCCTCTTCGTCGTTGATGGCATCCTTTATACTGTCAAGGATCTCGACTTTTGCTTTCGCCGTGGCCACAGGACGTGCTCTACGACCTCGAATTACAGTATAGCGCCGAGTTGCTCGTTCGTTATCGCGGTTTATTTTCTCAAAGTGTTTTGCGATGTTGGATACTTTGGTACCCGGAGGCGGCAATCGCTTCAAAGTGTTCTTGGGACCAGAACTACTTGTAGGTCGAGAGGCGGGCGCTTTGTCGCGAGGTCCATTCCGAATAGTACCCTTTCCGCGCCCTCTGAACGGTCCAGTCGTACCAGCTCGTGAAACGGGAGGAGACGTACGACCTCCCCGAAGAGTGCCATCCGTGTTTGTACGAAGTATCGATGGTCGCTTGTCTGGTGATGTCCGCCGTGAGCTCTGTCGGGAATCAGTGGATGAGAGTGCAGGGCCTGGGATGCGACTCATAATGGCACGCTTGCTGTGGGTGAGGTATTTGGGGGCGATATTTGCTGCGTAGCTTTGTTCGAAGTCGGAGATAGAAGTTCTTTTATTGATGATAGGCTGCCGAATCTTGCTCTTAACTCGAGGTCGAACATATTTGACGGGCGGTGGTCCTTCTGCCTCACTCTCTGATGCAGGTGGGGCGGGCGAGAGAGCTGTCCGTGCCAACTCCTCGACGCCTTGAGCAGGCAGAAATTCTTGGTACTTCTTGACAAGTTCAGCAACGCTCTGTTGCTGCGATACTCTTCGAGGGAGTCTGGAGGCAAGTACCACCGGGCGCTCTGCCACGGGACCTGACATGCCAGGCTCACCGTCAGAATCTCCCTTAGAAGAAGCCCATATATGAGTTGTGTGAGTTGTGGGTTTGGTGGAGGTAACAAGAACGTACCGTAGTATCTGGAATAGCAGGATGTTTGACTTCTGTACCTGCGGGAGCCCCTATCGTCGAATCACTGTCGGCATCCTTGGCTTCTGTCGTAGGTGAATCGACAACAGCATCTTGCGTACTGTCCTTCATTTCAAGAGGCGGACGTGGCAGGCTCGCTGGTTCTGCAGCGGACTCGCTCTCTGACGCTTCTGACGCGGAGGATGCGCCCACCATCGAGTCGCCCGTCATTCGTCGAGGAGCGCTGTAGTCTTCGGCTTCTGACATATTCGCAGATTGGTTGTACGTTGAGTCGAAGTCATATCGACGCGGCCACATTCTGACAGAGCCAAAAGCAGACGCGCGACCGACATTCTTGTACCACACATCGGACTGTGAGAGACGAGGCTTCGGTAACCGATCGAAATCCTGCTGCCACGCCACGATAAGATCTTGACGCTTGGCGCGGACCTGGTTCAAGGCCAAAGTATCCGTAGGAGAAGAGCCCTTGTAGACTTGGTTGATGAAACAGGTAACCTCGTTCTTCTCCCTCTCTGCTCGCAAGATGAGTTCGTTGATATGGGCCGTCAGAACCGCGTCAGCCTCTTCCTCGCCAGTGGCAGCGTCGATATTGATGAGCTTCAGGTCGTCAATCAGAGCAGAATACCATACGCTGTTCCTATTGTGAAGTCGTTCGAAGTCTCTGTTCTTGATTTCCAGTTGACTCTCGGGCCGAACACGTATACGCATGGGAGGATAGACAACTTCGTGCAGTACGACTGGGTCTGCCTGGAAACGAACCGTCATGCCCATGTTGGCGAAGTAACGTATGTGGTGGCGGTAGATATTATGCTGACATCCTGCGCCTTGCACCAGCTGTACATCTGCGGGATAGAAGTGAAGCTCCAAGAACTTCGCAAACGAATATCGTTGCATCTCCTCCGAGACAGGTATGAACGGCGTCGCAGAGCCACAGACCCGACAGACACTCCAAGTGATGATACTGTCCGAGGAAGAGTGAGCATGGTAACCATTGCGATCGGTAATCTGACCATCCCATTGTTCGACGGCTGTGAACAAGCGGGTTTCGTTATGGACGTAAACCCTGCAATGTCGCGCAATCGGTTGGTTGCATGCCCCGCCGCTGCAAACGGCCTTCGGATCGAGAAACTTCACCAGTGCATCCCGTACGGACATCTCAACAAAGTGTCCCAGTGTACAGTCCCCATCGCCATAGAATGTGATATATCGAAGCTTGGGTGGGAAGCAGGCTCGGTGAAGCCCATACTCGGCAATAGGTAGTGTGAACTCCAAGAGGCTGATGCATTGGTACTTCTCCACATCGAAGTCGTCGCTATTTTTCCGCAAGTACCACTCCCAGATCCGCCGCTGCTCATTGTGCTGCCACTTCACGTAACTCAAGCGGCTCTCAAGACCTATATCTTCCATAGATTTAGGCGGAATAGGAACTTCCTCAACCGCAGGCATAAGTCCTGGCGAAGACACGACGGAGGCCGAAAGAAGAGTCGACGATAGGGAGTTACGTGAGAAGTTGAAGTAATCTTGCGGCTCGGAGGGTATGGCACCGGGAGTAGGCGTCCTCGACATCTCTGGTATCTCTGGAATAGTAAGTGATTCGATCTGAGCGGCGAGGTCTTCCGGATTGACCGGCTCGGGGACAATGATGACGGGAGTGGGTGCTTCCGTGACAGTGATTTCTTGACTATGTGAGACCAAAGGACGCTCTTCCCTGCGGATCAGATCATCCTCCCATTCTTGCTTGACATGTAACAATTCATCGTCGAGCTCCTTCATGCGACGAATTGGATAAGGGGGTGGGAAGCGCAGAGTGGCAGAGACGGAGATGAACGTTCTTCGGTAGGGCTCCAGTGATTCCTCGATTCGGCGTGATAGTCGCCTCTCTTCTGATTCTTCACGCGTCAACTCTTCGATACTAGATGGGTGAGATGTAGTATCCGAAGCGTCCACTGTGTCCGTCTTTACTGGTACGACAAGTAATTGTGTAGAGACAGACGTAAGATAGTTGACAGGCCGTCCGTCGGGTGACGATGACAGAGGTTCCGGGGTGGCAGTTTTCGTTAACGCAGGGAGGGTGATAACCGAGTCCTTCCAAAGATGAGTTTCCAGCCTGAGATTCCGCACCATGAACGCCATGAACCGCGTGACTTTCTTGACGCGCCGTAAGACATCGATGTCGCCCCCACGTAGGATGATCGTGCACCCCATCTCCCTGTTGCATCCTTCGAAGCGCATGTACGCCTTCCGGCGGCCGGGAATGAGAGGATGGTCGAACGTCTGAATGCTGAACTTCGAACAGTGGCCGAGTCGAGGCTCAAGCGCCAGCTTGTCAATGGATGAGAATACGTCGCCCTGCGTCATGCGCGCGACGAAGGAGATGGCAGAGGGCTTGACCGTTCTCGCGACAGCGATGCCACGCTTCGCGAGTGCTTCAAGCGCGATTCTTGAGACAGACTTCTCCACGAGCACGATGTGAGGCCGTAGAGCTGCGATGCGACTGGCCAAGTTGCCGAGGTAGTCTTTCTCCTGGAGGAGGATCTGTCCAAAGTGGACGTATTGCCCCTCGACGCGCTGGAACTCGAGTGGAAAGGTGACTAGCATGACGCGAGGGTTGCGTTGTGTCTTCAGCATCGACTTATGCGCCACGTTCTTCGTGATTACCGCGCCGTCAACATACTCGGAGTCTCTAGGAGCTCCCCCAGGAATCTTCTTGATCTTTACGTAGCGTCTCACGTCCATGTCTGCACCTTGCCTATGAGGGTGCGCGGTGAAGGTGAGCTCGCGGGCAATCCTAAGAGCCAGCTTCAGCAGAGTTTCTTCCCACTCCTTGATATTAGGGATATTCTCCGTGGTCAACATCTGTCGCAGCATGATGCGGAGGTGAAACATCGATATCGTGTTCAGCTCCTGAGCGTAGCTGACAGTATATGTAAGCAAGGACACAGGAGTAGAAGTAACAAGCAACTCACGCAGTGCTCTCACGTCGAGTACGCCAGCCCGGTTCGCCCATGTCGAAGTTATCCAGCCTGCTATGAACGCGGCTGCGGATGAACGGTGGTCCATGAAGCTCTGCCATAGAGTTATATCGAGAGCGAACACCCCCAGGACTCTCTAGCCCGTAACCTTGATCAGGTGAGCTGATTGGAAAGGCTACGGAGCTAGCTGAACCATCTACGGAAACTGGTACTGTAACAGGGAACTCAATGGGTGTCTTGGGCCCTTGAGTTATAGGCGAATGATCGTTCACGAAGTGCTCTGGCAAAGAAAGCGCATCCTTGTCCTCCTCCGTGAAGGCGCGGCGGAATGGTGCGTGGTTTGGAGGTAGCATATCCTCGTCACGGAAGTCCGGCGTTGCAGATCGAGAAAGGAAGTCACTCCCCTCAGAGCCTGCTCGTGGACGTCGAGTCTCTGCAATTGAGAAAAGGCTGAAGGAATCACTGCGAGGAAACAGCTGGGCGGCAGCATACGGAGACTGGGGGTGGAAGCCAAGGTTGAACGATCTTGTCTCTGAGCCGAACTGATGTGCCGCGAATGGAGAGGTGGTAGAAGAGACAATTGAGCGACTATCGTCGTCGTCGTTGTCCACCGTAGCGAGTTTCTCCAAGCACAAATTGCATATCCGAATCATGCCATCGTGCCCGAAACGAGTACCCTTGATAATGTTAGAGGCGCATCTAGAGCAGTAAACCTGGCCTAACATATCGTTTAGAAATCGGCAACATTTTCGTGGATTCCTCACTTACCACAAATTCTACAATGATGCTTCCTTCTCCAAGCGGTGAACACGCTTTTGCAGTCGTAACACTCCTTGCATAGTTCATCATCCATCCAATAATGCCGGGACAATCCTAAAAGCGCGTCACTTTCTGGATTAATAGCGACCTAGGCATATGCATACCTTCTCCTCGGATCTTTCGAATGACCTTTGACACAGAATCAGATCTCCTCATGTTTGTACTCGCCGTCGTGCGTATGCTCCGCGCATCACTATCCTGTATAGGAAACCCAGGAATATAAGTCCCATAACCACCGCCGTCAGGAACTTCGGGCGCATAGAACGAGCCGCCTTGTGATGGGGTCCTCTCCATATCTACATAGGACGGTACCTCGGATGTCACCGGGGTCAAGGATACCAAAGGGGGAGCAGGATTGGACGCAACAACATTGAGTGGATTGGGTCTATCGGGGTTCGATTTGTTGGAGTTATTCGAGTGAGAGTACTGGATTGAAGGCCTTCGAGGCTCTATAGTAGACGAGCTCTGGGTCGCGTTAGTTCTCTCTGCAGCTGGGGCCGTCGCTGTGGTTGTGGCGGAGGTTAATGGTGCGGACAATGTGTTCTTAACTTTGGAGAACAACGACGTGACCAACGCGTATGATGACTGGTCATGCTCGTCCTCTTCAGAGAATGGATTGAACGACGTTAGACTGGCGACATCGTCCAGCTTGCTGCTGCTCCGAGATCTGGACGAAGGAGAGAAATGAGGATTGGGTGAAATCAGTTGGGGCGATTCGGTCGCCATAGTCGTCAGAGTTCGTGCTGAGTCGTGAAGAGCGTTCAATACATGTCAGGATGGTGGTTGCAGATCAAGAAACAAACAAGAACAAGAGACGGAGAACGCAACAGAGAATTGGTTTGCCCTGCACGGCGGAGCGACCGACCAGACCAATTCATAGACGCGGTGCGTCACTTTCTGGCAAATCCCGAACTGTTACGACTTGCGTATCCCTTCCTCAATTTTGACCACTCAAAAATGGAAAGTGGATTTAAAGAGTAGAGACTAGTTATTGGAGTTAGATAGTCTAACGAAATCTTTAAAAATACTGTGCAGTTTGAACTCCAAGCACATAGGTTCTCATCACATAAGTAGCACGCGTCTGATAACCACGTGGCTATATGGGCGTTTAGGAACGCGTACCCAAGGAGAGCTGGAGGCAGCAGCGCGTGTGGCTGAGCTTCCAGTACTGCGACCAGATCTCATACTCTCATTCAACCTGACCATAGCACTCTTCAGAAGTGTTAATTGGAGAAAGTAAGATGAATTTTGTACTAGTTGGTGTTAGACGACTAACTTATGTACTGCAGAACTACACTTCGGCCCATATCTAGAGTGCTATCGACTTTACTATGGATGATGACGATGCCGATTACATGCAAGGAAGCGACGATGTGAGTAATGCTACTTATGAATCACTCTCTTCTCTGAACCATACGTGCCCGGTAGGACTACGGCTTCGACTACTCCGATGGGGATGAAGGTAGTGGAAATGAGAGCGCGGATGTAGAGAACCTGTACTACACCGCGAAGTGTAAGTCCCATACCATGTGGCGCGGTACCTGTATGATAACTCACACCTGCACCAGCAAAACGAGAGGATGAACCTGAACAAGCCCTGAAAGAGTTCCGTGCCATAGTGGATCAGGAAGAGGAGAAAGGCGACTGGTAAGTCCCAGTTCCTCCTTGTTTCGCCGTGGTACCTATTCCTACTATACAGGGGATTCAAGGCATTGAAACAATCGACAAAGCTCCTCTTCCTACAGCTTAAACGGCCTCAAGATGCTCTCAAGACGTACACGGAGCTGCTCACATACACCAAGTCCGCGGTCACACGGAACTACTCTGAGAAGAGTATCAACAATATTCTGGATTATGTTGGTGGTGGAAAGAGTGGCCCAGTTGATGTCGATACTTTGGAGAAATTCTACCAAGCTACCAAGAAAGCTTTGGTTGAGGCGAAGAACGAGGTCAGTGGCACGCTCAGTATCAGCAAGTGAAAGCGTCACACCCTGATAACGCGTTGCCTATAGCGTCTATCAGTCAAGACGAACCTCAAGCTGGCTAAGCTCTGGCTGGACCGCAAAGAGTATCAACGATTAGCCAAGGTGAGTGTAACCTATGCTGATGCACATACAGTGGCTAACGTTGTTGCAGTTGATACGTGACCTTCACCACTCTACGATTGCTGATGGCGAGGATCAAGCTCAGAAGGGCACTCAGCTCCTAGAGATCTATGCATTGGAGATACAGATGTACAATGAGACAAAGAACTTCAAGAAGTTGAAGGTAGGATCCTTGTACTACCTACATGTCGTCCGCTTCTGACGTCCCGCAGGAAATCTATAACGCCTCGAATTCCATCCGGTCAGCTATTCCACATCCACGCATCATGGGTGTCATCAAGGAGTGTGGCGGTAAAATGTGGATGGGAGAACGTATGTGCTTTCAATAACAGAGGTGACATAGTACTGACCCTGATGCGAAGGTAACTGGAATCGCGCAAGCGAGGATTTCTTCGAGTCGTTCAGGAACTACGATGAGGCCGGTTCACCACAACGTATCCAAGTGCTCAAATATCTGGTACTAGCCAATATGCTTATGGGTAGCGAGGTAAATCCATTCGACAGTCAGGAAACAAAGCCGTGAGTGATGTTAATCACGATACGCTCCCCACTACTCTAACCGTAAATCTAGCTACAAGAACGATCCGCAGATCACAGCCATGACGGATCTCGTGGACGCCTACCAACGCCGAGAAGTCCACTCGGCCGAGAAAATCCTGCGAGGTCTGTTGGATGTATTCTCGTGAGCTGTATGACAAAAACTTACGTTTTGCAGACAATCGCGCGACGATCATGGACGATCCTTTCATTCGTCTGTACATTGACGAACTACTCCGTAGCTTGAGAACGCAGTATCTCATCGACCTCATCAAGCCGTACACAAGGCTGGAGTTGTCTTTCTTGGCCAAGGTGCGAAGAAACTATGCATTGCACTCTCTATGGGCACATACTGATTGATTGACCGAAGCAACTTAATGTGGAGATCAATGATGTAGAGGAACTGCTTATTGGCCTCATTCTCGAAGGCAAGGTGGAGGGCCGCATCGATCAAGTCGCCATGAGGCTCGAACTCGACAGGAAGTAAGTAGCCCCAACAATTCAGGTGCTTCTCGGTGGTAGACTTACAATCATTCCAGGCAAGCGCTGGAGAAGAAACGCTACATGGCTCTCGAGAAATGGACGGAAGCACTGGAGGGTGTACATGCAGCTATCATCAACAAGGCCCCCGGCACGGCCAGAGGACCTGGTGAACATGCCATCGAGAACTTTGGTTCTGGAGGATTTGAGTTGGACAGCCGAATGGTACGCCCCTGGTGAAGTAGTATCGGAATTGCACTTTTTGTATCGACATCATCCTGTACCATATGCATCCAATGCAACCGCTATGATTTGCCCAAGGCCTTATGCAACAGACGACGTGTGCCATAATTATACGCTCTAGTAGAAATGATTATGAATGAAGGACTGACAAGTACGTTAGCGAGCGTTACGTATCTAGAGGCTGATACTCACGTATCACTACAATGGGGCTATTGGTGGGTCCCAATCGTACCGCCAACCGTCACGCGACGGAGTGTCCGTTGGTATGCGAAGTTCGCGAGGGAACAAACCGCGAATGCGGGACTCGATGGCCTTTTTCTCTTGGCCCTTGAGGGTCTTAAGCAACTGGACCTCTTGCGGGGTTCGCACGCGCGGGTCCTCCACCTTGTTCGCCTCCGCGTGTAGCTTCGGGTCGAGCTCGTACAGATAATCCATCGCCTCCTTCATGCACTTGAACTTCCTCTCGAGCTCTGCCTGCCTCCCTCTCCGAATGTGACGTTGGTGCAAGAGCCATGCCCGCTCAATGGTTTCGTGGGCTTGGACGGATGGAATAGCACGTTGCAAGCGGCGGCCGACGTTTGACCTCCATGTTCCAGTTGGCGACTCCCTGCTGCGTACATTGGCGGGATAGAGTGTGCGGCGAATGATGTCTACTCTGGGGTCTGCCATCGTGGCGGCGTCCTTGGCCACTCGGGGGTCACCGCCTGCGGCCATCCAGCGCACAGACGTCTGCGAGACCCGTAGAGGTGTTGTCTGCTTTGATGCGCCCCATGCCAATCGAAGAGAGGCCATAGTGCCGACGAGGAGAGTGCGCTGAGGTGCGAAAGCGAGTTGGTCGTTTGCTGTGACAGAGGTCGTTTGACACTCCGCCCAATCTGCGCGACACCCATGAGCGCCTCGTTGGGCGGGGCGCTCATCGATATCGTAGGCAATTGGCGGGTCCGAGTAAAGTGGACTAAACGAATGCAATCAGCCTCAATCATCGAACAACAACATTTATTCACGCGCCGGCATTTGTGGCCACGGGGGAGGGCTGCAGCCAAGTTCATGAAGCGAGGGGTCACCTCACTCCGTTTAGTTTCTAGGATGTAACTGGTATTACCAGCGGGCGTGACAATTCAAGTTGACTCGAGAAATGGATGCCAGGCGGTCATATACCACTAATTGCATGGAAGATTAGGACGATAATGTGGTGAGTCTTAAACTCATGTCAGCTGACTGAACCGCGGAAACTTCCTAGGAGGTTGTGATGAGCCCGGGTTATCGCATTCAATCTCGACGGTTCCACTCAACTGTTCCGGCCACCGCCATACTTCAAAAGGCTGCGTGTTGGTCTGGATATCGCAGGACTAGATAAGTACAAACGGTTTATTCCGTAAATTTGGCACAGCTAATGACACGCTATCCTCTCACAGCAGAAGGCCGAACACTTACACAAGGCTGGACCGCTCCGCGCAGCTATACAAAAAGCCGGTGGCCCCTTACGAAACTTCGCGCTGAGCTTGAGGACCGCTCAACGATCATGAAAGCCTCACTGCTTGCAAGTGCATCTGACGGGCGGACAACATATGGATACTGCGACACAGAAAACGGACGAACGCCGCGATTCCGACGGTGCTAATAACTGGATGTAGCCCTCCGGTATGTGTTCTCCCCTCCCACGATGTCATCGTTCATTTCGGTGCATCTTGCACTGCGGCTAACACCTGTTCGTAGTCCCGATACTCATCGCCTCATCACAAGCGTAGGTGTCCATAAATTCCCCCGTACCATCCGTCGGAATGCCCAACCCGTCATTAAATCACTGGTGTGCTTACCGTACCACTGGAACGGGCTACCATGCCCCAAGCACAAAGCAGTCGATCAGGCATTCCATCGATGGCGTGTAAAAGCCAGCAAATGTCTTTCTGGTCCGACAAAGCAGCGGCAGGGATCGCACCCCAGAACTTTGGCAGTTCTTGATACTGATGTATTTAAAATGTGAATGTCACGGTGAATTCCCTAGAAACGATGCTCACTACTCAAGCAGTCGTATGCCAAACTCTAATTCCTTTGACCGGTGAAGCCTTCACGCTGTGAACCACCTGGTGAGTGTCGCTCCGGAGTCGTACAGTAAATGTGCAGCGTTCGTTTTGCGGCCTCGCGCTGCTGAAGCTCTGTGGGGATATCAGGGCGTGCGTCAAGCGATCTCGTACACGTTCACTCGAATACGGCGGCTTTTCCCATTCAAGCGCGGTACACTTCTCTTCTCATCTTTTCGCGGCTTTGCGTTCCCAATTTGACTGCGCGCAACCTTCCACCGCGATCATATGGCCGTATAGAACACTAGGGGAGTCTTCTGATACAGACGGTGCAAGAGGCACAGACGGAGTCAGTGGTAGGGTGCAACCATTGCCGCTTCCCGACTATGAGACACGGGCCATGAACTATCGTAAGTTCCCGCGGTTCTTCCTCACAACTACGTGGGTGTTTACGGCACGGATACCACATACGTATCAAGCCCCCTTCGTGCCAGCTAACTACCCGAACCAGGAGCTCTAGAACGTACTGTCTTCTTACATGAACGCACATCAATTAAATCGCCATTCCGCCCGGAAAGCTACTGGAGCCCGATGTACCCATTCCGATTTACATACCGGAACATGTGTTGATGGCATGGTTTTCGGAGTATTCCTTTGCTGACGCGCTGCGGGCCCCTTTCATGCGGTAATGCCCACAGAAACGACGCTGTTTCATTCTCGTATATCGGGAGAATGTTTATTTGAAGTCATACCCCTCACCTACCACTGCAATTTTGGAATTCCATGCGCAATATATGGCTGTGGATAACGTCCTGCACCTCGTTGCACACTTATTTAGTCTCTACCATTGGTCCATCTGAAGTCGACCAGTTTGAGCGTTTTGGCTAGCTCTTCAATCTAAGAAGAAACTTCCATGCCATATTTCGGACGTTTCCGTAAGGTAAAAAAATGAGAACCAGTTGTTACGCCTTGGTATGCCTTCATTATTTTTACGATGATGTTTCAGTCGGATGACTGTCGTGAGAGTCTCCTACAGCTATCTGCTGGTTGACCCTACTTAATAAATGAATGTCGTGAACTTAAATATCTTTTTCGGGACAAGCGGCAGGACTGCGGCAAGTGCCGAGACGCTCGAAATGAGTGAGCGCTCGTAGAGGTCGAGTTTGCAAGCCACCATGTCATTCGCAGTCGTGGCGGCACGATGTCGGTCGTCGTGCGGCCCCCTTAGCTCACTGGTATGGTTTAATTTCTTCTGAAAGATAGCTAAACTCATTCCTTCCAGGCCTCCAGCTCAACTCGCCAGTTCCACGCTGCTGCTGTACTCAGTGCGCGTAAGAAGCAGCCAGCAACTAAAGCTCAAGTTACCAAGAAGGCCCAGAAGAAGCAAGACTGGTACGGTCATGAGAAGCTTACCTTGGCTGAGGCCATTAATGTTTTGCGAGTGTGTTATACTGCTGCTATCTCGTTGCCAGAGCACTGATTTGCGACCCAAGGCAGTAGAAGTTGCCTCGCCGAATGCCACCTTTGAGTTGACAATCAAGACCGCCATGGGAAAGGGTATAACTGTCCCCAAAGGTCGTTATACACTACCGAGGGAGGCCAAGAGCAAGTCCCAGGACCGTATCCTTGTATTTGCAGAAGGACAAATTGCCGACGACGCGAAGGCTGCAGGCGCTGATATTGTAGGAGGTCCAGAGCTGATTGACGGTGTGAGTATGCATGTTTGTCACATTTCATCTGTGCTAATGTATGTTCTGTGCTCAACAGGTAATCAATGGGACACATAAGGCAACTATGTTCCTATCTACACCCGACCTCATTCGCGCCATCACACCGAGACTGGGTCGTATCCTTGGTCCCCGTGGTCTGATGCCTTCGGAACGTAGGGGCACAGTAACAGAGGATATTGCAGGATACATCCGTCGTCTGAAAGGGACAAGCGAGTGGACAGGAGACCAACAGGGGACTATACGTCAGCCTATCGCCAAGGTATGCTCTCCGACCTTTGCGTGTAAGTTTCATGCTCAGCTTCACTTTACAGGTGAATTTCCCCGTCGAGGACGTGGAGAAGAACTTTAGGTATTTCCTTGGTTTAGTGAAACGTGCTACTGGCAATGTACGAGATACAAACCCGCCACCAGGAAAAGCTGGACCTAAGCCAGGTATGTCAGCAGTATGTTGCCCCGGAAATCAATTTCTCATATTGGCACGTCTAGTCAATGCGATAACCAAAGTTATGCTGAGCACTCGACACGGTCCTGGCATACGGATTACTGACTATTAGTATTATATACAATAATCTATCATTGTTGATACGACGATGAGTGGTGGCAGTTGTCTGTGAAAGCATCGAAAGCGACAGGGTAAGATGTGATCATGAGCTGGGACATTGAGAGCGTAACGCTCTACCAAAGGTCGCCTTTCATGGCGAACTGTTTCTGTTTACGCATCCTCTTCTTGTTTTCGTTAAGCTCTTCGGCTAACCTTGAATAGCTTTTGTGTCTCCTGTCGTCGTGTTTGGATCCCTTTCCGTTGGGCTGAGAAGTGACCGGGTTGCCAGATGATTTCGTCCCGGGTGGAGAATGCTTCTCCTGAGGCCGATTCTTTGGTTCGTGCGGGAAAATATCTCCCCAGGTGGACTTCCGGGCATCATAGAAGGGCTGCTTTCCCTGAGATCTGGGTATTGTCAGACGCATGATTTTCCCTGTGAACACCGTGTTAGAGAACATAGCCAGCTGAGTAAAAACTATACACATTTACCTTCGGCGGTGCAGCTGTCAAGGATGATATGCCCACTCTTCTTCAATGGAGGATAGACGAGTCTGGGCCAGTGGTATGCTTCGGAGCGTAAAGCCTCTTCCATCTCTTCTGAGGAAGCAGCCATTTGGATGTCACTCTGTCCGAGTATGCCTGTTTCCTGCGAGATACTTGTGGTATCAGCGTCATCAGTGCCAGAGACAGCCGCAGCTGTCGGAGGATGCTCTCCGTCAACTGTCAGCTCAGTCATGCGTTTGTCTTTCTGTGCAATTTTCTGCATCTCCCGCTTGCCGACTTCACCGATACGCCCAGCTTTGTGTTCTGTGGCCGCGGGACGCGGACCTCTGCGAATAACCACGTACGAGTAGCCGGTATCTTCATGACCTTGGCCGGAATGTTTTGTTTTGCGCACGAATTCAGGTCGTTGGAGTCGCTGCGAGAATCCGCAGAGTAGACGCTTGGACCCTGGATGATACAACGGACAAGCTTGATCATGAGGGCACTACAAGAGCAAATTCAACGCAACGCAGCAAGCGCGAGGCAGGAGACTTACCGGCGCAACCACATGACATCCTTGCGAAGGCGGGCTGTCGATTTCGGGATCTTCGCTTGGTTTCCTACCAATGCGCAGAAGAGCTTCTCTCGCCATGGCTATAGCTTCAAACCCGGCAGGCGTGCTGTGATCGATGATTACCTGCGGGAAAAGGAGTTAGGCATGGATCGAAATGAGATGCCAGAGAGTTTACAATCGTATCCGCACCGCTCTCCCACATCTCCGTGACAAGGGCTTTTCGGGCTAGGGGCGACTGCACAGATGATAACATGAAGGCAGATAGCGCCACCACACCATTGCCTTCTACGTAAGGTACTTTATGGGATTCTTGGAACGCCTGCTTCCATGTTACTTTCAGATCTCCGAGTTCGACATCTACCGCAAATTAACTGGTGACAGCTGAACAGTCTGGAGAATCGGCATACCTTTTAACAACCGTCGACCAATACTGACAAGCCCTTCTCGCTTGTCGAGCCCGAGATATGTTGCAACCGTAGAATTCATGATCTGGGCGTCGACAGGCTCACTGGATGAGTCCGGGGTCAGAGGTTTCTGGAAAACATGCGCAGCTGCCCTGTCATCGTGAAAAATAAATATGGTTGTAACCCAAGTATAAGAAATCCTAACCATAGACCACTGCCAGTCCCAGAACCCCAGTCTATAACGTGATGCGCGTTCCAGCTCGGTCCGAGCCTCTGTTTAACATGATCCAGCACCGCAACAATGGCGGCATAGTGGGATGGGAGGGCAACAGATGCAAACGCAGTACCGTCACGCTCCGCGTGCTGATGGGCCTGTCTCCTGGTCTTGTATCTAACGTCGTAGGCAGGGTCCCATTGTGCTTGGTCACCATTCTCATCCAAGAACAAACGCTTTGCGTCGAGATGCAGCATAGGTTTATCGGACCCTACAACGCCATATTCAGCGACCTAGTCAAGGATACCCTTATCCGCATACCTGAAATGAGCTTGGTGATTGTTCGCTGCAATTCAAGAGGTACCACTATAGTTCCGTGTCGTTGGCTGCCGAACAGTGCAGCCGGGGATTTTCGTGAATGTTTCTCGTCCTCTGCTTCTAGGGAATCCAGTTCTTCTGGTGAGAGGTAGCGATCCGAAGTTAAATGATCCTCAGGGTAGACCTCAAGTTCCCGTGGGGAATGTTGGGTATTCTCAGCATGAGAGGTACCGCGATCAGTCTGCGCCTTCCAGCTTCTCATGTCGCTTGAGCTCTTCATGAATTCGTTGAACGACTGATCAAGCTCCAGGCGAGCATTCGGGCCTTGGGATCGCGTAACTCTCGAGGTAGAGAGCCTACGTGCTTCTCCCAAGTGCGCTGTGACCTGTCGACGCGACCACGAGCGAAGAAGCATTCTGTTGAGTCAGAAAGACAACTCGCCAAGGAGTATAACCAAGTTCCCGGTTTCGAAAGAGATTTGGACCAGAGTGCTTGAAGTACAAGAAGAAGGAAGACAACGTAGGGTGACCGCCACAACCGAAAAGTCTTCCGCCACCGGTGAGGCGCTCGGTACACCTTCGCACTCTACCAGCTGTATTCTCTCAATCCTGTGCTACTATTGTCGTCTCATCTTCGTTACTTGGCTCGACTACAACTCAAGGGATAAATAGTCTTCAAGGTAGAAGCCATATGGCCGAAAATGCTGGGAATGATGGACGACGCGACGAGCTAGACGATCGACCTCTCAAAAGAGCACGCGTAGCGGACGAAGTGGAGGGCGGCACACACGAAAACGATGGCGACGAAGACAAAGATGCTTTACCAGATAGTGAGGGGGAGGACGACGAAGGCACCATAGGAATACCAGAGCCTTCCCGTGCGTCTGACCTGTACCTTGACACGGTATGACCACGATGAACTTGTACATTATCAGCTATTCAAGGCCTGCCATTAGATCAACCGTGCTGCTCTCGACTTTGATTTCGAAAAGGTCTGCTCGGTGTCGCTGTCAAATATCAACATCTACGGCTGTCTAGTGTGCGGGAAATACTTTCAGGGCAGAGGAAGGAACTCGTACGCGTATGCTCACGCTATTCACGACGACCACCATGTGTTCATAAACCTTGAAACGACGAAGGTAAGGTGCTTATAACTTATTGTTGAGACGAGCATTCCTAACTTGAATACAGGTATACGTGTTACCCGATGGGTATCTCGTCTCTGACCCTTCGCTAGAAGATATCTCGTTTGTTCTAGCTCCGTCCTTCACCGCGGCTTCTGTTTCGAGCCTATCTTCAACTGCTCACCTTTCAAGACCGTCGTATGACCTGTCTCATCAGCGGTACATATCTGGCTACATCGGTTTAAACAACATCAAGCGGAATGACTACATGAACGTTATTATTCACTCGCTACTTCATGTTCCTCCCTTGCGCGACTATCTTCTGTTGTCCAATTTCCGCGGCAAAGAGTCAGAGTTGTTGAAGCGGTTCGCTGCCCTTGCGAAGAAAGTCTGGAACCCTCGGCTCTTCAAGAGCCAAGTCAGTCCACATGAATTCCTACAAGAGGTCGGACGTGCAAGTGCAGGCAGATTTCGCTTGGAGAAGCAAGAGGATCCTGCAGATTTCTTGTCGTGGCTACTCAACTCTCTGCATAAAGACATGGGGGGAACAAAGAAGCGGAATTCGAGTTTGTATCCTGCTCTCACTTCAGTCTGCCTGGAGAACTCATATGACGCGAATCATCCAGGTGTCATCTTCTCTACTTTCCAAGGCGAGCTGCGAATGGAAACCCAGCAAGTGCTTGTACGATCTAGCGCCCAGGAAAGCGCGAAACCCCTCTTCGACATCGACAGGGGTATACGTTCATCTATTGTATACTGGCAAAGTCACTAATGACATATTGGAACAGAGATTAAAGCAACGAAGTCGCCATTCTTGTTCCTCTCGGTCGACCTGCCGCCCCCTCCGTTGTTCCAAGACGCAGTGGAGAAGAACATTATTCCTCAAGTCAGCATACAATCTGTTTTGGCGAAATATGATGGCCAAACAACACAGGTTCGATAAACCATGGACTCACGTTATTCGTTCTGACACAGCCTGTGGTAGGAATCCGCTGGCCAGCTGCGCCGTTTCAAGCTGCAAAGACTGCCATCATATATCATACTGCATTTCAAACGTTTCACGAAGAATGTTTTCGTGGAGGAGAAGAACCCGACAATTGTCAACTTCCCTCTGAGAGGTCTTGACTTCCGAGAATGTGAGACTGACAGAGCTCGATGGGCTTTATTTGTTAACTCATCCCATGATCAGATTTGGACACCGCTGATCCGAAAGGTTCTACCTTGTACGACCTAGTCGCTAACGTGGCGCATGAATCTGTAGCAGGTACCACACGGGACAAAGAGAACACGGTGTACAAGGTCCATCTGCGCGCGGGAGCTGGCGGAGGTGAAAGCGAGCGTTGGTTCCAGATACAAGATCTCATCGTTGAAGAGATCCGAAAAGAAATGATATTCCTTGGCGAGACTGTAATTCAGGTGGGAAGATTCACCGCTCGATATTGATATCGTCAAATTTACGAAATTGCGCAGATCTGGGAACGAAGGGCCGATTCACCACCATCTAACGGGACCGCCAACTCATCGCATACTGCAGTATAAATTTTATTTATCTACACAGTAGCAGTTGAGAGTCTCCAGCTTCGCAGAATCCATGCTTCTTATCATGTAACAGCCTGAAGCGCTGCGCCTCAATCGCTTTTACTTTCTACGCCTATAGCCTGAGATTGAGTGCGTTCTGACGTGGCAGATTCACTGCCACTTGACGGTTGCGACTGATTTGAAGACGGAGCAATCACATTGCTCCGAACACTGGTAGGCTGATCAGCGCTGTAAGTGCCCATTGAGTCAATGTACCCTTAGTTCCTGACCATTCAGTGCGCACCTCGATGACCGGTTGTCGAGGAGCGGCTTGAAAATGTAAACACCGGAGAGTATGCCTTTGCAATAGGTTTCAGTGCATCAAAAACATGTCTCCTTCGAAAAACGCCTCACCAGTAGCTCCCGCAACAATCAATGGAAAAATTGGACGTCGGGACATGTTGTGGTACAACGGTCACGGTGTGGAAGGGAAGCAAGTATGCGAACAACGACACTTTACAAATTCGGGAGCTGAATCGGACATCGTAAATTACATGTCAAGCAAAAATGGCAGGTGCCATCGTTCACAGACTGGGATCGGGCTTGGGCGCCGTACAAACATGCCAGAGCAGCTAACCGACAATGATACACTACTGATCTATCTCAGTTCAAAAAGGGACTCCAAGAGACTGCAAAGCTTGAAGAGCAGCTCCTTCTTGGGCATCTTGCTTTCTTGAAGCCCTCGCTTCTCCTTTGATTACATTGCTTACTGGGATCAAGTTTGAGTTGAACATCGCTGTCTGAGGAAATAAATTGAGCATACATACTTTTCACTGCGACTCTCCATTCATTGTTATTGTTAGAGTACTCTTCCTCAAGACTGAGGGCGTGTCCCATATGTTTCTTTTGGAGATCTGCGAAGTCTATCTCAGCCTCGTCCATCATCTGTAATTTTACGGCTGGCAGGGCATACAGTTGTGCAGTTTGGTGTAGTAGGAGGCTGAAAGTCCCATCAGTAACGCAACAATGGTATCCTGGGTGTCATGAATTACCTGCTGGCATGGCTAGAGAGACTATAGACTCGGGTGAGAGTGAAATGGCTTGGAATGTGGATATGTGGATGCGAGGGATGGATACGTAGCTTGGTGTATTTTCCAGATAGCCCACATTGGCGTACTTATGTGGATGAGTAGCTGGATTGATACGAGCCCGGTAAATTTTGGAGACACCATGTTTACAGAGAGCGGAAACCGATGCAGTAGATTGCATTACCCCTTCGTAGGAGAGACCGCTCACTCCGGCATCATAAGAGGCGAATCCAGTCTATTGGAAAAGCGGCTTACTCTCTGAAAATATTGTCGTACCACAGTCAATAAGACAAAACCCATCAATGCTTTTGTAAAGTACTCACCCTCACTCAGCGAAAACAAGTTGGGTAGCGCTGCGGAGATTATTGTGAATTCTCGTCATATATTCACTGTGAGGTTTACTTGGCTAGCTAAATCATCTGAGTTCATGGTAGCAAGCGTCCATAGGAATGAATCCACCTAGCCTTAACACGTCGTCGCTTTCATTCCATCAATGCTATGCAAACACAAAACACGGTGAAAAGTACTCACTTGGCGCGATTATAGAAATTGCTTACTGCAGTAGGTGTACCGCGCAGTAGTTGTCGCATCATGGGTGTAGTGTCAGTTATCATAACCGCCGACGGAGTTCGAACCCGGGTGGTGGGCGCATATCATCAAGCAACGCTCCAGCTCTGGTAGCCGGATCGTTGAGCTGGCTGCGTCAGACGACGGCCAGTCTGTTGTTCGCACAGTCGGACAAGTCGCGACAGGGTCGTATTGCCAATAATGGGGCCCCGATACCGGATCATATGTCGAGGGGCGCCGCTACTTTATCGCTAGTCCTTTCATAAAGCAGTGATTGACCGGTATGCTGTCCCAGCGTTGTCGAGTCCGTGATCCTGGAGCTGTGTACATGTGAGAAGTACTGACACAGTTCATGATGTCACATACACTTAAGGAGTGCGAAGGGGCTTTGCGTAAGTTGAATTTGGCGAGTCTCTGCTTTCATTCAAGTTCCCGTGCCTAAAGGCAGCAATTTGGAGCAGAACGTAAGAGTACACAGACTCGGAATTTATGGGAGAATCTGCCAGAATCTTGATCGTTTACCCTGGCAATGTTGCCTGGTGGATCGGAGAGAACCTTGTGCTTGACGTGCAATACGTCTGACCGGCCTTGTACATGATAATCATCAATACATGCTTTGCCCTGCTAAGACGCAACTAATAAATCAACGGCGGAGTGGAGGGGCGACAGAGCGTGTAAACTGCTCACCAACTTTATAGAAGCCGCAATGGAACCAAAGCCGAGTAGACCGTCCTCCTACGAATGAATTCTATGACACAGTGACGATGAAACACAGCCTGTTCGGAGCGAGAGCACCAGATTAGAGAAGGCTTACAATTAGCCAGGTCTTGCTGAGTATACACCCCCTAGGGTGTCCAGAGTATAACGTGTGTCATAAAGTGTGAAAAAGGGAACGCTGCCACCGCGGTCATGTAACATAGACCCGGACGCGGCGCGCACTAGTGGGGGCCATGCCGGCAGGCTCACTCCGATCCGATATCCCATGTGCCCTGATTATCGTCAGCAATAGTCAAGCACCGTGTAGTTCAAAGTATGCAGAATTCAGTGAATGGAAGGAAGAATTCTTAAAGCACGAATAGAGTAAAAGATCAAATCATGTCACAGACATGATATTCAAAGAATAATGCGGAGATTGATACATCGAAGACCGAAGTAGGAGAACAAAGGCTGGCTCAACAAATGAAAAGGCGCACGCGGGTAACCTGCACCTCGCGGCAGCAACACTTCCAAACGATGCGGTTGCCACGTACAATCACAGATGTTATCGCTGGCGCGACACACCTCAGGTTGCGACTCCGAGCGTTCTCAGGGCCTGGCGTGCGGCTGCGTCTCTGGCCATGTGCTTGAGTGGGCCTGTTCCTCGGCCGACTTCGACATCATTAACTTCAATCTCCTTGTCAGTCGACGTTCGAGTATTCGCCTGTACTGCTTTTCACTTACTCTTGCAAACTGATGTCCAAACCGGTTGATGGTCTGGTCCAGCCTTGGAGTCAACCCAGACAAGCGCATGGGCTTGATCTGTAGCCTGCAAATCTACAATAGGTGGGTTAGTGCCAGTTCATTGGTGAATAGGTCCGCGACACGAACGGTTATTCAAACGGACTGTTCCCTCTGCAGAAAGGTAGTCATCAGTCTCATCTCGAGGGCACCAGTTTGAAGACGTACCGTTGTTCATTGTGCGTTCTCTAGTTCGTTGCTACATATTTTTGCTGGACCTCACTGGTCTTTTATAAGACCTGAGTTGCTGGCCGTGCGCGTCCACCACGAGAAGGGTTGTTCTGCCTTAGCTGAAGCGTGTGAGAGACGCCGATCTCATTGGCATGCTCGGCTTCGAGTATGTGGCATTGTTCAAGCTGCAGAAGATCATTTTGTGTGGCATGAATTTGTGAGCCCAGCTATTTTGCCCTAGGGGTTGTTTTGTTGCAGGAAGTGAAAGCCGAAAAAGAGACCTAGAGTAGAGCTGAGTTGAATGTTGGAGACAGCTCGAGGCCGCGCGAACGTCAGTGAGGAGCCTTCCACCAGCGGGTCGGCTGCCTCGACAGATTGCAATGCCTTCTTCATAGCACTTGCTCCGACCCGCCGACTGAAGCGGGCTTGAGGACGGGGATCATGTTTCCTTGCCATAACTGTTGCACGGCCAAGTGGCGAAGCAGAGCCTACAGTCACAAGAAGGGATGCATATTCGTAGGAAGCAGGGCTCCTTCGACTTTCAATAGCAAATCTCCGACTCATGGAAATAATGCACTTGCAGGGAGCGTGCACCGTCGCGTGCGCACCACGCTCCCGCGATCCTTTTGATGGTGGAGTCAGGGGTAGCTCAATGAACGGAATGCTATGCCATACCGTATAATGAATCTCCTCGTATGTATCGCTTCTTTCGTTTAAAGCTTTCGTCTGTTCCGTTGCCTGCGTCACCCTAATCAAAGAAGGCACTACGCACCGCGATTAGGGCCAGTTGATCCACAGTAATCACAAATCGAGTCTTCAGTAATGTCCAACCTTTGAGAGAGGCCGTTATTAGGGTCAAGAAAACATGTCCGAGGCCGTTGAGCGGGCTCGAAACATAATTGTCGGCGGCCGCTGCGATGTGGCTGCAACGCTGTCATACCGGATTGGGTGATTTCCGAAGGCCTCGTGGCGCTGAGCGTCAAATGATCGATTAGATAAGTAGGCACTTCAGTAGAGTGAACGTCCAAGTAAGGCATGCATAGTAAACGGGATAAAGAGAAAGCATGAGGATAGTTAAGGACAAGAAATTGCATCGCGGGTACTAGAATTATCAGGGAAGGAGCTGAAAGTACGGATACATCAAATAACCTATAGATACACTGAGTGGCGTGATTGCGAAAGATGCGTTCATGTCATAGGAGAGGTTTGCCTAGGTGCCGGTTCTATATGTTTCTGTCAGCTATTGTTATGACTGTCTGAGAGATATACTCACCGAAGGTGTCTAGCGTCGACGAGAGATCTCGGAAAATAATCCATTGTAAGCAGCAGCAGCAGCTTGCTCCTTTGCGGCGCCTTGGGTATGTCCTTGACCCCTTCCATACTCCACGCCGTTAACTTGAAGTAAGAAGAGAAGCAGCGTGAGACGTTGTCGTGAGGAGAAGCAATGTCAGTCTTACTGTATGCTATGGCAATCCAGGGGGAGATGTGCTGGGGCCCAGTCTGATAGCATTGCCATTGGAGGGCGCCAGTACCGTACGAACGCTGCAGGAGGTTGTTGAGTTGAAGTCTGGAGTCTGTTATCCCATGTATCAGAAACCGGGTTATGAATTTGAGGTATTGGAAGAGATTAGCGCACGTTCACTGTTGCCGTTGCTCATATTTGTCGTTCGAGTATGTCTGAGTGGAGAAGGGAAGTGAAGATTGTGAGGACTGTGAGAGCTGTGCGGGCTGTGCGGGTTGTGAGCGGTGAGTAGGGAAACCGAGCTGCTCAAGGTTGGTTATATATATCTCAGAATACAGCGGCAAACATGATGTATGTCAGAGGTAACCCCCGACCTTCCGTTCCTAGGAATGCCAGGAATCGCTTGAGTACTCGCTTCTCCGTGCAGCAGAGCGACAGTCCTGAGCGGCGCCGAGGCCTAGTTGGGTTACAGGCATATATGGCTGGAGTCATTGCGGGTGGCTGCGCTTGAGATGCGGTGAAATTTGAGCAAGCAGACGATGTTCTTGCCTACCCTGAATCGATTATTCGGGTGGCGATAGGTGATGCATGCTGAGTAGCAGCGCATCTGATCCAATTATTGCTGTTGCTCTTCGTGTTGCCGACGTACAATGTGTTTCCCTCTAGCCGTCGAATTGGCATTCAGCACGTCTTGTCCGAACTACAATAAATCAATGAGACCGGTGTATAGTCCGTCGCGATCACGTAGATGAGGTCTGCATTCCGAGAACCACATACCCAGGTTCAACGGAGCACCGGATGCGCAAAGCAACGAAGGCTCCTCCGTAAGGATCCGTTGACTCATCCTACAATCCATTTGAGCAGACATTCGATACGGCGAGATTCCCTTGATACGCGCGGAGGATCTATGACTTTCTGCCAATCCAAAAGCGTCTTGATGGGATTCGCCGGTGCAGGAGTCCGATGATTCAACCCGCGGGTATGGTCAACGAGCACTTTTGTGCAGGCCCTGTGCGGTCCGTCGAGCACGGTGCCACCGCCTTGCCTACGTGTTAGTAGGAAAGACTGATACGGGCCTACTAGCATGTATCACCGGCGTTGACGTGCATGTTCTACTAAACAAAATTGCACATCCCGAAATTGAACAGGCCTTCGCACATTGTGTGCCGATACACGCGAAGTATTTGCGTCGTGGACGACCCGTCAAGACCGATAGGCTTAGGTGAAATGTATAGCTGCGGTCTCGAGATATATGTATGTGAGTATTTGTTTAGAATGCACCGCAGAGCCTCCAACTCACCTTACTTTGTCCTATCGATGAAGCCACAGCGCGTGAAGTTGGTGCCATCGATTCCTAGGACAGGTGGCAATGATTCAGGCGTCATCGGCTCGTTTCTGTAGCAATTAGACGGCTAGAATATGGTTTTACGAGGAAAGATGATTCAAGCAGCTAATGGCGTAGCACTGTGCAAGTACAACGCCGACGCATTTAGCCGGCGCCAAGCCGCGAGCAAGTCTGATGGACGCTTGGAAGCATACTAAGCAGGAGTTTAGTAGGTGATGAAGTAGGGCTTCTCTATACGCAGCTGTGAAGAAAGATACGTAGTTAGTCTGGTTCTTGCATCAGCCCTTCAAGCTTCAAGCCTGACCCCGAGATCCACGGCCTCATACTTACTGTCTGTTGGAACGCGGGCTCAGGCAACTAGCGAAAGTTGGATTCGTGGTCAGCTCACCTGAATCTAATTATGCAGAGCAACTGCAAGTGTCAAATCATAATGAAGTCATAACCAGCCTATGTGCAACTTGCCAGCCCCGGCTTGGGCGATACGGTCAATTCTACTCTCTGTATTCGCGGTATACATGTTGTAGCTAAACTCCTGTGGCCGTGCAAGCCCACGAGGCTAGGACCGTCATTGTCTGTATCAAAATGATTAGTTACCTCTAGAGGTAATATGTTTGCCACTACTCATCGCACCTGTCAAATATTTTCGGGCGGCGGTGGTGGTCTCTGTCCAAGTTGTTGACAAAGTATTAGTCGACGTCGGGATGTTCCACAGTGAGTTCCAGGCCGGGGGAGGCCGGTGCCTGCCAGTGCCTTGCGGAGAGTAAATCGGCCGGACGGTGGCCGGGCTCGGGCAACTGGCGACGACATCTGCCATCAGAACGGTGGTCGCCAACACAGGCTTGTCCCTCTCTCCGTCCCACCCATCTTTCCCTCTTTCCTCATCGTCCGTGCTCGGCAAAGCACGTTTCTCGTCGTTCTTCTCGACCAGCATCTCCTCGCTCGGCCGTCTTTCAACTGCTGGACTCAACTTCGGTGTGGAATCACATCGACCCAACCTCCCACGCAAGCCATCAAACCCTCACACCACCCTCTTTACACCTTTTGACTCAAGGAAGTCCATTTCAGAACGTACGTGCAAGATACGCCCGAGTAGGAATATTTCTTGACCCATTTGGGACCTACAGACTCGGTGTTGGACACTCGTTCCACATACTAATTCATCAAGATGTCACAAGCCCAAGGCGATATTCAGGAAAGGATCGCAGCAGCTCGGAGAGAGGCCGAGAGTCTGAAGGAGAAGATTCGCGCGAAGCGGGAGTCGTCTGCGGACACGAGCCGTACGTCCTCGATATCTACGTTCTGTTATTACATTATGATAGTGACTTTCCGGCAGTGCGGGCGATGGCAAATGAGGTGGACTCTCTACCTCGTATCGTAATGCGACCTCGACGCGGCCTTCGTGGACACCTTGCCAAAATTTACGCGATGCACTGGGCTACCGACCGCCGGCACCTTGTATCTGCATCACAGGATGGAAAGCTCATCGTTTGGGACGCTTACACCACCAACAAAGTACACGCCATCCCTCTCCGATCCAGCTGGGTCATGACCTGCGCTTACTCCCCTTCGGGCAATTTCGTCGCTTGCGGTGGTCTCGACAATATTTGCTCCATATATAACCTCAATGTCAAAGAGGGCACGGGTAATAAAGGTGCGCGGGAATTGAGTGCCCACTCTGGTTACCTCAGTTGCTGCCGCTTCATCAACGATAGGCAAATTGTGACAAGTTCCGGAGATATGACTTGCATGCTGTGGGATATCGAAGCTGGCGTTCGCGTTGTCGAATTTAGCGATCACACTGGAGATGTGATGAGGTTAGTGGGCGTTCTTTTCGTTAGATGCCCGATACTCACCACTTTCGAGACAGTCTCTCTCTTGGTCCCAATTCCAGTGTCTTTGTATCTGGAGCCTGTGATGCCACTGCCAAGCTATGGGACATCCGTAGCGGCAAGGCAGTCCAGACCTTTACCGGTCACGAATCAGACATTAATGCCGTCTCGTGAGTGCTCTTTCCGGAACCACTAAATATCCGTGACGAACATGTTTCCAGTTTCTTCCCTAACGGTGATGCATTTGCCACTGGATCCGACGATGCTTCATGCCGACTCTTCGATATCCGAGCGGACCGGGAACTCAACTCCTTCACGCACGACAACATTCTATGCGGAATTACGTCGGTTGCCTTCTCAATCTCCGGTCGTGTGCTGTTCGGTGGCTACGATGACTGGACGTGCAATGTCTGGGATACCCTTAAAGGAGAGCGTGTGGGTGTGCTCACCGGACATGAGAACCGTGTCAGCTGCTTGGGAGTCAGCGCGGATGGCATGGCTCTTTGCACAGGCAGTTGGGACAGCACCCTGAGGGTAAATGCGCTTTTTCAAAACGTAACTTTACTGTATACTGACATCCTCTGCTTTACAGGTCTGGGCATAAATAACTCGGATTTCATGACATACCCTTGCTCTTTCTTCGGTTGTATACTTCACGTCGCTCTCGGTTAGCTCTCTATTCATATCTGTCAGCGTATATTGGTGGTAGCATTCACTTGGCCTGCGTACCCGCTGCTGCGGCAAGTCGTCATAGAGTCGGTCTTTACGAACTCCGTTTGCACTTTCTGTTTATTCTAAACGTATCCCTGGAAGTGGTCTTCTTTTTCTTGTTACATACATAACACCGCTTTTCTCCTGCTATTCCTTATCAAAAGTCCTGTTTGTTCTCTGCTCCCCTTTCCTTTATGTCTCAGTGCCCTCGTAACTTAGGATGATTCGAATGCATATGTTTTTCCCAGTTCTGTAGATTGAGTACGTGGCCGTGAACCACGAGATATACAGTACCATCTCGCGCGCCTACCATCGGTCTGCTTCGTCCATTCCCGCTGCACGCCACGACGACCCTTCGGCAGCGACCTCAATTTGCTGTCAGTCAGCGATTGCCTTTGCCCAAACTGCCAGGAGGAAGAGCGGAACCTATACGAAATCATCGACGAGTAGAGGTGGTGTGTGTCTAAGGTGTGGCAATGTCAGAGGACAGTGACCGCGCTGCGAAAGCAGCTCGTGCTCGGCAACTGGTGCGTACTCTGAGAGAGCATCGACTAGAGTGGAACACTAATTCAGATGTAATTGAATGATACAGCTGAAGAAGAGGCAGCAAGCCAAGGCTGGTGGTGCCGTTGCTACCACAGGTGACTCTCGCGTGGCTTCACCTAGTCCAGCACACTCCCGCTCGTCCACCCCTACACTAGTCGAGGCACCGACATCACCAAATGGATCTCGTTTGAGAGGCAGCAATCATCAGGCAGCCGACGCACTGTATGCATCTCTTCTCGTCGGCTCAAATCAAAGGAAAGTCTGACACTTGTCTTGCACCCGATCTAGGTTCACGAACGGGAATGGAGACAAGGACTCGCACTGGTTGTCTTCTCTGGAGCGAGTCGACACCCCTTCATCTCCGCATTTATCTTCCAATGGTGCTTCTGTTACATCTCCTCCGCCCCATACACCCTCGAGGCCGTCATCTGCAGGAATACATGCGCCTAAGCCAATAGCTCCGGGACGGACGCTTCAGCCACTCGCATCTCCCGTGGTAGATGACAAGGAACGCGATGACCTGCGCACTCTGATTCAAGAGCAAGCCAAGGCAATGTCGAGCCTGGAGGCAGAGAAGAACGCTCTTACTGCATCGGTTGAGGAGCTGAAGCCATTGGAGTCAAGTAAGTAATTGCCATTCTCACTGAATGCGCATACATTAAGTCTACGGATACAGAACTCCAACAGGTCAATGATCTTTTGCGTTCTGAACAGAGTAAGACGGAGAAGCTGCAAGGTTTCTTGGAACATGCGGAAAAGGATGTTGAGCAAATGTCAAACCAGCTCGATGAGCAGAAAGATCTTGTTCAGACCCTTGAGCAGGAGAAGGCTGGTATTTCACGGCAACTATCTGCCGCTAAGACAGGTTCGTCTCACGTGAAAGTGAAGATTGAAGGCAAACAAAGTTGACATTCTACAAGAGGCACAGCGGAGCAAGGACTTGCTGCAAGAAGAGCGGGTCAGAGTTGCTCAATTGGAAGACGCCGTGCGGCAATTGGAAGATGACCTTGCCCGAGTGGATGAGAACCTCAAGCAGAAAGACAAGACTATCTCATCGTTGCAATTCGAGAAGGCAAACCTGTCTGCTTCAGTCGAACGGCTTAAAGGTCATGAAGCCAGTACGCACACCATATCAGTGTTAACCAATAATATATAGTCTGACACTTTATCCCTTCCAGAGTTCCAAGAAACCTTGGCCGCGCTCAAAGACGAAAGGACAAAGGTCCAGATTCACGAGTCTCGTATCGCTGAGTTAGAGCCGGTAGTGCAAGACTTGACAAGCCAGACAGAACAGCAGCAGCAGACTATTTCACTACTGGTGTCAGAGAAGAATGCTTTGAACACCACCGTGGAACAACTGCAAGATGCTCAGTCAAGTACGTACACATACGATCATGTAGACGTCATGGTAATTTATCAACTTCACTCACAGGGCTTGAGGACACAACTACCCTCTTGGAGGCGGAACGCAGCAGAGCTGAGAGGTTACAGACTACTGTGACTGATTTGAGTGCCCAGAACCACGCCGCTTCAGAACGTATCGCTGAACTAAGCGCGTCGGAGAAGTCCCTCACTGACAAAGTGCGCGATCTGGTGAGTAGGGTGTTTTGGACTACCTGATTTTTTCTCAAATTTTCTCTAGGAGCGAGAGGTGCATGCTCTCAACGGTACTGTGGCAGATCTCCGGACTCAGGCCAGCACAGCACAGCGAAGAGTTCGGGAACTGGAGGAGCAAATCGAAGCCGATGATAGGGCCGAACGTCTCGAAGAGACTTTGAAGAATACTCAGAATCGCGCCGACGAGCTTGAGTTCCAGGTATCAAAGTTGCAACAGGTAGGCATTCAGTTTGTACGAATATCCGATCCTTTGATGCATTTACACATCTACGTTACAGACTCAGAATACTCTCAAGTCTGAGCGCGATCGGATTGAAGCGGAACTGCGAGCTCTCAGTGACTCAGAAACGAGTTGGAAAGAACGGCACGCTGAAGCGGAGCGACTGCATCAGTCTGCGCAGGAGCAGGTTACCTCTATCTCATCGGAACGCGATACTCTGTTACAAGAGAAGACCTCACTGGAGAAAGAGGTTGCGACGGGACAGACGACGCTCGCGGAGTTCCAGCAAAAACTTGCGCAGACCGTCTCAGAGCTCACAGCCAGCGTCCGGGCGTTGCAACAAGCACAGTCAGAGCTAAAGGCAGCGCAGCGTCGCGCTGAAGAGGCCGAGAAGGCACAGTCGACCTTGCAGACAGAGGGTATTGCATTGATGCGCTCGCTGGAGGAGATGCGCCCAAAGATTGTGGAACTCACGGACGCCAAGTTGGATCTCGGAGAGAAAGTCGAAAGTCTCAATCGCAATCTGAGAGCTAGAGACGACACGATCGCGCAGCTGGAGTCGGAGATTGAGGAGCTGCGTGAGCAGCATGCGACTACGGAGAACAAGCGTCGTGAACTCGACACTGCGCTGGAGAAGGAGCGGTCTTCGTCGAAAGCGAGTACCTCGGAGTTACACGCAAGCTATTCTGATCTGCAGAAGGAGCTCGAGGAACTGCGCATTGCCTCGCGTACTTTGGAAGAGGAGAGAACGGAGTACCGCCAATTGGCTGGCCGACATCTTCAGGACGTCGACAGACTCACTGCTTCCAGCCAGATCACCACTGATCAGCTCTCTTCACTGCGTCGTGAACTAGAAGAGCGCAAACTGGCACACAAGGACGCTCAAGATGTCTTGGAGCGTACGAACGAAGAGCTGGAGCTTCTCCGAGCAGAACTGGCAGCCAAGGACGAACAGCTAGAACGACTGGAGGAAGTTGCCACCAAGGTACCTACCGATTCTGGAACGAGTGCTCTCGGAGACGAGATACTTTCTGCCCTCAAGCAACAACACTCCCTCGAACTCTCCGAGGCTCAGTCCGAAATCCGCGCTCTCGAGACAGCCTTGTACGAAGCCGAGTCAAAGGCAGTCACCCTCCAAAGACAACTCGCCGCCGTCGAGACACAACTCAGCCGACCGAACTCGAGGTCTTCTCCATGGCCGTCGCTGCAAGGAAGAGCCTCGACCCGAACCATCGTCGACCACTCAGACGATCTCCGTCGCGCATCGTTCAGCTCTGCTCGCAATCCGAACGGTCGCCCTGCCCCTCAGCAGCAGCCCTCCGCGTTCGAAGGCCTCTCTGCTGAGACTCGACATAAGCGTCGTGTCAGCCTCGGGATGCTGAAGGCCCGTATCGACAGTGAAGCTGCTGCGTTCCTTGGTACGCCGTTGCAGAAACCTTCTGCATTGCCCACTGTTGTCGAGCCTGGTTCATCGGCGTCATCGTCATCTCACTCCCATTCACACTCGCACTCCCGCTCTTACTCTACCCAGCGGACATCAGTGTACTTGGATGACTCTCACATCTTCTGGTGTCATGCGTGTAAAGGGGATCTCGTCATTCTCTAGTGGTATAGTTTCGTACGTTTTCTAGTGTGACGTGCTATGGATTGGTTCGGGTTCACGTCTACGCTTCGCTACTTGTTATTCTCATGTCGATACGCCCCTTCTATGTTATTTCTTTCTAAATCGTGTCGATGTTCTAATGCATGATGACTTTTTGGATGACCGGAGACAAACTGCACAACTGACAAGTCGAGAGTAAAGACACACATAAAGGAATGAGATTAACAGTGTTGAGAGATAGGCAGCTAGGAATATGCGCATGCTAAAAGATGTGTGAAGGCTGTGATAGTACAATGGAGATGAGATGCGAAAGATGGAAGGAGACGCACAGAGAGAGGGGATATGTACAGCTGTTTTGGATACAACGTGCTGTGTGAGAGGAAAAGCGAAGGATGGGAGGGATGGAGGAGTTTAAATTATCGACGCATCTAAAATAAAGGTATGTCCGCAACCTGGCGAAAAAAGTACCCCCTGGTTTATTCGTCAAAAGATAGAGTCGAAATCCGATATCGAGTATCAAAGATCATAAAAAGGTCATGCCACGCCATGGAACACCCCTCAACCGAGGAAGTTGTTCCGCTTCGTCTTCAGTTTGCGCAATCTGACAAGGAGCTCCTGCAAAGCACGAAACCCATTGAGCCACCGATAATCATGGATATCAAACGACCAAACACATACCTGAACTTCGTCGGGCTTCAAAGTCCCACGACCCCCCTCTTCCTCGAGCCCCTTCTCGAGGCTCTCGAGGATTTCACTCATGAGCTCGCGATAGTCAACCCCAAAGAACTGGGTCAACTTCGCCGCCCGCCTTCGGCGAGTCTGGAACATTGTCTCCTCTGGGTCAGGGGAGGCGATGCTCGCCGCGATGCTGAACTCGGACGCGAGCGACGTCATGGAAGCGCGGGCAGGCAGGGACCGGCGACGCTCGGCCTTGGGCGTAGGTGGTTCATCCAGAGGCTCGTCCTGGCGGGTGAAGGTCTGCAGATGCGGCTCATGATCATGCGTGTCGCCGTGTATGAGGTCGTGGAGGCGTTCGAGGGAGGCCTTGTCGTCCTGGAAAAAGTAAACCCCATCCGAATAAGCGAAGATCCCGCTGAATGTATGAAGACGTTCATCACACGTACCCGATCAATAATGTCGTTCAACGAGTTGAGCGAATGCCTGTAATGCTCGTACACCTCGGAGAAGCCGAATTTGGGGTGCCCGTCCTCGCCAAAGCCGTTCATCAGCGGCTCAGAAGACTCGGAAGTGCCAGGGCGGTGTGTCTTCCGCTTAATCTTGTTACGTGTGTAGGCACTCTGGTTGACATTGCGCGGAGGGGTGTCGTGGGGGCTGACAGGTGAGTAAGATGAGGAACGATGTTGCTTGGGGGTAGACGGAGAGGCGAGCGACGAGGCGAGTACGCCTGCAGAGCTGGGAGCGGCGCGGGTGTGATACAACGTTTGGGGTGGTGCTACGCCAAACATCTGGAGCGGACGATTAGATAGCTTATAGTGTAGTCGTTAATGATCAGACGCACCTTTTCCATCTTGACCGCCCTCTTCACATTCTGCGCCTTCTCCTTATCGTTCAACTCCTCCTTCAATCGGTCAATGTCGTCTGACCACCTACCACCGAACTCTGCTGCCGAACTGCTCCTCCTCCTCCTGACCCAGGTCTTGCGAGTTTCAGGATCCATCTGTTTGGGTCGCTCAACGGCTGAGACGGTCAATGAAGCAGGTGGCGGGAGATCAAGCGCAGTATCAATGCTGAGCTGGCCGAGAATGACGTTCGCGGGTACGCGCGAGCCCAGGAAACGATGTAGCTTTGCCAGTTTCTCTCGCTTGCGGCGGCGGTCTTCCTCTGCGAGTTCGTCGGAGGTGAAGCTGTAGATGGAGGCGGAGGAAGAGGACGTCGCGAAGGGCGGTCTTCTAGTCGTCGTGGGCGTCTCGATATTGATGATGGAGACCCCGTCACCGGCAAAGTCCTCTTCCGACAGGTCAATGAAAGACGTCGGCGACGTGAGCGCACTGCTGCTCCGTTTGTGGCGCACCGACGCACGGAACTCGTCGTCCAGCGAGTGCGTCCGCGACCCGATCACAATAACCCCCGACGGGTGTCGGACGTTGTCCTCGTCGTCGGACCCGTCGTGGGCCGGACCGTCGAGAAAGTTCATAACCTCCGGGGTGAGGGGACTGGAATGTCTGCGAGCGCCGAGAGTCAGGTGTTTCGTGCCGTCGGGAGGAGGCCAGGCAGCCCGTGGCAGCTGTTCCTTGGGGTTGCTATTCGTGTTCACCGACATCGAGACAGTCCCTCGGAGATGTTGCTGCTTGCGCTTGGCAGCGAGGCTGCTGCCTGGCGCACAGAGCAGGCTGTTGGGGACGTCCCCATCGTGCACGACGGTGGCGGCTGTGACTGCAGCCTCGATCGAGCCTGGAGTCTGGCCAAACACCTGTGCAAGTTTTCGGTTCTGGCGCACGCGATCTGCGCGTTCCTTGGGATCAAGCAGGTTTGTGGTTGATGGTAGCAATGTGCGGATGCCGGCATCCTGTCTGTCTGGACTTCGGGGGCGGTTGCGCGGTGGTTGTACAGAATGCGAACGCTTGGCGAACGCGGGTTTGGGAGAGGTGGGTATCGGCGGGTTGACAGTCACGGTGCTGAGGATGGGCGGCGAGGGCTGCAGCGAGAGGTCTGCGAGATTAGCGAGGTCCTTACGATACGAGTAGCGGTCGTGGTCGTTGATTCTAAATCCCTGAGCACGGAAGTCGGGAGAACGGGGTGAGGCGAGGTCGATAAAGGACTCGCGGTCGCTGCCTGGGGAAGACATGATATTTTGAATCGGCGCAGAATAAGGAGGGTCGAATGGAATAGAATAATGAGAGTCCTGGTATAAAGTAGAAGAGATGGATATCCGTGCTGTGTCGTGTGCTGAGGAGGGGGGATCGTGGCTTTCCTCTGAGCTGGCGACCGACCTTAAAGTCGACCCTCCAGAGTCCTTCCGACCGTGGGAAATCAGCGGCCGTGTTGCAACGCTACTCGACGCCGCCGCTGCACCGGGAACCGGGGCCACCACCGATGATCGGCGACGGTCTCGGTCCAGCTCGGCCTCCCCGCCATCAATGCCAGTACCAGCAGCAGCTCTGCTCGTCGCTGTAACAACAGCAGGAAACATGTCTTCAGAAAAAACAAATCAATGAAAAAAAGTAAACTACTCACCAGCCTTCCCTGGCAGCATCTCTGCAAATATTATAGGCGAGCTGGGGCCACTCTCCAGCTCACTCGTGCTCCCTGAACTGTACCGACTGCCCCCAAGCCTCCTGCGCCGCACCTCCCCCTCCGCGAGACTTGCATCGCTCGTCCGCCTCCCGCTATAGCTTTCCCGATTCTTCCCACTCGCCAAGCTCTTCCCAATCCCCAGTATCTTGTCGACCTTGGACAGCGAAGACAGATAGCGCAGATGTCGCTGGAACGTCTGCCGTCCCTCAGGCAATCCCGCGCTCTCGGGGGAGGAGGCCAAGGGGGACCCAGACGGCCGCGTCTCGCTGCGAGGTGAGTCGCCTATGCGCGAGTCGATGGAAGACCGAGGTGAGTACCCGCCTGTAGACCTGCGATCTGCCGGGAACGTCAGTGCTGCCGGGCTGTCCATCAACAGATGAGGCAGCCTTGGTGGGGGATTGATGTACGGATTCGAAGGAGATCCTATTGGCGGCGAAGTAGGCTGTTGGACAGCGGGCGATTGTGGTGTGGGCGGTGGTGGTGTCTGTGCATCTGTGACATTGAGGCCCAGTGTTGACGTCGATGCTGATGAAGAAGAGCTGGGGGAATGCACTGCGCGCAGGCTTGTGGCCCGGCTCTTTGGTCGCGGCGGTGGAGGAAGCCCTACGAGCGGAACCTTGTTCTCCAAAGACTGTCGGCTTGGTCCTGCCACAGCATTCGAGTTCGCGTTTCTGCTCTGTTCGTCGTAGGCGAGTGCGGCGGTGAGGTTGGGCGAGATGACCATGGGTCTTGTGTTGGGCAGCCAGAGCTCGTTCGAGTCGTCCTGCAGCGGCGGCAGCGAGTAGATGGGTGGTGGTGAGTGTATTTGAGTCATGTCTGGCTGGGTGGCCATGCTGTTTACGTGAAAAGTCGTAAAGTCGTCCGGCTGGGGTGGTGGGGGTCAGCGGAAGCGCGATGGGATGGTAGATAAGTAGCCGGGAAAGGTCGTTGGAGGATACTAGTACAGGACTACCTGGCTGATATGTTTCAGGCTGTGTGGCCAGGTACCTCGAAGGGGGGACGGCCGGAGACAAGCCCTAGCTTCGAGAGAGCAGGACAGGAAGAAGGGCGTGTGTTTGGGGGTATATGTTGTAATATCATCAGCAATAATATAATCTCCAGCAATCATCCTCTCCGAGCCAAGGCTGAGACAGTCGGATGCCACTCTGTATTGGCGAGAGCTTATCCTCGTCGTAATGACAACCACAGTGGAGCGCCCGTCCTATTATTGATTGATCTCGTCCATCCTCCTATTCCCCTCTCGCCGCCAGTCCCTCCGCTAGGCACAGCCCTAATCCTCCTCAGGGTGTGCCTAGCGAGATAAACTAACCTTTCCAACCTACTCACATACATCACTAACCACCACAATTGGCAGCACTTGGTAGATAATCCTCCCCAGCCACCGCAGCCATCATTCCAGCCACACACTCGTGCACGCCTCGTTGCAGCCTTCATTTTCCTCGGAAGATGCACCGACCGAGACCCTTGACCTGCAAGTTCGCGGCAGAAGCCCTCACTACGTACGTACCTCTAAAAATCTCCCCGCGGCACGTCAGTCCATGTCAGTATTTAATATTTCTCGCATGGGAGCGTGATCCATGAGGCTTCGCCCATACGAAAACGCGTCAATATTCCAAGTTTCCCTGCATTGGCATGCTTACGGTACAAGCGGACATCAGAACATACAGTAAAGCGGCGCCTGCACGCCCATGAACTCAATCCCGCGACCTGCATATCCCAACCCGTACTCTGCACACCCACGTAGGCTCTTCCACGTTTCGCACACACATAGCATTCCAGTGATACGTACATATCCCGCAGACACAACACGATCGTACCATCGCCAACCTAATCCCTCCTCCGACCATCCAGGAGATCCAAAGCGCTCAAACGTCCATCTCCATCTCCTCTTCGATTACTTACAGCACACGCAGCACAGTAACTCACCGCAATTGAATCACCCCTGATTTCCAACAGGATAAGTAGCTCGAAGCGCACAGCATACATCCATAGAATCTAGGCCGCACTGAAAGGATATCGATCCTGGCTTCCCTAGTTTACCCAGGTTCTCCTCACTCACCATTGACCAATGCCCTGAGAGGAATATCGCCATCGGCGTCGTCCCCGCTGCGTATTTGGGTGAGTAATCCACGCCTTTCATGCTATATTTATGAGGCATTATTTCTCCCAGAATAGCCGCGACGACTGGAGTACGTTCACTACAATCAGCGCTCTGGAGCCAGCAGAGACACAGTTCTATACCCACATACCTGTCTTCCACTCCGTTTGATCACCGTCCTGTCTTCACTCGACTTCGGCAGGTGTCAAAGAACGTCAACGTCGTCACCGCTTCGTCACTGCTTACTGTCATACACGGCAAACAAAGACACCCTCGCACGTCCCCGAGGAGTCGAGACTCTCACCGTCAGTATTGACAACACACCACCCTACATAGAGTGCCTAACCTCGGGAGCTCCCCGAGGGGAGTCGTGGTACTTGCATAGGTACAAATGCACTGATGCGGTGGACGGCGCACACACCGCATTGTACTCGCCCGGATAGATGTGCAGATAGGTAGGCGATAGCCATAGCGAGCGGGAAATTGAGATAGATGCTGGGATGTACCTACCGTACGTGAACCCAGAAGCGTCAATGAGAAGTATACATTGCAGTTGTGTTCTTTCCGTGGTGTGCGCCGGTAATCAGCGAGAGATTAGGTGACGGGAGAGAAGGCAGACGAGCTTACCACGGCAAAAACCACTGAATGTAGACGGGCGTATGTGTCATGTTAAACCTACGAAACCTCATACATACGGGTAACTCGGGAGTAAATCCGCATGTCAGATATACACGCCTAATACCGGTCTGAGCTGAACGCCCGCAAGAGCTGTACTCGTTTTGTCTGGTTTTGTTACTCCAACTTCCTTGGTGGTATGTTTGAGGAACGCTCGGCCTCAGATAAAACCAGCTATAGCACTCGCGAGGTGACCGCTCGTATAGCGATCATATTCGCAGCACTTGTACTGTAGGTTGGTGAGACTGTACGCTTGCTTTCCGCTCACCACGGAAATCTGCTTCGATGGGATGGGATGGGACGGAATATGGCCTGGGGATGCGCTGTCAGATTTCACGCAGATCTTCGCCATGCTATCCTTTCCGGCACTGCTACTAGGTGGCCTCTTTGCTTACTCTCCCGAGCAATGTATTCGATCGTCTTCTGAAGTAGTTGGGATTGGAAGTTTTGAGTATCACGGCGCCGTCGTAAATGAAGCAAATAGGCACTAACGGTGCTCAGTTGCGTCTACGTGTGCAGGCGCCACGTTGTAGTTCCTCGGAGATGCTGGAATGGTGCTCATGGCTGTGATTCAGTTTATCACCTGTATCGTATGTTCAGCACAGCATGGAGAAGTCCGAGATATTAGGTTCGCTTTGATCTCGCATAGAAGTGCATTGACCATGGTTGTATGTGTAAACGGACTCTGTCAATGCTGTTGGGTGACCATCCTGACCAATATTGCGAAAGTGGCAGTCAGTATGGTCAGACGACCTCAGATGAACGGGGCACGCACGATAGCTGCATTCCCCGGCAGTTGTGATTCTCCGCTACGTCGTAGATGGGCCATGTTGCCTGCAGCATAAGAGATGTCCAGGAGAAATCCGAGGTACTAGGGTTTCGGGTATAGGAAACTCTTCAGTATTCAGCACAGAAAGCCGTCCTCGCGTTGCCTGTTCAAGTTGCGTCATCAGCAGAATGAAAGAAGTAGAAGCAAGGAATACAAATCCAGATATCGAAGAAGGTCGCTATCTGGATTGAGAAAAGGAAAGGGTCTTATGTTATTAAAGGGCTTCTCACACTTCGATATCCCGACAGCGAGCTTGCAACATCTTGAACTATATGCTTAGCATGCTTGCTAGCAAAGGCGATGGCCGTCCGTTTAAACGGTTATTCCGACCATCCTTACTGTACCAGCGCTGGCTTCCATGTAGTGTGGCACTGTTGGTATGTCGCCGTTTATCCGTGGTCAATGCCGCCATGTCAAGTGCGCCAGGGTATGAATTGCGACCGTGAGGTAAAGAGGGAGAATCTTGACTGCGTAATGTATACCAGTGACGAACGCCCGAGCTACCGATAGCGTTCCTCTTAGATATCCACACTACACCACATACAATCAGCCTTTTCGAACGATACTCTCCAAACAAGCAGGGTATCACTCACCGTTTGCTAAGATCGTGTGCGTGTCCGTGCAAAGGGACGAGACATATTGTTTGCAAGACTTATGGCTATCGGCACCTCGACACAATGCATCACTGGAATGGCGAGAATCTGTCAAGTAAAGGTTAACAACGGTCCGCCGCCACAAAGATGTCCGTTGGCATCTTGCGTGAGATAAGATAGCACTTACCGCGTACCGACCGTATCCCGACGCATAGGATCACGGTCAACGGCTGGTCTAACCCACATAAACACTCCGTGCTCTGTCGTGCACCGTGATCCCACGCGTATCCGGTCTCAGACATGAAACTCGGGATCCGACTACTACGACTGTCTGTGTGTATCCAGGAGACTTCGTCCATCAACACGGCCGAGAATCCACTTTAGGCTGCAGACAAAGATCTTTACTGTGGACACTCACTAGTATTAGATTTGTCACGATGGTAAATACTCGTAGGGCCGCTCTGGCTTTCACTGATCTTCCACTTATCCTACTCGCCGAGAAGAACGACATCATGCGTAGTAGGATTGACGGCGTGATGTCAGGACCTGCATAACCACATATCAACGTCGCATCAATACACATCGTGTACGAAAAGGGATAAATGAGAAAACCTACCGCCCTGACCAACAATGCTATGACCCGCCTGTGGCGCGGATGCGCAACGGCGCATCGACGTATCGCATACACGTTGTATCCATGCGTCGGCCAATCTCTCTCGGGCCTCAGCTGAGGCCTCGGGATTGATCCACGAGAATCATCTGCGCAGGGTCAACAACATCAAACAGAAAAATGAAACATACACGTCCGCCCAGTTACCAATGCTTGAGCCCCACAAGCCCTTGTTATCGGGCGGGTCACAGCGTACACCATTACGTGAATTAGCAAGCGTACAACGCACATTAAACCGTATAATTTAACTGAAAATGAGAGAACTGAGCAGAAAGAGCAAGAAACGAATGCGCAGGGGTTCGTGGATGGGTAATATGGAGTGTTGAATAGATGTGCCAGTGTACAGGAGTGACATATAATACATCAAATGCAGGGCGAGTCATGGGATGTGGAGCGGAGGAGGGAAGAGGGAGAAATGCAGGTTCCGTGCAATGAAAGATAATTGAAAGACATGAAGATCATTATTGTGCAACTTGGGGACGACGAGGGGGCAACGCAGGTGGTGTCGGCTTGACTACGACGTCTTCCGAGCTGTGTGTCGTATCAAGAGTTTGCAGATCAGCCGTGACGCTGCCATTCGCCCTCTCCTCCGTCGCCACCGGTGTGGCTGGATCACTCTTCAGAGCAGACGCACGGCCAGGTGAGCTAGACAGCTTCAGGAACTCTTGTGAGTTCCGCTTGGACTCATCCCTGGATGCGATGTTCTGCAGTGCTGCAGAAGCCGGAGGAGAAGTCCTATCAACTCCAGGAGGATGTCTCGGCGGTTCGGATATATTCTGCACTGCATTTATGGAGACGGAGCGTGGTGGCAATGGTGGTGGAACAGAACGCGGTGGTAGTGCCGGACCAGGAGTTGAGCCAGGGGTGGAAGACGATAACACAGGTTCCGAGTTTGAAGACCCGGAGGCATCTTGATCAGTACCTGCGAAACCAATCTGCGACTCAGGCTGTGACGGCGTGGCCTGTGCTTGGTTCGAAGGGCTCTTCCATAAGCGATACACACTTGGAATCGCCGCTGGTTTCTTCGGCTCGGATGGCGGAGGCGGAGGGGCATAACCCATAGACATAACTTCACCGCGATGTTTCGCATGAATGCCGGGAATAGTCATAGCCTTCGGGGCGGACGGCTGTGCTCGGATGACCTGCGTGGGATGTTCGTCCTCGTCGACAACAGGAGCGATAGCGTTCTCCGCGCCACCCTGAGAGTGATGCGACATGGTTCGTGTTCGCGGTGGCAATTGTGGCGGTGACAGCATTGACGGGCCAGGAGAAATGGACCGTGGCTGCGGTGTGTTGTCGGTGGTGAGAGTATCCGGTTGTGGTGAAGTCGAAGGGGATGGTGTATCATGCTGAGAGCGAGTAGAAGTCGAAGGACTGATTGAACGCCGCTTGTCAGCTACTCCGGTAGCTGCTTCATGCTCAGACGGCGTGTAGTCAGGTCGTAGGAGCCCTTCAGGATTGCCACCAGCACGTCGCTGTTCCACCGCTGCACGAACTTCAGCATAGCTGGGGCGTGGTGTATGACCTTGACTCTCAGCGTCCCGCAGAGACTCGTTATCTGAGCCCGCATCGTCGGAGTTGGTAGACTGGTTATTACCCTTCTTCAGACTGCCCCAGCTCACACCCCATTTACGGATCGCCTCTTTCGCCGTGTTGCTGATAGCCTGCTTATCCCGAGACTTCAACGTCTGGAAGAAGTTGGTCGTCGGACTAGAAGATGGGTCTTTCTGCTGTATCGATGCTCCGGGACTCTTAGACCTGAATCCAGCAAAGAGGGAATCCTGCTGCCCGAGAGCAGATCCGGGCTCCGAAGTTGGCGGTGTTGTGCTCTCGCCCGACGGAGATGACGAAGCTTGGGAATGCTGGGAAGCGGATCGCTTGTTGCTGACAGGAGCAATTATCTCATCCGTCATTGGACGAGGTGTATCTTCGTCTGTCTGCTGAGGTTTTGGCGTGCTGCCCGAGCTAAGCCGCCTCAGGATCTCAGTAGGTCGTCCTCTAGGAGTAGAAGCAGAACTATCTTCAGCATCCGACTTCGCGGTAGGTATCTCGTCGTTGCCGCCAAACCATGTGCGACGGCGTGGAGATGTGACTGACGACGTAGATGCCCCGGAAACCGTCTGAGCTCGAGGTAGAGATGCAGCGGTAAGAAGGTCCTTGGCAGTTTCATCTTCAGCCTGGGATTCCACCGGTGCAGAATTTGAGCGTTCTAAAGCCGCTAATTCAGGTTCACTTCCTGCTGATACTGTGACATCGGGGACAGGTGCAGATGAGGTGCTCTGAACCTCATCCATGGGTTCGCTAGATGAAGTCGAAGGATATAGTCCGGAAGACCGTTCGTGTCTAGAAGCGTCTGCCCATATACCGCCACGGTGACCGTACTCGAAGCTCTCGAAGAAAGAGATGTCGTCCATATTGGGGAGAACTATCGACTCGAGAATCTAAAGCCCATGGTCATCAATATTTGCATATGCGTAGTACGCTTGAAGCGGAATTGTACTCACAACTTCCCTGAGACGCGACTCGATGGTGCTCAATATCATACTCCACGTAATCTGCCGCTCGCTGACGACGGGTTCCACGTCCAGCACCATTTTGGGTACCTGGGTAAATGCGTACCAGATACGACTGCTAGGCGGACGCTTCACCTTCATAAGGAGGTTGCCTTCGATCTCACGAAGAACCGCAGCGAGAACTATCTTGACCTCGTAAGGCTTGAACCGCGACCCGAGGTTAATTGTCGCAGTAGCATCCACCGTAATACGAATCTCGCCCTTGTAATGAAGGTGGACTTCCAACGACGCGTCGCCCTCCTTTGTGAGCTCCTTCAGCATGGGCTTGCTAAGCGTCGGCGCAGTGTTCCCGACTGAGACCTCTCGTACGGATAAGTCGGTCAGGAAATTGGGTCGTTTGACTTTGGACAGCTTGTGCATTAAGCGGCGGATGATGTACGACTCCAATTTCTGCGTCCGGTAGTAGCTGAAAAATATACGTCCAAGTAACGCGTTCAGCCACCGCATAGGGATAACGTCTGGTTGTTCGTCCAAAGTCTCCACTAAATGCTGCATATCGTTCGGTCGAAAGACAGGTCGGAGAGGGTTGAGCGTTGGGCTATTCGGTGCATGGTAAGATGCATGGATGAGCGCAAGGTACCAGTCCTCCATCTCCACGTTCGACTTGACGAAGATGAACCACGGCGTCGATGGGTCCAATGCCTCTTGCTTGGCCTCTTCTTGCTTCTTCTCCAGCTCCTGTGCCTTCACTTTCTCCTTCTGTTTCTGCCTCTCTGATCCTCCCTTCTCTACTGCTTTCTCGACGTAATCAGGCACAGACATCATCTCCTTCGTAAGGCTCGGCATCTCTTTGAGCGGTGGCGGAATCTTGGGTTTGAGGCATATGGCGTTACGTTTGGCGTACAGCTCGCCGTCTGGGAGTCCTTCTGGATAGATAACAACGTCGTGTCCGCCGAGCTCGATCACCGCCTCGCACTCCGTCATGTTCTCGTCTTCGTACAGGTACAGCACCTTGCCCTTCAGCACCACGTACCACATATCCTTTGGGCGCGACCTCTTGGGATCCTTCGACCTGGCGTCCAAAAACCCCTTCACCATGCCCACATATCCTCCATCCGCGGGCAATTCTTCAAACGTCCGCCGTACCGTCAACCAACCCTTCCTGGGTCTGGGCAGATCGTTAACTTCAGGTAGAGACGTCGCCGTAGCTTCCACCTTCTCCTTCTCTTTCTCTTTCTCCTGCTCATCCTCCTCCTGAGACCTTTGCTCAAGCTTAGACTTGGCTAGTTTGTCGACATTGGGGTCGCCTACGGGTACCGACGTGTAGATGGCGTAGAAGCAGGCTGCGGCTATAACGAGTGGGATGAAAGTGAGTCCTCCTAGCACATACGCGTAGAATAGTGCCTTCAAGGACATTGAGTTCTCAGACAAACTAATGCCGTAGAACTGGATGACGGTGAAGGGAGTGGAAGAGAGGTAAGTGGAGGTTGATTGTGGCGGGCCACCGTCACAGTCTCGGATGGTTCTGCCTGCTGGTGATGCACTTCCACGTGGCTGAGCGCTTTAGTCGCAAGGCGTCTGATGCTGGCCACACAAATGCATCATCTGCGACTTCCAGTTCTGAGCGGTGATGTTATACATATCGAACACATAAAGCTGCACATGTGGTAAAAAGTGCTTGTGGCAGCAGCTAGTAGGAGAGTACCAGTGGGCATTTTATTGATGAATAAGATCATCTAGCAAAGAACATGAAGAGTAGACAATAGAGCTAATGATACAAGTAATGAGTCTGTAAATCAGTACGTTAAAGATGACAACACCTATGCATGTAAGATAGAGCATAAAGATAGTAATCCGTCTCTAATGGGATCTGGAATGGCGGGCGCGGATAGTGCGAGTATGTGATTCGCTGTGAGCGCGTCTCCGTCGGGGTATAGGCCGAGAGAACATGTTTCTCTTCATCTGCTCGTCCAACGTAGGTAGAACAGCCCACCAATGGCCATCCTTAAAGTGCCAGTGGTCGACGTATGGGATTGGTCCTGGTTGTAATGGCGGATGCACTCCATTAACGACTGGGTGCATAGGCACTGCCAGCCTATTTCCAAAAGACGCATCCTGATAGGGCACCAGACATGAGCGGTCATGGGGCATGTCTGGACAGGGTGTCACAACTATAGTTGGTATTGAAGGGTCGGAACTGGGTATGAAGAGAACACCATCAAGCTCCTGTGTTCGATATTAGAGTTAGGGCCAGTTTGGTGGCGGAAAGGGCGTGTACTCACGGGATCTGTTTTCCGCCGCTTTCGGAATGTGGGCGGACAGTAAGGTATGCGCGCTGACGATGCCGTCGGTGCATCCAAATCGGCGTGGTGGATTGACTCCTCTATGGCAGTCTACAAGATGCCAAGCATGAGTCCCATTTCAGCGGCTGGGTGAAGAATGAGTACTACGCACGGCTGTTATTGACTCTTCGAACTGGTAGTCGTCCAGCGACATAGGTTCCAAATCTGCCAGGAGATGAACCAGTTGGTCGAGGTCTTCGGTAAATGTCCGTTTAACAGCGTGATACACAGGAGTGGCAGTTTTTGAACAAGCATCTGCTACACCGCTCCATGACGGAAGAGCGGGAACTAGCTGACGAAGTTCACCGACATTTAATGTCTATATGAGCAAGGTGAGCCCAGTTGATTGTGGAACGATATCCTCAAAGCAAGAGACGTACTACGGTCGTTTCAGCATCCCAGCCCGAATAATCCTCTTCCTCGTTTGCGTCAGAGCTCGAGGCAATAAATTGAGCAGCAGCAGTCTTGAAAAGCGCGAGCATCGTGCTGAGTGCACAGGAGTCGGTGTGGCTATGAACCTACAGACCGGTGTTGGAGATGAGCGTACAGCTGAAGAACACGCTGCATGAAACAGAGGGGTCAAGGGGACGTGGTGGTGGACAGAGAAAGAGGTGAATGTCCTCCCCAAGGCTAATGCCATCACTTGAATTCCGAGGGGTACCCTTTAGATCCGGCTACCTGGCTGCCCAGCAGCTTCCGGATACAGCGCCCTTTACCCTATATGGTATAGCGCCCACCAACATGTGAAATGTTGCCTGACGATATTCAAATGACCCCATGGGGCGCACAATGACGGGACCGATGAGTCTGGCTTACCTCTGGGCCTTGACGAGCACGCTTGAAAGCTTAACGGAGGCAAACACATCGAGGAACAAAAGCCATGAACGATCGTAATGATACACCTATATACATCGTACGAAGATAATTTATTCTCCGCGTGTCTCTGAAAAGAAGGATTGTGGCCAGCGGCGCAAAGACACAAGTAGGCCGATTTCTCCTATGCTTGCGGCCGCAACATACAGTAGAAGGCGCAAAGGAAGGTTGCGTAGTTGATAATAACTAGGCGGCAGAGGGAGATAGAGGGGAGAACTGATACAGTCCTTCCATCCACGAAGTATCAGCCTCGTCAGAGAACTGCACAGGCTGGCACAGGATGGAATCCGGGCCTAGCGTCCGCGAGGAGAATCCAAGACCGATGCCTTGTCCGATATCCACCTCTGCGGGTGCTGCACTGCTTGACCAAGCTGCCGAGTCAAAGAACAGATCAGGACTCTCGATGGTTTCGGGGCTCGCGTTCCCCTCGATTTGCCAATCTGCATCCATCTCGTCCGAGTCATCGCAATCCAGATATGATAATTGGTCCTCATCGGTCTCACCCTCGTCGTCTTGATCCATCGCGTTGATGTCATCGTCGAAGGTTGGCTGAGGCGGCGTGGCAGAAGATGTCGATTTACGCGACAAAGAAGCAAGGAACTCCTCCGCATCGAAGTCGGTAGCGGTCTGCCAGTGAGTGAGCCAGCCACGCTTCGGCCGAGGATGGTGTATTCCGGCCTCATCAGGAGTGGAGGTAGTCTGAGAAGCCGGAATATCGAAGTCAAGTGATGGCGGCTCAGAGACCTGTTCAGGCGGCTGGGCGCACAGATGTGATTGGCCGTACACAGCTGTCCAATATAACAGAGATTCTTCCGCTGTAAGTGGCTGGCCAAGATCTTGCATAGGCGCACCGCAGGATTCCTGCGGCCACATCGGTGCTGAAGAACTATTCGAATCCACAGAGCAACCCTGCAGCGCAGTTCCCTGGAAACTCCAGTATTCGGGGTTGTATTCGGGATGTGTGGGATGCTGTAAAGGTGCCGCACCATTCAATGCGGGATTGCTGTACTGTGTGTCGTGAACGTTCCCGTATTCCCAGTCAAATATAGCGGTAGGCGCCGCATACACTTGCGTCCCACCGGCGACAGTTGCATAATCGATAGAATCGACTCTTGGACTCGGGGTTTCGTCGTATGTGGATAAAGGGGAACACGAGGCTTCTCTTCCGGAAGAAGCGGTGAGTTGGGGCGTGGACATGGAACTACTGCCTGTCGATGGTCGTCTCGAGTTGACGAGAGCGACACCGTACGTCGCGTCGGAGTATGACATAGACGACGAGTATTTGGGGACGTTAGCGGTAGGCCGCAAATCTACAACTGAAGAAAGAGTCAGCCACAAGCGCGAAAAGCTTATTGGTTTGGGCGCTACTTACATGGGTAGAGGAAGTCACAAGACGGAGCATACTCGTCAGATTCTCCAGTGGCTTGATATGGATAATTGACAGTTGGATAGTTCATCTCCGCCCGTGGAGTAGTTGAGTGAGAGGCAGAGAGGTGTCGACGGGGATGGTACAAGACTGAAGTATCGCCCGGAGGAAGTGTATAAGTAGGCTGGTGTTGAGAAGTGGCGTCAGGGAGATCAGCGTGTGTGCTAGCCACAGGATGAAATGAAGGAAGGCCTGATCGAGATAGACGTAGCGCATTGAAATGATGGTCGTGATTGCTGCCAGCCTGGGAAAGACAAAGGCCGTCAGCCGATCAATCAGGCTAGATCAAACTTGAACTGCAAGGCCACAATGGACTGCGCGAATCTGGCCCAGCATGCCACGCCGGTGCTACAGCCCCTCGCGATCCCGCCTCCAGTGCCTCATGTCAACAAGGTACAAATAAAATACAAACAAGATTTGTCCCCCGATGTAGAAGACAAAGGCGAAACCCTGCAGAGCCCTGCGGAAATGAACTGATAATCCAGTAACACGCACCTCTAAATCATTTGCCGCGTGCCGTCCCTTGAACGCTTCTTTGTCCGTTGCCTGAGTCATGAAAAGGGCATGCTGTATCGGTACTTGAGGCCTAAGTGGCATCATTCCGCCCCTTCTAGGCTCTTCGGGGACTGTGGATACAGGAATAATGTCGTATTGTGCTGGGCACGTTGTCAAGCTTGGGCCTTTGAGGCCGTCGAGCTTATCAAAGGTAAGACTGACGGGCGTGTTGTAGACTTTCTCCCAGGGAACCTGGCAGAACAGAGACGTAGAGGTTCTAGCTGTGGACACCGACGAACGGATTGTTGGATACATGTACTATATGTAACATCCCTCGGCGTTCTCTTGTTCATCCAGATGTCGTGATATCCTCAGTCGAAGCTATTCGTGACCCTTGGTGGCAACTGAACGTTTGATATGGCGCCGAAATTCAGTTGTATAGGGGCCGTTCCATTCGAAGCGGCAACAGCTATTGTATCTTCCCATAGCTGATCATTCATCGCAAGTGATGAAAACCGGTGGCCCAACTATCTGTACATGCAGTAATCTGGATATCCGGATAAGAAGTAAGTGACATGGAGACGTTAAATTACGGCCATACCTATATAGTAAAGCGCGCACCGTCATATTGTCTCCAAGACATGAGGCTGACAGTTCGGCTTTCGGTATCTGCGGGAGCTAGGACTTCGATATGCACATATGGAGGCGAAACCAGACAGTAAGACGGCGGCTTCGCACACTCATAACGTTCAATCTTTATCTAACAAATGAACAGATCGATGACACATAACTTGCTGATACGTGGAATTTAGATTGGGAGCATCTAAAGGCTTACTATGAGAGTGCTCGGAAAGCTAGAAATACACAGCGAATCAGTGACTAACAGATGCAATTTACGTACCTCGGCCTTCTGACATCCACGAGCATCCACGCTGTACTTCCTAAGACGGAATACCGCCATCCAAGCTCACTTAAACATCACCGGCGTGTCCAGTGTGCCTTTGCGAACAGGTGATCCTCCTGTACACAGACCGTCATTCGATCTCTGCTGCGAACTCCAGGCGGCGGCCGTCTATGGCATTCAATAGCAGTGTACTTCTCTGCGTCATACGGAAATGATCGCGCGTGCATTCAATTTGACAGATGAGTTGCATCCCATGAGAATCGGGAGACTTTGGGGGATGAGAGATGATACGCTGGTCTGTGCGTGTCACTTGACTCAATTGCGCGGTAGAACTGGCGGTTTCTAGCTATGATGAGCTTCGGGAATGCGATGAGACGGAAATTTACTTGCCGCAGCATACACACAGCCGCCTTCAAAGCTTCATAACTGACACGGTTCTGCGATGGAGGTTATTTCCAAGGCTAGGCCATTTATCAAGCGGTCAATATTCTTCCTGGCGAACTAGGTGATGCGATAGTCACGGTGGAACTTACAGGCCTAGGTTACGATGTCAGAGGTACACAGTGTTATAGCGAATATCTTGACCTCACCTATACAACCATTACCGTATGCTGTACATGGTCACGCAAACGGGCCGCATACAGCTTCAAGGAAGTCTTTGATTGATGTGCATGAGGGGAAGGTGAAAGTTTGGGTTACGATGTAGTTGCACACCAAGGATGCTGCGCGGATCTAACCGCAATACAAGCGCCCACTCATCTACGGGAGTGGGTCGCCTTACATGAAATCAGTTCCGTTGATGATCATGGATTGTGAGCTTTGCACGGCACCGCCAGTGCCATGTAGATATCTGAACATGACTATGCTCTGCTATAGATTATGCATGCTATTTACATGTATATCAAAATATATGCTCTACCAATTGCAATTCCTAAAGACTTGCTGCAGTAATTACGGTCGTAACTCGGTGGCAGACTCGAAATCGCTGACAGGGTAAGAATAGAAAGCCAGCCGTGGCTACAAGAGTCATGGACTAGCATTGGTAGAGATTGACTACAGTCTGATAACACATCACAGTCAGTACCACGAATATGATATCAACCCACGCACAGTCACTGAGTTGCACCGTGACTTACCGCCGGGGAATGTGGGAAGAAGTCCCCCTCAATGATACCTGTACAAGCCTTTTCCTTGAAGTTCCGCACTTGTAATAGATGGCCATTAAGTATGCTCTTGAATGAGCTATATTGCCATATCTTCGAGACCGCAGGCCGACCGGAAGTGATCGACTGTGCCAAGCCGAGGCACTCGCTGATTGGATCTCCACGATACCAGACAGCTTCAAATGCTACTTTCATGTATACTAGTAGCAGATCAACGTTAACAAGTTCAGGAGGCGATGGCGAGCATCCACTCACGCAGGCGATTCTCCTCATCCTTCGGCAGGAGTCCAGCGGCTGCCATATAATGGTTCTTTCCTTCTGCAAAGTACTCATTCGCGCGTTCCGGACTGTCGGTCTTAGATTTGACACCTCTATCCATTGCGATAGCTCCTCGGATGCTGAGTTTCCAGATGATCAATCGCAGCATCGTCTGGTAGTTGAAGTTACTCACGCAAGTGCTTCAGCCATCGGGTATGCAAAGAACGAGGAGTAGAATCCACCGTCTCTCAAGAAATCTTCGTCACCCTTGGGCATGTTTCTCCGCGTCTCGAGTATTTGTTCTGCAGCTAAGGTGTTGAGCTCTTCTGGGTCCACGCCGGCAACAAGGCAAAAACCAGCTTTTCTGCAAGCCTACGGCGAAAGGGTACGGTCAGTAGATTTCTGTTTCGGGGTCATGATAGCAACTAACGCCAAGGTATGAGTTGAGATAATGCCTCCTCACGCCTCTGACAAAAGTGGGAGTAAAGATAGCGCCGCGTTCTGAGTTTGGCACATCTTTCCATGTCTTGAGACCCCATTCGAGGACAGACAATACGCTGCGATAGAACTGCATAGCATTTCTATTATCGTGTTTGATCTTATCCTCTAAATAGGCTCGCATGAGCCATCCCCTACCAATAAAATAAATACTACTATTGAATGCCTTAGTCCACGAGAGGACCTACCGTATAGTTATAGACAAGGCCCCTCTAGAGGCCTCGAAGCCTTTCTCTTTCTGAAGAGCCAAAGCCTTTTCTTGAACTTCGGTTGGCCCGGAGTGCGGCCATCCTCCGTAGCACTCATTCTCCATGATTACTACAGCCAGGATCAGAAATGGTCGAGTAAACGATGATTTATCTCACTTTGTCTGTTGTATGTATTGATCCAATCGGGAGTCATTGCATAAAACGCGCGGTGGTCTCGCAGGAGTCCATTTGTGATATCTGCGATTGCCTATGTAAAATGTCTCAGTCACGGTGGCGCGAGTAGTAACCTAGATATGAATGGGAGCTCGCCCCAGTAGGGCCAGAGACCATATTGCCCATCTCAACCGTTTGAAACATCTTGTCACAGCCGCTCTTGAAGTCCTACGAGTTCACATACATATTTATCAGATGCATTTAGTATAGTCATAGTACATACGCGATGTGCGTTCAGAATTACCCATGCCTAATAATTATGACACAGTGATCAGTTCCGAGCTAGATCTCGAGCAGGCATTATAGTAGAACTTACGCTGCTTGGACCGATTTTATTGATATCGACTTCCATACGCTCCGCGACCTGCCAAGGAAGGCGACCTGCGTCGATTACGGACTTGTTGATTAGTGTGACGTTCTGGTTTGCGAGTATGGAGTCTAACTCCTTCAGATCGCTTTTAGTTTGCCTGAGGCCTGCTTCACAGGATGCTTTCATCTGTTTCTCTGCCTCAGACATCTGCGATACATCGCTAGGATAACATCCTAAAGCATTCTCCCACGCGTCCGCGCTGCGACTGTACTCTTTGAGGGCCTGGATGTCGCCACGTAGACGGGGCAGTACCAGTCAACAAACGTAGTCGTGCACTAGATAGCGCGCAAAGCTCGCTCACCTGCGATGCTTTCGCAAGCCGTGCCCATGCCTTGACATAGGTTGAATCTAGTTTTGTGGCCTATCGTAATATGATATCAAGAGGCAGAAAGTAATGCACAGGTCATCCGACTCCTCATCTACTTACCTGTCGAGCGTCGCAAGCCGCGTCAAGATATCTGAGATGCATACTAGTCAGACTCTGGCCGAGTATCAGTAAAGTTCTGCAGACTCACTCTTGCATTTCCAGACTGCATGCCGCCCGGTTGGCGAAGAGGATGGCGTTACTGTCATCGAACCCAATAGCTTCGCTGTCCTTTGCGTAAGCTTCTTTAAACTTACGCCCCTGGTATAGTACGTTCGCCTCTTGTTTCAATGCTTCAGCAGCAGCCTTGGACCTTTGTGCATCTGCCATTCTGGTGTATGCTTCGATGGACCAATTTTCGCACGACTGCAGTAAACGTGGCGAGTGGTAGTGAACGTCAAAGGGGAGGAGTTTAGTACATTGCGTTTTTATTTGCCGACTCACTGGCATGAGACCGAACAATTAGTGGTGATCCGAACCAGACATGCCTGAACCCCAGAAACAGCAGGTATACACCTTTACAGGGGGCATGTATTCGGCAAAACCAAGTTACGTATACGCACACACGAGTAACCTCACAAGTATGTGCGCCTCGTGAGCGCGTGAAGCAAGTTCAAGTTGGCATTAGGTTGGCATGTGCGGCTCACGAAGTTTCAAATCCACAGCCGGCGTCTGCCACTTCGAAACTACGTACTTGGCAACACTGGAAGTTGAAAGGTTTTAAATGCACTCGTTTGCTGGTACCAATCATACCAACCGCAACCATCACATGCCCACGCAAGAGGTACGTGCTCTCAGTTGTTAGTGACCATTCGTTCACACAGCCTGCGCGGAATCAACACTTCTGATATATACGTACATGCACATCTCAAATGTGGCCGGCAATTAGCACGCGCAAACCGAGGGTCTGTAACCGTAGTCTGGCTTTCTGATATGTAGATTTCTGGCTTTTATTAAGCTTTGAGGGCTAGTGTTACATACGACTCCCATCTGATACACACATGAAGACGTGGATGCAGACCCTGGTCTTGGTCGAACCCCATTCGAACTGGTCCTGACGAGTAAACCAGAAGGAAACAGTCAGAAGACTTCAAAAGTATCGTAACTGAAGCGAGGTTGATAGAAACGTGTGTCCGTAACTCAAACTAGCATCTGGAGAGATCGACGACCTTCTGTAGGATGTGGAAGAGTATAGTTAGATCATGCTGTCTCCTCAAGCGACCCGCATCAATCTACTGGCGTGACTTACCGCTGGGGAATTGGTAGTGAACTGGCCCTCGATGATACCAGCACAAGCAAGCTCCCGGTATTTGTGCGCCTGGGCCAAATGGTGTTCAATGCCGTTCCTCATCGCGCTGTGGGTCCAGATTCTGTCCACCGCTGGCTGAGCCGCGGCAATTTTCCCTACCCAAGCAATGCATTCACCAAGAGGCTCGTTCAAGTGCCACATTGCTTCCAAGATAGTCTTCATATCCACTGTATCATAATATAACGAGTCAGATACAACCCTCGAATTACGATGTCATTGACATGCTGCTTACTTAGGATGGATTCCTCGTCTTCCGGCGAGAGCTTGATGGCTGCCATCAAGTGCTTCTTCGCTTGTTCAAACCACTGTCTCGCTAGCTCCGGAGAAAATAGCGAGTTCCTGAGTCCCGTGTTCATAGCAACTTCACCGCGCCATCTGGAAGAATGGTTTCAACAGGTCGCGGCTCGCTCCGACTCGGACAGCACGAGCTGTCACGGTCATGATACACTCACCGGAATGCCTCAGCAACAGGGTATGAATAAAACGCAAGACAGAACGTCTTGTCGCCCCGACTTTCTTCAATTCCATTGTAAGGATTCTCATTAGTTTCTCGAATTTGGTCTTGGGCCATTTTTTCCAGCTCTTGCCCGTCCGCTACTGCCTGAGGGATGAACGAAGATGCTGCAAACTTCCATTTCTAGAGACATAAATGTCAATATTGGTCTTTAGGTGCTTGTCACACCGCTATAGTACGGTGACTCACTGACCTTGAAATATGCCTCGAGATAAAACCTCCTGATCCCTCTAACAAATGTGCGACTGAATATTGCGCCACGGACCGAATCAGGCACATTTTCCATGTCTCTCTACCCCACTCTAAGATAGACAGGGCTCTGCGATAAAGTTCAAGGGACAAAATATCGTCGCCTTGCTTTCCACTGCTTGACATGAAAGCGCGCATGAAAAGACCTCTAACTTCAACTGTCAGTGCTGTCATTGTGTGCCCTGTCGGTGCTCGTAATAACGCACCGTACTGTGACTGATAATGCACCCCTGGAAGCTTCAAATCCTTTTTCCTGTTGCAGTTTGAGAGCCAGCCTCTGAACTTCTGGATCGGTCGCGGACGGCCAACCCCCAAAATATTCTACCTCTAGTAAAACTGAAAAGCAATAAGTGCATAGTTATAGGGAGCCATAGTCTGGGACATTCACTCTGTCGATTGTAGAGGTCAAACCATTCAGTGGACTCGATCAAAAAGGCTCGAGAGTCCCTCAGTATGCCATTAGTCATCAGAGCGATAGCCTGCAACATGTCTCAGCTAGGTTTTATAGATGCAAGGCACGACACTTACACCGATGGGGATTTCAGTTGTTTCGGCGCCCACTCTGATCTCTTGCATCAACTTACAACCGGCCATGAATTCCTGAAAGCGATTGGCTTCAGCACCGTTGATAGTACGCCGGACGGTTTACGAACTCTGTGTGCTGCTAAAACGACCCATGCCTACAATTCAATCGCAGTGAGTACAAACGCCAGCAATATCGAAGCTTGGAGAGAGAGTCTCACACTACTGGTACCAATTTTCTTCTCGTCCGGTTCCAAACGCTCAGCTACTTGCCATGGGAAAAGCTTCTGTTCTAAGATAGATCTGTCGAAGCCCGGCAAATGCATTTTTGATTCAGATGTATTGCTTGTTTGAGAGCGAAGCCCACGCATCGCGTGCATCAAGCCTTCGTCGCACGAGGACTTTATTTGCTTATCGACGTCGGTAAGTTTTGAAACATCATTTGGGATGCATTGCGAGGCCCGTTTCCAAGCGTCGACGCTGGATTTTTATGCTTTGAGGGCCTACGATTTCCCAAAATTGGTAAGATGGGTGTTCCGTAGCCACGGGAGAGAGAAGAGTCACGCACATGGTATGCCTTTCCCAACCGCGCCCACGCCTTGACGTAGCCTGCATCGAGCTTCGTAGCCTATTGTATCATTTCAGATCAGCCAAATGTCTCCCTCGACATCTAGCTACAGCTCACCTTTCGAGCATCACAGGCTGCCTGAAGATATCTATGCCCAGCCGTTACTCACGTACTTCGATTCGCAAAGATAGTGCATACGTACTCCTCCAATCCAAGACAGCATGCAGCGCGGTTGGCGAATAGAATCGCGTTGGTATCGTCAAGCTCGATCGCCTCGCTATACTTGATATAGGCTTCCTTGAACTTTCCGGCTTGGAACAATCCGTTGGCTTCTAACTTCACCGCTTGTGCTGCCCTCTTAGCCTCTTCTGTAGGTGCCATAACGAGAGCTGTATGACCCAGATTAGTCGTGCATCGGAATCAAGTCGTGGTCGTGAAACCTCACCTCGTCTGTGGACGACGTTTGAGCTGAAGGTGCGACTCTTCCTACAAACGGGGAACTTACTAAGTATATAGGGCCCGCTGATCTCCAGGATAATTATTACGTGCACATTCTCGGCAAACCAACCAAGTAATGGCTCTCTTTGAATGACTACGCTAGTCGTACGCGCCCGTTGCATTTCGTGCAGTGATTACCGGTCATCTGTTAGCTCTCCCGTAACGTACGTGGGAACTGAAGGCTCTCAAACCCACGGTATGTAGAGCTCAACGTTTAACTCTCTTGATACGAGAGTGAGCACTGTAATCAGCACGGTTACGAGCAGACTGCTGATACGATTACCACCTCCACTTCCAAGACGTATAGGACAGGTACGCGAACATTCGCCGCCTCAAATGCCTCTCATCCATTCTTTCCTGAACTGATCGCGATGGGCGAACCAACGAAGCCGAGGAAATATACGGAATACAGTCAAGAGAACTTCAGGTCGACCACGCTCTATGTTTGCGTTTAAGATCAGCTCGGGTTCTCTTCCGAATGGGCGATACTTACTGCGGGTGAACGAATGTCAAAATCTCCTTCAACAACTCCGGCGCAAGCAGCCTCCTCGTATTTACGAATTTGAGTAAGATACCGATCAAGGTTCTTCTTGAGCACACCATAAGTCCATATCTTTTCAACTGCTCGCCGAGTGACTGCTATCTTTCCGGCCCACCTAATACAGTCGTCGAGGGGCTCGTTCAGATGCCACATGGCTTCAAGTATCGCTTTCATGTACACTGGGTAGATGCAGTTAGCCTAAGGCGCCGAACCTAGCTCGCAAGCACTTTTCAAACTTACTTAAACGATATTCCTCGTCTGGTGCCGTCGAAGCTATCGCAGCCGTATAATATTCCTTGGCCTGTGTAAAGTGTTCCTTTCCGTCTCCAGATGAAGCCACCTTTGCATTTAGACCACGGTGCATCGCGATTTCACCTCGAATACTACCGGAATAGTCAAAAAAGGACATTTCGGGGATGCTTGAAGTCACCTACGCAAGTGCGTCTACTTCGGGGCATGACCAGAAAGCGAGGAAAAAGGTCCTGTCGCCCATAGCCTCTTCTGGGCCCTTGGGAGGGGTTTCGAGGGTCTCCCGAATCTGTTCAGCGGCCATCTTGTCCAGCTCCTCGCAGTCCAGTCCCATACCGGAGATGAAAGACTTTGCTCTGCATGCCTGAACATAGGCGATTGATCACTGCATACTTGGCGATGCAATGGCAGAAACAGACCTTGAGATACTCGTTGAGATAAAAGCGTCTGATGCCCCTGACGAATGTTGGTACAAAGATCACTCCCCGCTGCGAAGTCGGAACATCTTTCCACGTCTGTTGGCCCCATTCCAGTATAGAGAGTGCGCTGCGATAGTACTGCAACGAGACATTATAGTCTCTGTCATCGTCGGCTTCCATCATGTATGCTCGCATGAACCACCCTCTGAGTACCAGACAGATCAATCATAGTACACATTGTAGCAAATGTAGACCAGTATAACTCACCGTACGGTGATAGACAGAGCACCCTTGGAGGCATCGAAACCTTTTTCCTGCTGTAGTTTAAGCGCCTTCTCTTTCACTTCGGCAGGGCTTGAACCCAGCCAGCCTCCATAATACTGCGATTCCATCAATACTATAGCTAAAAGTCAGATAAGGCATCAACATCGTGTAGATGGCACTGACACTGCCTGTTGAATCTCTCCATCCAATCCTCCGACTCAGCTAAGAATACGCGGGGGTCTTTCAAGAGCGCGTTAGTGATGTGTTCAATAACCTGGACGAGGCGTCAGCTGAGCAGTAAAAGGCGGAAGGACTGGTCTCACCCCTGGGAAACCAACCATCATCACAGCAGGTGCTCTCGCCTGCAACGATGACTGTTCCATCATCCTTGTCCCGTGCATGAACAACTAACCACGTCGCATGAGTTCCGGCAAACGCTTTCTGCACGAAGGACTAACCCGATGAGCATCCAATACGAGCCATGCCTATAGCGATATTTTTCACGATTAGTGTGAGAGAGATATTCACGAAGGTGTATTTTACACTACTAGGTCCTATCCGCTTGATATCGGGTTCCATACGTGCTGCAACTTTCCAAGGAAGAAGTTGCTCATCTATCTCGGAGGCGTCGATCCCGAGGCGATTCGACTTTAAGGGTTTCTGCTCTTCAAGACTGAGGTCCTCTTGTGCCCGCTTGAGGCCTTCTTCGCATGCCTCCTTGAGTTGCTCCTCGACCGCAGTTAGTGGACGCTCCTCCGAGTCTCTAGAATAGCAGTTCAGAGCCTCTTTCCACGCTACCACACTTAAAGCATAGCTTCTCAGTGCCTGTACATTCGAAGGGGACTCATTGAGACGAGTAACCTAACGTAAACAGCCGAGGTGAAGTAACATACGTAGTGTGATTTTGCCAATCGCGCCCATGCTTTCGCGTACTTTGGGTCCAGTTTAGTTGCCTATGTACGACGTTCTCTGATGGGTACAGGTCTAGGAACGACTTTCCAAACAGAATAAATATACCTTTCTGGCATCGCACGCTGCATCTAAGTATCTAGTACATTCACTGATCGTCAGATTCAAGGTCTATCACAAGGAACCACGTCACGTACTTTTGCATCTCCAGACTGCATGCAGCACGATTGGCGAACAAGATGGCACTTGTGTCATCAAGTGTGATCGCTTCACTGTACTTTGCCAGTGCCTCCTTGAACTCCCGCCTACCATAGAGCGCATTAGCTTCCACCTTCAGTACTTCCGCTGCCATTTTCGCCTCTTCGGTGGGTACCATCTCGAAGCGGTTCTCGCTCGCACACTCTGCAAAATATAGCTGAATTCAGTCTTAGCCGGAAGATACAGGTATGTTGGTCTTCACCTGCGGTTGAGTGCGGTGGGAAAGAGAAAGAAAGGAAGTCCTAGAAACCTGAAGGGAGCAATAGAGGATCAGCGCACACGGCCGCATGAGGGTAATGAATTTACGTACTACATACGAAGAGAAGGCTTCATGAGATACTTACTACTTACCGAACGCCGCTTGGAACTGCTCGCGCATAGGAGCGTGTCACTGGTAAAAGAATGAAGTCAATATAACAGTGAAGTCACTGCCAACTATCGTACAAGCTGCGAACGCTACCGGGGCACAGACGATGCCTCACGAGCAAAGAGCGAAGGTAATCATGAAATCAATCCATCCAACGAACGACAACACTAGCGAAGGTTTACATAATAACGAACGGTTAATCTGTGAGACACAGATACCGTGGTGGAAACGATGTGTAAGGATTATGATGGATAGCCCGACAGCCCCTCCAGTCACCCAGCATTAGCGAGGTGCTGCCACAAATCTCTTCAGCCTCGCCGACCATACATGTCCTGCATACAATCAGCAAGGTCAAGGCTCTTGTGATTTACTCGGCGACGACGAGTCCACCCATAGCCCTCTGGATATCTCCAACACCGTTTCCGGCTCCTCCGATGACACGAGGTCCAAGTCCTGGGTGTCTGACGCCAAGGGCGGCACCGATAATCCTCTTGCCGGGATCGCCAATACGAGGGGCAGCATGTTCTGGTTGTGCTGCCAATACGGCAGGATCCAAAGCAGTCGGATCCTCGACTTCACCGAGAGAAGAAGAGATCAAAGCGTTAAGTGTCGGATGAGAGGGTAGGGTAGGGAGTGTAGGCGAAGGTTGGTCGCGCTCCCGGGGAGACGTGTTGTTTACGTCGATGGTGCCAGCGCCGTTGGCGTTGCTGGCGTTGTTGTTATTGCTGTTGTTGCGAAAGGAATGGCTGACGGAGACGCCCCGTCCATGTGCATGAGAGACCGAGTTGCGCACATTGTGGCCGCGACCATTGCTGTTGTGCTGGCGGGCATTGACGTTCTGGATCACAGTTTGGGCATCAGGGCCGTCGTAGGGCTTGACCGTAGCGGTCGTAGCGGACGTCGGGGTGGAGAATATTGGCGGAGGGTACGCCAGAGTGTGAAGGTAGGCACGCTTAGCTGTCCAATGTATAGCGCGTCAGAAGATGTGTCAATCACAGATGTACATGGGGTCGACGAACGGACACGATGCACAGCACATATCCGTAACGACGACCGTAATAATGAAAAGCCAAGACGCGAACTCACCGACAGTGGCATCTGCAAATACGATAAGAAGACTCGTGTCATCTAGCCACTTGATCTTGAAGCCGCCGTTGGCATTTTCCCACTCCGAAAACGCTGCTTGAATGTCTCTCGTCTTGAGCTCCTTCGGGAACCCAGTCAAGGACAGAATGCGAGTGACGCAAGCAGAGAGCTGAGACAAAGATGTTGCCATATCGTGCGAGGCTTGGAGATGTGCTAGTCGAATGACTATGGAGAGGCGATTGTCGGGATGGAGTAGAGTAAATTTATGGAGAACCCTTAATCCGAATTCTCAGAGAACGAAGGGACTGATTTGGTGTTGTACACGTGGTTTGCAGAGGGCGAGAGGCAGAGAAACGGGAGAGCTGAAGAGGAGGAGATGAAAGTAAAAGGACAAGTCGTAGAACACCCTTCGAAACGCTAATCACTCTGTAGGCGCTTAATCCGTGATCCTCATCTCAAGATTGTCACGCGCTGGATTGCTTGCTTTTTCCGAGTCTCAGAGTCTCTGACGTCGTTGAACAGTTCTGAGCTAATGAACCATTTTTAAAGATGCAACTATGTGTAATAATTTAAGCAAACCAAAGGATATTGCCTTGACAGAGAGTACATGAGCGCGGCGTGATGGAGGGTGTGACCTTTGAAGCTAGTGTGTCACGCTCTGGCGGTCACGGTGCGGGCTCACGTTCTCCTCCTCCCCTCACGCTGGCGGCCCCCTACCCTCCTCGAATTTCGCCGTTCACGATGTATCACGACGTGGACAATGACTTTTTGCGCGCGTGGCAGCTTTTGCATGAACTCAGCGAGCAGAATGCCCTCAATCACAAGATGTCGTCGAACCTTCATTCACTTACCGACGCGCTCAAAGTAACTACTTTCCACTATCACACGTGTTTCAGACCTCAATGAACCAAAGATTTGTGTAGAGTGAAGCATCCCATGTTGCGAGTGGTTTCTCCTTGCGACGGTTCAACACCGATATCTCGAAAGGTTCGATTGTTTACTGCTGAACCACCTACCATGTCTCTGACGCGACAGGACCTTCTGCAGAGGTGTTCGAGTCGGAATTGGAACGTCAAAATGCGCAAATAATAATTGAGAACCACTCGTTGCTCCATGAGAACCGACAGTTGAGTATGCTGTTGAAAGAATATGAGCATACCATGGACACCATCATGTCCAAATTCCGCAGCCATGCAGTGCGTACAAATTCCCTTCAGATAATCGGCACGCTCACGAATGCAAATAACAGGCAGCAGCCCAGCAACACGAACTGACCCTCACGCGACATTACGAACAATTGCTACTTACTCGGGAATCCGCATCTATGCAGTCCGATCTGTCTTCGAATGTCAACGTTGCCACGTCTCTGCAACGGCTCGCCGCAAACCTCCATGCTCTTCTCCATTCTATGGCAGGTGAAGACCCCTCTTCTGCCCATAGAGAAGGAGAGCCGATCAATGTGGAAGAGGGCGAACAGCTATTGGATCGTCTCCTCGACAACCGAGAAGATTGGGCGATGGAACGTGAAGCGGAGATCACTAGACTAGAACAGGAGAATGAGGAGCTGAGGAAACTGCTGGGAATCGACAAGGAGTCAGCAAAAGAAAAGGGATGGTTAGAAGACGAAGCACGAGAGTTGTTATTTTCGCGATACGTCCCGATAGACTCATCCCGTTCTTCGAGTCCAACACAAGGCAGCTCGCGTCCGAGTCCCTCAGCCTCGCCGTTTGTGAGTCTACCTGGGAACGGTGGGCCCCAGGGACAACAAAGACCTCAAGATCCCATGGGTGGTATGCGTCTGGCACAGGGTAGACGGCCAGCGATGTTCGGGCAGCGTGGAAGAGGTGGGGGACCAGTAGGATGGGAAGGAGGCGGTCATGTACCCGCTATGCCTGAGAGGCCATGGCAGGCTCCAGTTGGTCTTGATTTGAGCTGAGCTCTCGACTCTATTCTTGGACATTATTTATCTGACTGTATCATACTCTTGTTATTTGCGCACCCCTGGATCACCCGTCGCTTCACCTGTCCTAATAGCTCTCAGTAATAATATTTTCAGGACTATGCAGCTGTAGTTCCAAGTCTCCTCCTAAATGAGATCCCATATATAACAATCTCATTCACGCATAGGTTCGTATCTTAGTTCCTCGTCTGGCAAATGATTACTGACTCGAACCGATTAGCTGCAGGTATGTTTGCAGAGCGCCGGCTTGACTCGGAGGCACGGGAACCTTGGGCCTGAAGCGCTTGCAAGTGGTCGTATTCCAACTAGTTGGCTGACACCACTATTCTATTTCCACTTTCATATACACACGAAGATGAGCTCTCATTCCGGTAAGTCATCCGCACGTTTACTTTTCCAAGCGACTTTATCTCACGCTGTTGGCGGATAGATTGTGAAGATCACTTCCTGATACATACGTGGCGCAGCTCGACACCGATTCGGTTCGCCCTCTCATCATCTTCATCCTTGTATACCAGCTGCCCTACACATACATAACACCAAGTAAACACTGCGGCTCGTGGATAACTGGTTAGGGCCATTTTCACCATATCTATGCGCCACTGCTATCCATAAACGCATAAATCCAATCTTGGAGCTCTTTCACAGCGGCATACATGAATGCATCCAGTAGCCGATCGGAATTGGATGCCAGAGTTACAAGGGTGAATTCTGTTCTTAAGCAGAGGGCGGAACTGCAGAACTCCTTGCATCCTACCACCATTCGAGCCTGGTCCTCCAGATCGTGCAGACTGTGAATAGGAATGCATACGACGTACGCAGAAAGTATGTGACCGTATCTCGTCTTGTTACTTAACGAGACTTAATAGCAAGGACGAAACTCAGTGGCACCTCTTGCCTGGATGCTATGGGATATGTTTATCAATATTGGTGATGAGGTGATGTGAATTTCTTCTGTGTATCCTGCCTTACGCTAATTCCTCAGGCGAAGATTGAATGCATTTGGGCGTGAGTCCAGCTATACGCGAAAATCGGTGCCCTACTCATTAACACCACCAGACGACCTACGACATGGGTGAAGTTTGCATATGGGTTCTTGCGCTATGCTCCCATACTACAATGCATGTACGTCCAGTCTGCTCCGTGCTCGAAAGATAGATGATTGAGATATACGTAGTGCCAATGTGATACTGGAGCTGCATGTCGAGGACGACTTTTCGTCGCCATTCTGCAAACACTACATGATCGAAAAGTATACAGTAATGCTGCTGGTCATCATGGTGGTACAGGCAAGCCTAGCTGTCAGACGTACGTCGATAGGCAGACTTACGGTTCAATTACTTACTTTTATGGATAGTTTATATACTGTTCTATGAACAGAAGGTTGCACTACCGGTCCTGTCCATACTGTTTGGCGCCGAAGTCATCGTAATGGCGACAACATTGGGCCTAGTCATTCGCAAACTTACCTTCAACCCGAATTGTGTGGTCGTGGGATCACTACCTACAAGCAATATCGTGTTCTGGTGAGGAGATTATTTTCGTTCGTTAGCTTGGTCTTACCCCAGTGATCAGGCTGGCGGCACTCGGATTCGAATTTCTGTTGTTTATCTGCAACTTAGTTAAATTTAGATTTCACAGACAAGCATCATTGACATTTGGGGTGCCGGGAAGACTGGCAAGATTCAGTAGAGAGGGACTTTGGGCATCTGCCTTTATACTAGGTAATTTGCTTGCAACCGTTCTTTGATCGATCTCAGCTTTGCTAAGCGCGTTGAAGCTGCTCTTCTACTTAGCACTGTTATTCATCAATTAAGCAACCTCAGTGCAGACGGCGTTGGGTATAAGTAAGCAGATCCATTGGACAATCTCAGAGTGTCAGACGGCTGATCACGATGGGTGCTTTTCGTACAGTTGGACGATAGCTGTCATATCTTGTACAGTAGGCCACTATTTGTATCCATAATTAAAAGCGAGAACTAACATTGGAACACTTCATAGGGAGCAAATATTCTGCTCAACCTTCGAAAATTTGCTAATGCTTTGAGCTCGAACGAGTTTACATGTACCTGGCCTTCGTTTCTCAGCCACAATCAAATTTGCGAGCGCGTTTGACCAGAGCACAGAATACGGCTCAGTACGAGATAATAACTTAACTCAGTCTTCTGTGTGATATTGCGCATATAGATAAATCACTGTATGCTGATGTGTTACTATTTACTGGCTGGCCTGTAGTCGCTGGCGGCAATTATAGCGCCCTTACTTTGTGGCGTGGGAATGACCTAAATCAGGGATAAGTAGATACGGCGATACGGCAACCTCCGAGTCGAAACGCGAGCCAAACTACGATCACCTTAAGCTTCCTACTTGTGCCGCGGCCAGCGGCCAGTCTTTCGTAACTGAACTCGTCCAATAAAAGCTCCCACAGAAGACTACGTCAATCGGGACTGCGTAGATATCCACCACACTACGTACTCAAAACGTTCGATAGACATCGTTCCTCTACGCTCCTAGCTTGTAGCTTGAACAGTGACCAAGGGTCCCACTTGGACATGCAGTGCGGAGGACAGGAAAAAGATGGCCCCGCCCAACAGGTCGACATATCATCATGAACTCATGTTCATGCTGGATATGACTTGTTCTGTCTGCTATAACATCGCCCGCCTCTGTCATGGTACAGGGAGCGCGGGTCTGGAGTATCGGGCCTGCGATTGCTTCACGTACCAGTGCTCTTTTACATTTTCGAATGTACCTGAGGTGAGCATTATCCCTCGGTGGCAGGTGGGTCGTGGGTTGGTTAACCCCATATACTCTAGGATCTTCGGTGACATATCAATCTGTCAATATACTTGTTCTTGTCAACCGAAATGGTCTGTGTGGAATGCGATCCAGTGTCTGGATTCGCCACTTACAGACTTGGAGTTAGGCGCGTTATTTCCCATCGTTCAGATATTCGAGTCACCCACATGAGTCCAGCAGCCTTTCATACTACAGATAGAAGACTTCAGGCTGAATATGGTCACGGCCATCTGGTGCGAGCGATTGTTGTGGGTGTCTCGAACCTTGCGGGCCACAGTACAGTGCATTCAACGACTATTGGACTTGGCTTTGTGAAGCGCCGCCTCGATCTAAGTCGCTGCGGGAGTATTATCTGACAGATGTGGAATCATTACGAATGCTCACTTCAATTGCTTCAGTACGTACATCTGTGCTTCTGTCAAATAATTCAAAGTCCTCACATCGAGATGAACGGCAGGCTGATAGTTCTAGGCACCGTCTGACAGATTTGCGAAGCCCGAGAACATCCATCTGCTGCTACTCTCACGGTCACTCCGAAGGTTTTGGGTATCTCCCTTTTATGGGACAATGCTGCCAGGAGTGCTGCCTCCTTGCGATTTGCAGATCCGAATCAAGTCCGTAACAGCGTACGCAATGGCCGGCCGCCCTGCTTGCTCTTTCTATGAACACATCGCCGTCAACTATCCTCAGCAGATTGCAAGAAAATTATTCAGCGTCTGGTTAAGTTGGCGGTGGCCCCGCTAACGTGACAAATGTACAATTGACGCCTTAGCAGGCCTCATGGTCTTCGTCGGCCAGCATACGATGCTTCTTGCATCATGTTTTGGTGCCTACACCCGACTATCTGCACATCTGATGGAGGTATTAAGGGGACCTCGAACATGCGGCCTGGAATCACCTTGCGGCGCCCACCTCTGGTAACGGGCCATTGACTTGAAGACACAGTAATGTCGGTGCAAAGGGTGTTCGTTATCTTCAGCGTTATTAATTTGACACATTCATTCCTGCAGTCGAATTGGGTGACGGGCAGATATATAATGCTGTCCTTCCTGGACTATTGCCCTGTGTGCCAGTTCCTGGACCGCCTCTCCTTGCGTTCGTCACATCGCTAGTAACATGCGTACCATTTTTGCTAGCGTCGCAGCACTTGCACTTGCTGCCACCCACGTTGCTGGGCGTGCGGCATATCAGCTACACCGTCGAGACACGGCAGACATCTGCGCCTCGCTGAATGGCCTCTTGGAGGTGCCAGAGCCATTCGCGGGTACAGTACCTGTCGGATTTCTCAGTAAGTGAAGTTGAGGTTCCGTACTTCTGATCTAACGGTATGCGGTCACCTAGACGTTTGTCTGTGCATCGGTGATATTCCAAAGTTTCTGACTTCCAATGGTGTGGCGATCGCAGCTGTGGCTGCGGGAGGCAGAGATGCAACCGTTTCTGCCCTGACCAATATGGTATGTGGTGTCTGTGATGTGTCCCCTCCAATCTACCCTAACGCAGCATCTAACATCCAGGTTCAAACGGCTGCTAATCACAAGTCCTGCCCTTACCCGGAAAATGCTCAGGCTAGCTGCAGTTCCGAGTGAGTATCCGAATAATTTCAACGCATATTTGAATACTGACCCTGCCCGTTTTAGCAACCTGTGCGGCTTCGGATGTAAGAACGGCTTTGTTCCGTTCCCTCCCCTCATTCCCATCGAGTGTATCTGCCCATTCCCGTTCAAGGTTTGTAACGGCGTCTGCGGCTCGTTCAAACTGTGCCCCTCTGGCAAGCCGAAGAAGAGGGAGTTGGACGCTGAGGAACAACGTTCCCTCTGTCCCGCTGGTCATACCGCATGTGGTGTCTTCGGCTTCAACTCTCAAGACGCTTGGGAATGTATTGACACGAAGTCCGATCTGGAAAGCTGTAAGTGCCATCCTGATAACAGTCACCCGTCGTCACTGACCAGCGACAATCTGTCTCAACTATATGTGCATTCTTAACATCATGCGGCGAACGTGGCTTTACAATAATGCTTCCAACATACAGGCGGAGGGTGCACGGTTGAGTTTGGTCGCACTCCCGCGCTCGGCGTGGACTGTACTGCAATTCCGGCCGTCATGGATGTCTCATGCGTCGCGGGAAGGTGCGCGGTCCAGCGCTGCCAGCCTGGATTCGTTGCCTCAGCCAACAAAGCCTATTGTGTTCGCGCTGGGTTCACTGCTCAGGGAGACATTCCGGCCGCTGCATATGGTCTCGAGCATATTCCTCTCCAGAAGAAGTCGGTATGATCGCAAGGAATAGCCTTCGAGACGAATGACTCATGGACCATAACAAATTATGCTTACTGCGAGCGGCTGCCTGTGTTCCGTTGCAGAACTTTCGTACGTAGGTTTGGTCTCTAAGAAAAGAACGAAAAGCAGATAGTGTAGAAAGGGTGTATTGTGTAGTATCAAATAGTTGCGCGATGTAAGGTACACGAAGCATCATGACTCAACAGTGTGGAGCATAACCATAACTCGGGTCGTAAAAGCCTGTCACCGGCGGCGTCATAGGGTTTGAAGTATCAATGCTGGTAGTCGGTGGCGAAGAGGAAGGCAGCTGTATCGCTTCAATCCGACGCGCGATCAACCTATTGAATGCGTTCTTATTGGAGGCTATCAGTGAACAGCACGTTGAGGTAATTTCACATATAATTTACCATACGATCTTGTCCAATCAAGTCACTGAACTCCTCGAATCGCTGCTCAGGCGCCCTGTCAATGAAGTCGTCCAGGTTGGTCTTACTCAGGATGACTGCAGCCGCGAACACGTTCATTCCGTCGAACACAGCGAGATCATGCTCATCCTGCCATAATTTGCAACACAATTCGAGATGTGAGTAGCCCTGCGTTGAAACAGGTATAGACGACGAACCGGGTCCTCATAATCTGAATCCAGCCAATGACGATCATCCCAGAGCAGACGGTTCGAGATGTCTTCAGCCTCTCTTGTGTCTCCGTATCTTCTGATTATCCCGGCGGCGGCAGGCACTGACATGGGAAAGGCAAATTGCACCCGTACACCTTCTTGCTTGTCGAGACAGGCCTCCGCGATTTCCATATCTCGTCGAACCTTCTTTACCGCCTTCACCACCGCCGGAGAGAAAGGGTTTACAGCAAGCGAATTCTTAGAGGCGTTAGAATCGCTGAACGAGATGGTCTCGAAGACAACCAATATCCAGGAAAAGCGCCAAGACAGATGATTGATGCGAGCATTGAGCGAGTCACACTGCGTAGGCAGGTTGCGTAACGGAAAGATTATGATCGCAGTATGAGGATCGATAATTATGTCGGCACCATTCAACGATTCACGCTCCACGAGCTGAACTTTGCAGTCAGGCGCAGACAGAGCACGAGTAATGGCTAGCTTTTGGATGACTTCAAGTGATCCAAGATAACGATGCCAGTTCTCGTATTGAACGGGGTGTTCAGGTGCTTGGAGAGTCGCATGGTCAACGAGCTCCTTGGGAACCTCGAAGGACGGAGGACCAGAGGAAGGCTGAGTCACATTAACAGCAGGAACAGAACTTTCAGGAGCGGGAGCGGGGTCTATGGAAGTCGCGACAGACTTGGATCGGAGTCTCATGAACTCCTCAAGCGAATGTTTGGCAGAATTAACATCGTGACATTTGGAAAGAGACCCAGTCCGGCCGATTTCGGGTAGCATATGGTTGGCAGCAGGGATTACGGCTTGAGAATACTCTTCGGGTTGCTGTGAATGGATAGAGGCGCCATAGCAGGAATGCAGCCCATCTTCCTGAGGATGTTGAAATAAAGCATCCCCCTTAATTTCTTGGAAGCCAAGGCAAGAACGCGATTGCTCGGTCTGGAGAAGTACAGGATCAATACAATCGCCAAAGTCATAAGCTGCACCAGAACCAGAGATAGCAAAGCCGTCAAAGTGTATTGGGTCTACGTCGGCAAACAATTCGTTGAGATCATCGTCAAGACCTTCAAAGCCATGAGCACTGTCTGCCAGTCGGAGATAGCTTGTGGGAGTATCGTTATTGGCGTTATTATCTGTCGTCCACTCGGGCAAGAATATCCCAGAGTCGTCAGCATTGTCCAGATATTGCGCAGATGCACGGGGTAGAAGATCCTCAGATAGAGAGTTGGCGCTCTTAAGACGCTTTGTAGGAGGTTCCATAGATTCTTGTTCTGCAGCCGGGCATTGCTCTTGATCAGACTCGACAACGCCAAAGAATGGTTCCGGGAGCCTATATAACCGCCTACGCTCTGCAGCAGTAAGTATCAAGGCGGTGTCCACCTGTTCGAACGTTGCGGCTTGAACGCTCGTATCTTCATATTGCCACTTCTCCGACGGCGTTTCTTGAGCGTTGAAAACTGTCTCTGAATCAACCTCGGCCAGAAGGCGGGACAAGGCACCCTCAACGTTATCGTAACGCTCGCTGCCGTCGTCTCGTATGGCTTGAAGACAATCCTGCTGAATGTTAGTCGCAAGACGTGTAACTTCTTCATGGGTAGGTACAGCCGTTCCAAAATTGAAAGGCCTGTGCATCAGAGAATCAGCAACACGACACAGGACGGTCGTTGAAAGTCGTACCGCCAGCTGAGCTCCAGATTCAGTGACTGGAAGCCTTTGATCTTTTTCAGGAATCCAAGCAAGGGAGACCGCGTTGTTGACTCTCCACCTCCATTGTGGACGTGTAGTGAGCGGAGAGAATGGGGTATTATGAGCCCAGTGCCTCCATGCTCGTTTGGAGGAGGTAAGTCTGGAACTGAAGAGAACATAGCGTACGCCAGTTAAGCTTGTACGTGAAGCAGTGAGAGGGATTAGGTATACCATCCATCAACATTGTTTCCTTCTCGTCGAGACGTTCCCGAAGAATGTAAACAGAAGGGTCAAAACCGCGCTTGGCGTGTACCTTCCCTTGAGGATCAATTAGCTTCATAACTTCTTGCAATCCAAGGCTATCGTCACTGCTTGGCAAACGGAGCTCTTCGTCCTTTGTAGAGCTAATAATGGGTTCAACCTCTTCGAGACCTGATAACAAAGAGGGGGGCTGGCCGAGCATAGAAAACGAAGCCGTGATGGATGTATGCGGGGAGGACACCTGCGATTTGGGAGACGTGACTATCCCGACGTACGGTATCGCCAAACGACCGCTAGAGGGTACGGGTTTGAGGAACGATAAGAATTCGTTCAACCTGTGTTATAGTTAGTAAAACGACCAGGTTGATTGGGTTTGACTTACTTCTCGCCATCTCCAGGTAAAAGTGGCTTTGAAGCTGCTCCACCAGCCTTCTGGGTACGAGGTAGCTCATACTCATCTACATATATGCGTTAGTCCACAGTTTTGTCGGTTAGATGCTAGTTCTTTACCCATCATATCAAGCATTGGCAATCGCAAGGGGGAAGACGATGATATAAGCCATTTCTCGTCCAACTCGTCTGCCTCGTCTTCAAGAGATGGTGTCGGAGAAGAGGTCATAGGAAGTGTATCTGCCAAGCGGTGTCAGCTGAAGACGTTGATACTTAAATAGCACACTCATAACTCACGCCATCCATCGACTATGTGCATATCCTGCATATAACGATCGTCTGAAGACGGGTCGTCGATGTTGCTACCTTTGATATCCTCGGCGACGGGTGCTATCATTGACTTGACATGTTCAAGCGTGTTCACCGAATGACTTTGCATATCCTGAGCGGCTTTCCCGGTACCAAACATCGATTCTCGCCCGAAAATAGGTGGAGACATGGGTTCTGGCAGATCGATGGGCGGGGACATAGAGCGAATAAAGCTCTCGCAATGTTCTTGTGCTCCCGAGCCATGTATAGGATTGAGAGTTGCTTTGAGAAGAGTGGGAATTTCGGCATGCGTTGTTGGGTCTAATGGGATACGATTCCCGCTGAATCGCCAGACAGTGAGTTTAGCTTTGGTATCGAGACAGTAAAGACATACAGCGCATCATTCAAGTGTTCCTTTGGTGTTTCTTCTATTGCGTCCTCTCGTGCCCGTGGCAGGAGTAACCTGTCCGTGAGATCCACGAGCGATCTGAAGGTGTGCACCGTACTGGAACTTGCCCCCGGACGAGGCGTCTCTCGCCTCGCTCGCCGAGTGAGCACAGGGGAGAAATGTCGCTCTAGAAATGGCTCTACACCCTCATGTCAGCGTATCCAGCGGCGAGCTCCAAAAAAAAAGCTTACCTGTCTCCTTATGCCAACAAGCCACTGTTGGGCTATCGTACAGCGGATCCACAGCTCCAATACTTCTCTTGATCACAGAATAAACGTGCATATCCGCGGCCCATGTTTCGTTATATGTGTTTATCTTCGCTAACTTCAAAGTTGAGCGGATCTGGTCATGCAGTGACGGTTCAAGAGCAGGTAGCGTAGGATCGCTGGTTGGAACTGTATGAAGCACAGGAACTAGAACCTAAAGATCTTCCAATGAGATAGGTACAGCGGAATGTTGAGTTCGCTCACTTGTGATACAGCCTCTTCAGTATATTGAACATAATTGATGGTGAGATGAGTGAACGCATAATCCAGTAGAAGAGTACGAATGTGCGTCCTTAAAGCAAGTTCTCGTTCGTTTGACGACATAGCCGCAGCCACGAGTGACGATATCGGTATCGCCTTGTCCTGCTAAAATAACCGAGCCTGAGAGACCAGCATACACCGAACGCCGAACGCGGTGCACTGAGTAGGTAGTAGCAAGATGTAGCAAGCCATGGCCAGGGCATCGACTTGGAAGAAACTCATATAAGCGCTCCACGTGTCTCTCACGTGGAGTAGGAGAGCGCTTATTGGAATTTCCCCCATTCGTCCTCATTCGTCACCAAGTTTCACTGGCAGACCTTTCAATGATCAGACTTGTTCAACTTGAACTTGAATCCTCTCAAGCTTCAAGCTTCAAGCCTGGATTCAGTTCAAAACCCAATCTCTTCAATTGCAGATTCTTGTGCGCACACGTGCATGAAAGTAAGCGACTCATTGCATCGCCTGTGATCATGAGTTTGTGCGTGCAAACGTAAACATGAGAGGCGAGCATCTTGATTCTTGACCCATTCCGCAGGACGCTCTCACATTCAACAACTTGCACATTCAAAGATTACAACAGGGTCCGACACCATAGATAGCGACCATAAGGCTTACTTCTCTTTACGTGACTCCTGCTCACACGTTCTGTCTGTTAGAAACCTATCTAACGAACCATTGATAGCATGCATGCATCACGTAGGATCTGGAAACCCAAGCCTCAATGAGGCTCCCTTAATCGAATGTGCGTCAAGGTCTGCGTGATCTATTCTCATTTAGTCTTGCTGATCCCTGGGATATGCTTGCGGTGCAGGTTACTCAACTTCTTTCACCTGGAGTCTGCAAAGCGTCTCAAATGGGCCGGTACTTGATTTTACTGGCATTACTCCTGGCTGTCGCTTGTATGCCAACAGAAATAGCTACAGGCATCAGTGATGCTCTACTGGTGGGTGTTACATCAGGTAGCTTTATAGGAGTATCCAGTGTCGCAAACGGCACAGATCGATGGCTGGGTATACCTTATGCTTTGTCGCCAACTGGCCCTTTGCGCTTCAAAGCCCCAGTACCTATCACTCGACCTTCTTCGACCATTCGTCAAGCCACTACATTTGGCAACGCCTGCCCGCAGCTGCCATCGAATACCCTTGGTGCACCTATGTCGGAAGATTGTTTGTTCCTCAACGCAAGTGTATCCAAGTTGCTCCCTTGATTTTATTCATCCCTAACCCTCATGATCGCTTTAGGTATGGAGGCCTATTGGAACGGCCACACATGATAGGCTACCTGTTTTGGTTTGGTTCCACGTGAGTGCTGAGGCTAGCCAAAGTACTTTGAAACTGATCAGTATGCATAGGGTGGGGCTTGGATGCACGGGTAAGTGGGTTCGACTGCTACTGCTCAAACATCGACGAACTAGTTCCTTCTCTTTCTGCTCTAGCGCTTCTTCCGATCCACTCTTTGACCCAACCCGTCAGTGGCGTATCTTACCGGCCATGATCCTGACGCTAAAGCAGCTTTCTCAGATATTATCAACAGAAGCGTCGTAACTGGAAAGCCCATCATTTTTGTATCTGTGTAGGGTCTACTTGTGCTCTTGAGTTCAATCTGTTGACCTGATCTTTTTGTGCAGCAACTACCGTATGAACACGTTCGGATTCGTATGTGCTCACATGAGAAGTTCATAGGAGTGACCTTGATATTTTCATGCAGCTTGCCAGCTCGCATGTACTTCCTGGCGATTTGAATGCAGGGCTACACGATCAACGTCTCGCTCTGGCGTTCTTACAGCAAAATATTGCGCGTTTTGGCGGTGACGCAGAAAAGGTTCGTACCATAAATTGAGACGTACCTAATGGCTCTGCTGATCTCGACATAATAGGTCACGATATGGGGCCAGGTCCGTCATTGTGTCTACATTTTCGGACGCCGCTTTGATGCATTTTATGTAGTCTGCAGGCGCAGGAAGTGTATATGCTCACGTCCTCTTTCCTGCACAACAACGCTTATTGAGAGCTGCTATCGCAGACTCTTCCACCGGGCCTTTGTGAGTCGACTTTGTGTTGAAGAGTAGGGTGGCACGCCCCTCTGACTGTAAACTTGCCAGTAAATCTTCTCCTCCTGCCTCAACATACGATGAAACCGGACAGCCTTTCTCCCGATTACTTGAATTGACGGGTTGCACAGAAGGCCCCGGCTCCGTCTCGTGCTTACGAAAGGTGGCATTCGAAGTGAGTTTAACGTGTGGTTTCAAGCTACATCACTAACTAGCTGTGATAAGACTCTTCTTAACATCAGTAACGCGATGACGGTTGAAAGAGTGAACAATCAGCTTTGGCAACCTGCAGTTGGTCCGGTAGGAAGTTTCATAACTACCCGCCCATCATTGAAGATAGCAAGTGGAGACTTCCTTCATGTACCACTCATCTCTGGTACCAATGTAAGTTGTTCGGCGTCATTACATATCTCATGGAGAAGTTTTAACATATTACTACTCAGCTGAATGAGGGTACCCAATTCAGCGAAACGCTTCTGGGCCTGAAGCTTCCTGTTGATGAGCAAACCCGCGCATTAAACCAGTTCATCCGTGACCTCCTTATTGATCCATCGACTGTCCGCAACACCACTTTTGACAAAATCGACGCTCTGTATCCTGCGAATGATACCTCCTTAGGGGGCGCATTTCATACTGGGGACGATCTATTCGACCGAGCAGAAGCATGGTATTCAGACAATATGTTTCTCGCACCACGAAGATTGCTGTTCGACAAGGCTGCCCCCTTGCAGCCGCTTTACGGATACTTCTTCACAGAGTTTATTCCGGGAAACAATCGGACTCTAGGAGGTAGGTCATCAGCCCTCTTACATGTATTCTTCACTGACTTCTACAGTGGCGCACATGTCTGAGCTGCCGCTTATTTTTGGTACTGTGGGGAATTCGGTGGAAGACGCGTTTGCGAACCAGTTCCTAGATTTCTATATTAACTTCGTCCATGACCTCAATCCCGGCCGTGAGTATTTTTACCCTCTGCTTGATCAGCTCTGAACACGTAATAGCGGACTGGCCGAGGTTCGAACTCGCGACCAGACAGGTCCTCCAGCTTCAGAGGGATAACATTACTGCCATACGTGACGGTAAGCTCGTGCTGTGTACCTATTACATCCCCATATGACATAACCGTCTACAATACAGATTTTAACTTAGAAAAGACTGACTTCCTTAACTCTCGGGGTGTGCTAGCTCAAATGCAGAAATGATTGTCGTAGAATCAAAAACGAACAGGGTGACGGTGAATTACTACGTTTTGATCTCACAATGTATTTGCTTCGCAAGGAAGAGTCACCTGTCGAGTTTCTCTGTCGAACCATGCCCAGACGTTACTGCATTTACTTATTCCAGAACTTTGGAATCCTGCAGTCAGCTGCAAGCCAAGAACGAGGAATACCAGGATCTCCGTTAGTAGTTTTCTCACTCATATATCTCTGTTTTCTGTCTCACGCATTCATTGGTAGTGGACTCAAAATTTGCAGCGAAGAATGTTCTTTTAGTCGCGTTTCTCATGCCCAGAACCAGTACTCACGCCACTCAATAGTCGTATATCACCCGGGCCGCCATGCGCAGTATGATCGCTTTCAGTGTTCAGTATACATGAGGCAGGGAAGACGGTGGGACTCGGGCCCGACATTGAAGACACGATCTGGTACAGTAAGCCAATCGGCCTCCACCAAGCCATATATAACTCCAGCCTCACGATCCCTTTGGGCCCCCACAACTCGGTCGAGAATCATGGGGTTCCCTACTATAGCATTCCTGCTCATGATTCCGCTCTTCCTCGCTGGCGTGACAAGTGTTGCTGCCTCCCTTCAGGTGGACCTGACTTCCGGGAAGTTTGTTGGGGTGACAAGCGCTGCTGATGGCATAGATAAATGGTTGGGACTTCCATTTGCTCAACCGCCCGTGGGTAACTTGCGCTTCAAGGCTCCAGTTCCAATCACTCGCCCGTCAAGCACCATTCGCAACGCAAGTCAATTTGGAAATGCCTGTCCTCAGGAGCCGTCTGATAGCCTAGGTGCACCGATAGCAGAAGATTGCCTAGTCCTAAACGTACAAATCTTACAATCGAATATGTTCTTGACTATTGATTTACTGATCTCATTGGCTCTTCAGGTCTTTAGACCCGCAGGGACGACTAGCAAAGACAAACTCCCTGTCTTGGTGTGGTTCTATGTAAGACTATATCGTCGCATTTATAGCACCCTCAGGCTCGGCTTACTAGCTCATCTTCATTTCAGGGTGGAGCCTTCATGAACGGGTTCGTTACCAGCAAATATTGAGGAATTATAGGCTCACTCACACTATATCAGTGCTGCATCCGATCCGTCGTTCAATCCTACTCGTACGCTTCTCCTCAAACCACCATTACAATTCTGACACAAAGTTACAGGAATTATCAATCGCAGTGTGAACATCAGCAAGCCAATCATATTTGTCTCTGTGTAAGTTTCCAGGAATTTTGTTTGTACTTCCTTAGTGCCCAAGTTCACACGTCCCCACACATGTACAGGAACTATCGTGTCAATAGCTTCGGCTTCGTAAGCTGTATTTCACCGCAGTACGGTCACAAGGGCTTATTTGTGCTATTATTAGCTAGCGAGCTCTCATGTTCCCGCTGGTGATCTCAACGCAGGTCTTCATGACGTCCGTGCTAGCCTGGAATTCCTGCAAGATAATATAGCGAAGTTCGGCGGAGATCCGACCAAGGTCTGTCAAGTAACTTGGATCAAGGTCCTTATCCATTACTGAAGTAGACTACCTGTACCAGGTCACCATTTGGGGACAGGTGCGACATAGATATGACTTTTACGAAGCCGGTCATTAACTTCAGCAAAAGTCTGCAGGCGCTGGAGCGGTGGAAGCCCAAGTTCTATTCCCGGCCAGTCGGACAATATTCAGAGCAGCCATATTTGATTCTTCCACAGGCCCATTGTATGTCACTAATATATCACGTTTGTCTGCGTCCATCCTTCTCTAATACAAGAAATCCAGCAAAACTGCACCTCCGGCCTCTCGGTACGACGACCCGGGGTTCCCATTCGCAAAACTAGTCCAGGCAGTTGGCTGCCAAGAAGGTCCCCAGTCTTTTACATGCTTACAGAGGGTTCCATTTGAGGTATGTGAGCGTATATATCTGTGTTTTGATAAGTCGTAACTAACGCGAAACGATGTCAGACACTATTGAACGCCACCAACACACTGACTTCGCAGCGTGTCAATGGACAACTGTGGCAACCAACCGTTGGACCATCTGGCAGCTTCGTGAGTGCTCGGCCGTCAGTTCAAATCGCCAGTGGGAACTTCTTGCACGTACCCATTCTGGCAGGCACCAACGTCAGTATCATCTTGAACGCTCTCAATTACTTGCTCAAAAGCTCACTGTTCATTCGTATAGCTGAACGAAGGTACAGTCTTCAGTTCATCAGTCCGAAACCTCAATACTCCGCCAGGTCAAGAAGATGCAGCCCTTGATACATTCATCCGTAATCTACTCATCGACCCTTCCACTGTTACCAATTCCACGTTTGACACGATCAATAAACTCTACCCGGCGAACGATACCTCCTTGGGAGGTCCATTCCACACAGGAGATGACCTATTTGATCGAGCAGAGGCTTGGTACACCGATAACATGTACCTCTCTGCCCGAAGGCTGCTGTTCAACAAGGCTGCGTCGCTCCAGCCTCTGTATGCTTACTTCTTCATGGAGTTCATCCCAGGGAATGATCCAACTTTGGGTGGTGCGTACATTTATCTTACTTTACATGCTGGTCAACAAGCTGAATCAAGGGTCTCGACACCTCCCTAGTATTCCACGGCTCAGAGCTCTCATTGATCTTCGGACCTGTTCCCACTCCCGTGGAGAACGATTTCGCCAACCAGCTCACCGACTTCTATATCAACTTCATCAACGACCTGAACCCAGGTGGTAAGCAAACCCAATCATAAGCACCTTCGACAGCTCGTCTCACACTTGTATGACGACAGCGCCATGGCCACGGTTCACCGCCCAAACAAAGCAGGTGCTGCAGCTCAAGCGAGGGAACATCACTGCCATACCGGACAGTAAGTTCTACCACTGCGAATTAGATGGGCTCGAGCACACATTCATCTGTTTGTTTGTCTGCAGCTTTCAATCTCGAGAAGACGAACTTCTTGGATAGCACCAGCGTCCTTGCCCAAATGCAGAAATGAGGTCTACAACGATCGAAGTATAGCTGCAGGAGTGCGCTACCGTATTTCAGTGTAACGTGCACCAATGAACTGACTTGAATGAAAAATGCGAGTATGTTTATACTAAGAAGATTGTGCGATGAGTGGTATCCGATGCTAATGTGTAAGTACAACTACTTCGTGTGACACTAAAAATACAACAAAGTCAGTATACAAGACTAGGCTACGTTACCATCCACATTCACTGCCACTTCCCACCAACCACAATCGAACTCAAACTCGAAACCGACCCGCTCCTCGCCTTCTTCCTCCTCATCCCAACCCCAGCGCCCAGAGCCCCACCCGCTGCTTCACTCCCATTAGCATCACTCAAGCGCGAAGTACTGGGACTCGAGGAGGTAGCACTCGACCCATCAGGCTTAATCGTCACAGTCTGGTTTGCCGGACCCTTCCTCGCCCACTGATCACACAGCACCGTAATATCCGGATGACTAGAATGCGATCTCCGAATCGACGGTCGCGGTGCGGTTGCGCTGAAAGCCGGCGACATAGTAGTTGCAGTATGACTGGAACTCGAATTTGCGTTTGCGGGGAGGAAGTAGTCTTTCGTGGGTGGCGGATTCGAGGTGACGTGGTATGATGGTAATGTCAGGTACGACCGTGCCCGTGCACGACGCATCGTAGACGGCACAGAGCTGGCGTGTGAGTGCGTTGACGTTGACGGGATAGGCGGCGATGCGAAAGGTATCTTCGGAGAGGATAAAGGCGACATGCGCAAAATCGTACTGGTGATGCTCGTAATCGAAGGTGTCCGACTTCTGAGTCCGCTACTTCCACCGTGTGCGTGTGCGGTGTTACGGCGCGGGAACTCGAGGCGCTTTTCGTCGCTGGGAGAGATTGGTGGTGAAGGCCATGGGGTTTTCGATACCCAACTGGGCTGATCGTCTTCGTCTTCGTCCGTGTGTCCTTCTGGGACAACGTGTGAAGCAATTTCTTCCTCCCCAGGCGTTGATACTTCCGCGTTGGCCTTCTCAGGATCGCGTAGCTCGTCTTTTCTTGAAGAAGACACTGAGCCGTCGCCCTGTACTACTTGAGCCTTCTCATTATCGATTTCGCTCTCGAGTTGTTCTTCAACGTTGCTCTCAAGATGTACAGGCGACTCCCCGTCGAGAGGTTTGAGGGTCTCACGTACAAACTCCCGGGCTGAGAGAAACGCTTGCTGAGCCTGCTCCAGGAATGGGAATGTCTGGAATACATGCACCTAGAACAGGTTTGGTAGTCCAAATTAGCCAGTTGACTCCAATTTATTAGGACGATAACAGGGGAACCTACCGCATCCTCATACAACTCGTGCCTAACAGTCACACCCGCCAGCGTCGCTTTGTGTGCCATCAACGTGCTTTCGTCTCTCAACACCTCCGCCTCCCCACTCTGGATCAACAACGGTGGCAGTCCCCTGAAGTCACCAAAGAGCGGACTAGCATATGGATGCGTAAGATACTTCTCCATATGCTCGCCCAGGTAACACGCAATAGGGTTCAAATGGTCGCCAGGAAGGGGTTTAGGTACGATATCGTAAGGAGCGTTGCTTTCCCAAGAGTCACAACTCATCGTAAGGTCTAGATAATACGACATTTTGACGTCAGTACTCATCAATAGAGGGAGCGGATGTCATAGCTTTGTTACGTACCTACCCAGGGAGACATGAGGATAGCTGCGCCTGGGAGTGGGTACCCATTGTCGCGCAGGTACATCATTAAGGCCAAAGTGAGCCCTCCGCCGGCGCTGTCTCCTGCTACGATGATGTTCTCTGCAGGTATGAGCAGGTCATCTGTCATTCTGAAATAAGCAGAGACTGCGTCGTGTAATGGACCAGGGAAACGCGTCTCGGGGGCAAGCCTGTAATCTAGTGCTGTTGTAACACTGAGCTCAGTGTGATGGACCTGTGCGGTAATGGAGTAAAACGTACCGAATAGACGGGCGTCCAGCGCTTTCGACAGAGGAATCGTAATCAACCTGTGAGTGGCCGGGCTCGACAGATAGTATGCCCCTCCATGGAGGTACAAAACTACCCTTTCCTTCCGCTTCTGAGGCTTAGGTGGTGTCTTTAGTCCCAGCTTAGCCCTCCTCGCAGCTTGCCATTCCGCTTGCAGTCGCTCCCATGTTCTTCGTCCAACTACCCACTCGCCAGACAACTCCCTCTTCCCATCCTCTGCTTTGTCAAATTCAGTGAGTATGCCTCGTAAGTCGCGAGAGCGGACGTTGAAGGTTACGGGCGTGATGAGGGCATCTGAGGGTACTGGATATAGCCCACTGATACTCATGAACATCCTGATTGTCGGCTAAACATATCGTTCAGCAGTGTAAGTGGGTGCGAGCACGATCCATAACATACAAGATCAGCAAGATGCGAGTGCAGGTTCACGTCCCGCATGATAGCAGTCAATATTGTCATCTCAATCCCCCACGACTTCCTAGGCGGTCCATGTAGAGTATGTGAAGCTGCCGCAGTGAGCACGCCTGTCGCTATAATTTCCGATATACTCGAATTTAGTATCCACGGACAAGTAACTTTGACAACCTGCGAACCTTTCCAAGCAACGAACGCAGCATGCTTCCACAAATGCCACAGTCTAATCGGCTGACTCTCCCTCTGCTTCAATGTGGGGTCTCCGACGCGCGATGACGGAGGTGGAGGCACACCCGGGGCCTCAAAATGTTTGAGAAAGTCAGTGACAGGTACTTGTCCACTCGAAGTCGAGCTTGAGCTTGAATTTGACGAGGTCCTTGAAGTAGTAGACGGCCTAGACTTTATCTCTTGCACATTTTCAGGTGTACCTTCATGTTTACCGGTGCTGCCGAGGCCGGCGAAGAGGAGGGAGGTTGGCCAGATACTTGGCATACTCCCCAAACTCAGTTTCCCCGCAGTAACCATTTGGACGACCTCAGTATTATGTAGGTGGTTGTAAGAACAAGAGTTGACGAAGATTAGGTACAGTACTTGGAGAAGACGATAGAAGTAGTAGATTGAGATGCATGTGGTCTGGGGTAGGTGTGAGGGGAGAGAGGTCGGAAAGCGGTGGCAGTCAGACGAGCAGCACAGTCCCTGCCAGAACCATCCGCACACAGAAGCTCCAATCAGACGCTCATCATTTCCATGAGCGCTTGATGGCATTACATAATCACATGCTGATGGTAGGTGTGCGGGGTAACAGCCAACGATCGCAAAGGGGGAATGCTAGGTTTGCTGCAGAGCCTGGAACAAGGCATCCAGTTAAATCAATACAACGTACAGTCGCGTGAGACACCTGTATGTACAAGGTGTGAACAACGACCCAAGAAAACTGTACCAAGCGGGTGAACGGCAAGGAATACATGATCACAAGATCAGTAATCATCTCCTCGACTGACCACCTCTTTCCGAGTGGGCCGTAACAGAATCGTATGTTCCTGCCGAGCGCGAAGTTCGTGGGTGAGTTGCACAGTCTCGGAGGTAAAGCGCGGCGAGAGTACGTACGAATTGAGCAGTCATGGACCCACGGGCATCATACAGCGGAGGATATTCCTGCACCACGCCTTGCGCGACCAGGTGATTCAGCTGCAACAAGCGAATCAGTCAGATCTCCAGCCAATGACATGAGAAATAGATGTGCTTACCGCAAGTAGGTAGTTCTTCTCTCCGACTCTGTCTATGTATCGTCGGCAGAACGGGATCGTGCCAAAGTTCTTGTTGATAGTCTTCAGCAGCGACTTGGCAGAGGTGAGACGAAGGGGAATGTGCGGGGCATCTGGGACCTTTGCGTAGTGCGAGATCTCACTCTATACAGCATATTAAGTAGACTTCCTGTCACTCAAACACTCCGTGTCAAAACTCACACCGTCCACGAGCTTCCCTCGTCCAGTGGAGCCAAACGTTTCGATAGCAAAGTACTCTCCCTCCTCCATTTTCGTCTGGTCGTCGTTTTTGTACAGGGAAACGGATTTAGTACCATGGATTTGATATCGGAGAATAGAGTGACCACTCAGGTTGTGGATTGGTTTAACTGATGTGTGTAAGTATGATGGCACGTAGCACCTGAAGTTAGAGTACACACCAGGGAACGTCTTGCCACCAACTTCAACCTCATAGGACTCCATTGTCTCCTGAATGTACCCTGCGAGCTCTCCCAGCCTCACGTCGATTCCAGCCTCCTGCAGCTCATCAATCAGCCCATGTCGTACATATACCGATGCGGGCACAATTACATACCCTGATGCCAGTGTCAGTCGCTGCCTTAACAGCCTCTAACAGCTTCTCATAGTCCGGGTTCCAAGATAATGTGAACGCCGAATCGACGATACGCCCCTTGACATGCACTCCAATATCCACCTTCATAATATCGCCATTCTGCAACACTAGATCCCCGTCGCATCAACTTCGAATTCACATTTCCCATTATCACCAACATACCTCTCTTATCACCAGCATTCGGCGTATAATGAGCCGCACACTCGTTCAAGCTAAGCCCAGTCGGGAACGCCACTCCTCCCTCCAAGCCATCGTTCTCCACGAGTGCTCTCGTCCCGTTCTCTATGAGCTCCGCGATCTCGGTGGTAGTCATACCCGGCTTGATGACTTTGCGTGCGTAATTGCGCACTTGACGATGGACCTCTGCGCCCCGGCGGATGTCTGCGTACGTTGTCTCTGGATCTTCCATTGCCATGCGCTCCTCGTAGCGTTTTTCCTCAGAGGTCGTTCGCCATGCGTTGCTTTATTGTCAAAACACAGGTCAGCGAAACTCAACCCACATATGCATTATCGCACATGAGCGATATCAAAATCAAGGGAAACGTACTCGTCTTTGTACTCCTGCAGCTCCCCCTCAGGATATACCCCATCAGGAAACAGCTTTGTAATGCCAATAGTAGGAGGCTCAGTCTGCCTAAGACCAGCCTTCTTCTTCTTAGGCTTTTTCTTCTTCTTCTTCTTCTTCGCTTCATTCGCATAGAGCCGTCACTGTTTAGGAATCTTACTCGTCAGACGCATGGGTAGTCAGGTATTGTACACACCACCATCGGCCTCAGCGTTCTCGGGTCCTACTTCTTCGACATCCTCCTCGTCGTCACTCTCTACATGATGGGGAGGGCTCTCGTTGTTGGCCTTTGGTTCTAGTGTGCTGTAGGGCACACTCAAATCTGCCGTCATGATGGTGGTCGAGAGATGAGAGACTGATTATATTTCGTGAGTTTTATATAGTGTGGAATAAGATCGCGGTCAACTCCGACATTGAATTGCTTGGCGGCACTGACCGTAAAGACCATGCAAATCCGACCACAATCAAAACATCACACGCAAACCAGAAAAATACAATCGAATCAGACACCTAATGTACATGATACAAGGTGCGAACATCGAGCCGAGAGAAACTAAACCAAGCGCGCAAAGACCAATAACGAAGATCAGTAGTCCTCTCCCCGACTGACAACCTCTTTCCGCGTAGGCCGCAGCAAGATCGTGTGTTCCTATCAAGCACAAAGTTCGTGTGTAAGTCGCAGAATTCACGGGCTGTACTGGTGCAGCAAGGACACGTACGAATTGAGCAGTCATCGACCCACGAGCGTCGTACAACGGAGGATAGTCCTGCACTATACCTTGCGCGACCAGGTGATTCAGCTAACACGCAATACCAATCAGTTCAAGATCTCCAGCCGTGAACGAGATCAATATAGTACTTACCGCAAGAAGGTACTTGCTCTCTCCAAGTCTGTCTAGGTACCGTCTGCAGAATGGTATCGTACCAAAGTTCTGATTGATGGTCTTCAGCAGCGACTTGGCAGAGGTTAGACGAAGGGGGATGTGTGGTGCATCTACGACCTTCGCGTAGTGCGAGACCTCACCCTATAGTTATGTGTCAGCAAGATCTTCAATCAGACTAGACATGACTCCTTACACTGTCCACGACTCTCCCTCGTCCAGTCGATCCGAACGTCTCGATTGCAAAGTACTCTCCCTCCTCCATCTTCGTCTGGTCATCGTTCTTGACAAGACACACAGACTTGCCGCCGTGGATCTGATACCTGTTGATGGAGTGCCCGCTCAGGTTCTCGATCGGTTTGACTGGGTGGTGCATGCACATATTAGCACGAGGACGGCGATAGCATGTAGCATATAAGACATGAGGTAGAGTACGCACCAGGGTATGTCTTGCCGCCGATTTCCACCTCATACGACTCCATCGTCTCCTGGATGTACCCAGCGAGCTCTCCCAGTCTCACGTCAATGCCCGCTTCCTACAAGCCTGCAATCAGTCATATTGGCATTTACCAGTGGGTTCATCGGCCACATACCCTGATGCCCGTGTCTGTTGCTGCCTTGACGGCCTCCAGCAGTTTCTCGTAGTCGGGGTTCCACGACAATGTGAAGGCCGAGTCGACGATGCGCCCCTTGACGTGAACACCGATATCCACTTTCATGATATCGCCGTTCTGCAGTACTAGTAGCATCGTACACTAAGCTTTACGGCTCCTATGATGACAGATGTATTATCACTTACCTCTCGTGTCGCCGGCATTCGGCGTATAATGAGCTGCGCACTCATTCAAGCTGAGTCCGGTAGGGAAGCCGACACCACCTTCCAAGCCGTCACTCTCCACGAGTGCTCGTGTTCCATCCTCTATGAGGTTCGCGATCTCGGTGGTAGTCATACCTGGCTTGATAACTTTGCGTGCGTATTGACGAACTTGCCGGTGAACTTCTGCGCCCCGGCGTATATCAGCGTACGTCGTCTCAGGGTCTTCCATCGCCATGCGCTCGTCATAGCGCTTTTCTTCAGAGGTTGTTCGCCAGGCGTTACTACATAACACTCTTCAGTACGGGCTATAGCATTTGGCAAGTAGGGTAACGTACTCGTCTTTGTACTCCTGCAACTCTCCCTCAGGATACACTCCATTAGGGAAGAGCTTTGTGATGCCAATGGTCGGAGGCTCAGTCTGTTTTAGACCAGCTTTCTTCTTCTTAGGCTTTTTCTTCTTTTTCTTCTTCTTGGCGTCACCTATATTCCCCTAATTAACATTCTCATTCTCGCTAACTCACCAAAGGGAAGTGGAAATAGACCACGTACCATTAGCCCCAGCGTTCTCATGTGCCGCCTCCTCTTCACCATCCTCCTCCTCATGATCCTCATCGTCTTCCTCTACATGCTGCTCAGGAGATTTCTCATTCTCCGCCTTTGGTTTTGATTCGCCGTTGAGTGGCCTCAAGTCGGCTGTCATGATGGTGGACGAGAGATGAGATGAGAAATTGCATCCAGCGTCTCTGCGAACGAGGAGTATCTCAGGAGAGTGATAAGATCTAAGATCTAGATCCTTTTCGGGTCGATTATGATCGCCGCTGTTGCAGAGATCGTACTCGAGATGGGACTGCGATGTTTGTGACTTGACCATCCAAAGCTTTCCTCCTTACACTCTACGTCTCGTAAACGATGGAATCAGATCCTAGCTCATCTCACCAACGAACTGAGGGTACCAGAATTGGTACCCGAATTCTCCCCGCTATGCCACCACGCATCCTCCTCCAGACCCTCTTCCCTCATCGCGCGAACGACAGCCTTCTCAACGGTCTCTCTCTTCACTCGGGCAAAGTTTCTGAAGAAAGTGGATCACCGGAGTCGAGATACTCGTGGAGGCCACATGTTACCTTGACTTTTGCTCAGTCGATAGATGCGAAGATCGCGGGGAAGGGAGGGAAGCAGTTGATCTTGAGTGGACGAGAGAGTATGGTCATGACACATTGGTGAGTGTTAGATCGTGTGGGTTGTTGAAGTATGCTGACTAGGAGGGCGAAGGTAGGATGAGGACGATGCATGATGCGATCGTTGTTGGTATTGGTACTGCCTTGAACGACGATCCTCAGTTGAACAGTATGTCGTGCTATCTCCGAATGAGTACTGCGACTGATTGTTGAGTGTTCCAGCACGCCATCTTCCTCCAGTATTTATCACAGAAGGCTACCCACACCAATGGAATTTACCACGGCCTATTATTCTTGACACCCAACTCCAACTACCATCCACTTGCAAGCTATTGAAGAACTACAAGGCAGGTAGTGGACGTAGACCGTGGCTATTTGCTTCGAAGCCGAAAAATCCCAGTGATGTTGAGGGGTGGAACTCCCGCAAAGAAGCATTGAAGAATGCAGGGGCGAAGATCTATACTGTGGCTGCTACGGATGGTACGCACTCCTTTAACTCGATCGGACTTGCGCTCATCCAAATCCAGGCTATATTTCTCTACCTGATTTCCTCAAAATACTCAAAACCTTAGGTTTACGCTCTCTTATGGTGGAAGGAGGGGCGAAGATTATCCAGTCGTTCTTGAAAGAGACTCAGCCTGGTTTGGATGGGAAAGCTGTTCCTATAGTGGACAGCATCATCATAACTGTAGCGCCTACTATCGTCGGAGTGGATGGTCTAGGATACGACTGCGATCTTACTGCACAGGTGAGTACTGTCAATGCACAGCTGAGTTTTTGGGTCGCTGACAAGTCGCTTGCAGTTAGGTCAACTTGAACATGTACAGACGGAGTTATTTGGACGAGATACGGTGATGGCGTTCAGGTTCAAGAATGATTAGCTGCGAACCAAGATGTACCAACGTATGTAGACGCAAATGTACCAAGATATCTTTACACACTCTCTTCAGGCTAGGGCCCAAGTGTGTCAACTTGAAGCTGGTAACGCGAGGTCACATCTATGTCACGGTAACGTTATGATAACGTCAAGATAACTTACTCATAGCCTACGACATAGACCGTCGCTTCTTGGCGTGTGGCCACGACCATCTTCATCCGTACGTTGACTATTTCACAACTTGAAACTCACTTTATATCCTCAAAGATCACAGATGCCCCCAAACATCAATATAACCCGCGAAGAATGCGAGTTACAAGTCCAATTCAAGCTCGACGACCTGGACACCTACTTCTCCCGCTCAGCGCCCCCAAGCCGGTACACAGACAACTTTGGTCCGGGTCTACGCTTCGGATCCTACTCTTTCGTAGCTCCCAACGAACCACGTCAACTCGGCTTGTACCTCTACACAGCTAAAGATTACCCTGGGCTCTCCATCAACTTCTCCGTCACCGCTCGCTCGCTTTCCGGGGAGCTCTACTTCACCAAGGCGATGTCTTACAACTTCAAGAGCGGAGAGGCGATCGGGTGGTCCAAGTTCCTGGATTTGGGAACGTACGAGAGGACGAGGACGATGAGGGAGGAGAATGTACTTGCGTTGCATGCGGTGTTGAAGTTCGCGCCGTTGTATCCTATTGTCAGCAGGCCAGCGCTGAAGGTCGTGTATCATACGATCACGGGAGAAGAGTCTACAGATGTGAGATATGTGGTGTATCTGAGAAGGAGGGCTAAGGACGGGAGGTTGAGTGGGCCGAAGGTGCTGTATGGTACGAGGGATGCGTTTGCGCAGAAGTCATCAGCGGTGGACGATGGTGAGTTTCTATTTGTGACAATTGGCGGAACTTACAGCACCAGTAGTCCTTGAAGACGGCATTCCACAACTCTCAGGGACCCTCCTTCACGCAACAAGCGAGCAGCCTGGGCAGCACGTAGACACGCGGTATACGGACGACGATAGCGATTTTGAGGACGACGAGGACAACGTACAGGAATCGGCGTTGTCTGCTAGACGAATATCCGTGGATGAGGCATCGTCCGCCCCATCCTCGTCAAGACTACCGCTTCTTGCACGTATCGAGAGCGGAGTAGGACCAAGTTTCGTCAAGTCTGAACAGGACACTGGGTCCGGTACGCACAAAAGTACGCTCTATCCCGCTGACCGGTGTCCTCACGGTATGCTTTATCCTCGACCATAGTCCCCTCATCCACTCAACATCTCGAACTCACTCCTTACAACGGCAAGACGATCATTATCCTTGGCGCCGCAGCACACACGTACGTTCATTTGTTTCTCCATAAATTGAACCACCCGCTCAACTTCCGCTTCGATACACCATCAACTACTCTTCTCTTTCTCTGTGCTTTAAAAAGATGGGAAGCAATCCTCTTTTGGCTGTACACAGGCACAATTCACTTCGCACCCCTGACAAGCGAAGGCAAGGACAAACGAGACGCAGCCATCCAAGCAGCACGGCTCGCACACCCAGATAGACCGCCCCCTGTATCGTGTAAATCGGTATATCGGATAGCTGACACGGTGAGAGATGTCGCTATATGCCTACCAATGTTAATGGCGTCGACGATGGTTTAGTCGATATGACTGTGATGGGTCAGACTGGGACTCTTTATATTCGGTGTTGAACTGTGGCAATAGTGGCTGATTCCCACCTTGGACTGACCCTAGTTGAAATTGGATTCGCTCAAGAAGCAAGCTCTGGCCCACCTCGAACGTCGCCTCTCAATGGACACATACCTGCACGAAGTCTTCAGCGTCTTCACCTCAAAGTACATCTTTCTTCTCCTCTCCCCCTCTCCTTTCTTATCACCATTCCCTACCGCCTACTTACTCATCCGCCCAGATACGCAGAAATCCGTAAACTCGAAATGCTCGCCGTCATCAAGCATTGGGACCAGATCAAGAACTCCCCCGGCCTTCACACCAAGATGGTCGACATCGCCACTGGCAAGCTGCCGCACGCGGGTACGGTCATGGCGGATTTATTGATGAAGGCGTCGGTGGTGGATGTTGACGCAGAGAAGGAGGAGAGTGTAGGAAGAGGCTCAAGGAAGAGGTCGTTGGATCCGTAGCTTAGACTGTAGTGCTCTTCGACGTTATAGGATGTTGGCCTTGATCTGGGTGTGCACGCAGTGTGATGATTCTTACATCAATCATGTATATGGAAGGAGCTGCGAATACGAGCTTGCATTGATATTCTATGGTACAGCGTACAAAAATGGCGTTACATCGAGCCAAGCGTCTTACGCGGTGTGGATAACGAGGTCAACATGGATTAAGAGTACAGAGAGGAATCCCACCAGAAAGAAAACAGAAGCAAGCGAAAGTGATTTGTTGTTAATAATTTACTCATCCGCGGACGAGTTTGACGAGGTGTCGTACAACACCACATACTCGAGGTCACGCTCAATGACGGCCGGCGAGGGAACGATTGAGGAGGCGACTTCAACGTGGGAGCGGCTGTCCTGATAGACTTCGTCGTCGTCGTCCACAGAAGGGGAAGAGGGAATGTTAATGAGAGAAATCGAAGAGTCGAAAGAGAGATCAGAGCCATTGTCGGAGCGAGGAGCAGAAGGGATTGTGATGGAGGTACCAGCATTAGATACGCCGGCAGACACGCCGGTGATACCACCGAGAGAGGGTGCAGGTGGCATGATGACGGAGGAGGCGGCAAGCGACTCATCGCTGCTGTGTTCGTCAGCTTGAGTAGGCTCAGCTACAACGATACTGCAAGGACCAAATCAGTATTGAAATCGTATAACATGAGCGGCATGAACTTACTCGACCCAGACACTAGCACCGAAGTATTGTTCACCATCGTGGAGTCTCCAATAGCTCACGTACTTGCCAGGGACCTCCGGAGCTTTCATCTCACTACCAACCAGTTCAACCTCATCACCAGGCTGCACGACGCCGACAGATACGGACTGAGTCTCCATGCCTTGAGGCGCCAAGCGGTCACCCGCAACATATCTCAAGTTCGTAGTCTCCGGCCAAGCGACATCACCATCGTTGCGCATACGCCACGACTTCACAAACTCAGCACCAGGAGGGAAGATTTGGCCTTCAGAGATGTTGCTGTCCGAGACGTACGTGGCGTTGAAGCGGGGACGAGGAGGGGATGGGAGAGTCGGCAGAGGTGGCATGGGAATGACGTGGTTCAGGTACTCGACGAGGTTGTGACCAAAGTCGCGAGCACGCTCAGTCATCTCGGAGCCTTCTGGCCTGCTCAATAGTGGCTCTTGTGCAAGAGGGGACTCAACAGGTGTCTCGAAGTCGAGGGTACCAGAGGAGGGCTCCCTAGAGATCGACTCTGCCAATGAACCGGGCATCTCTGAAGCGGAAGGCACGTCGTTCGCAGCCGGAGGCGTCGGAGGTTGCAGCAGATGTCTGAGGACACTCGTCAGTTCCGGCCAGAGTTCACGCCATTCGGGGTTCTCGACAGGCCCAAGACGAGGAGCGGATTGCGTGAGGGTAATCGGAGAGCCTGAACGAACAGAGTCAGCGACTGGGGTGCCTTGAGGCTCGTCAACGTCAACCAGACGGTGCTCGGGAGACAAGGGAGGGAGAGATTCTGGTACACGAAGACCGGGTGGTGATACGTCCTCGTCGTAGACAGGTTCAGACCTAGGTGTGGTGAGATGGGATCCGATAGAGCTAGTCACTGCGGCTTCCTCAACAAGATGAGCAAGAGGCTGCACCATCGCCCCAGGGAATGCAGGTGTTCCCGGAGCAGTAGATGGCTGCGACACCGCGACATAAACCACAGGGAAGTCAGGTGTGGTCGAACCAGTACTTGGTTCTGGCTCCGACTCTGCGAGCATGTTGGGAATCACCATAGGTCCTTGAGGCGTCTGGCGCCATCGCCAGTCAATCTCAGGCGGGGTCCACGAAGCAGGAATCAAAGGCGGCGCGTTAGTAGGAGCACCATTGGAGAAGCGATCTGGGTAGGGGTCATATTCCGCTCCAAACGATGCGTCGATACATGTCTCCGGTGTATACGAAAGCTGACACGTCGGCGGGGCAACTGGAACCTCAGGGAGGTCTGCGACAGTGTACATATCCGACAGGTCTGTGGGCGACCTGGCCTGCGGAGGCGGGATACGAAGAGGAGCGGTGGTGCTGGCCAAAGGAGGGATGATGCACTCTTTCACCTTGATCTTGATGAGAGGGTGGGCAGGAGGATGAACGGGGATCGGCATGGCCTCGCAGTTCTGGCAAAGGTCGTAGTCGGTACAGAGGGGGTGCATGCACTGGGGCAACCTTCAGTATATAGCTTGGATATAATACGCTCAGTAACATACCTTGTATCTGGTACCGCGGATGGGCTGATGGCACTCATTGCAAGCTGCGTTATGTGCGACGTAATCACGCAACGAACCACGAAGCTAACGAGGAGTGTGAGATCAGAACGTCCACAAGATTTGAAGAAGCGAGACTTACATGAATAGAGTCGGTCTCAGTGACCTTGACGAAACCGTGCTCAGGGTGCTGATCGCGGGTGATGCTGAAGCACGCCGAACAAACGTCGAAGTTGGGGCAGTTCAGACATTTCTGTATAAAACCAGTAAGCAAAAAGGAAACTTTTCAGGTAGAAATAAAACGTACGAAACGGTCACCCCGAATGCGAGAGTCGCAGAGGTTGCAGTTAGCGGCATGTACGACCGGCTCGACCGGAATATCCTCAGTCACAATCTGGCTGTGGCTCCTCGGAGCAGCATTCTCTCGCATCATCCACATCGGCAAAGCGTCATCATGAACGGTATGAACGACGACATCCCCCGGCTTCGTAATCGGGTAGAACTGGTGTCCATGGAAGTGCTCGCGACGTCCAGACTCCAAACACTCATCACAGAAGTCAAAGTCGGGGCAGTCCAAGCACTTGTGGCGTACGCCGACGATGAGCTCCTGGCATTTATTGCAGACGACGTAGTGGTGCGTATCTGGCTGGAGCCTCGAGTGGAGACGAGCCTTCGCTTCGTTGAACCCGTGGATGTCTGACGGCTTAGGGATGGGATAGAAGGCGTGCTCGATGTCGTGAGTGAGCCGCTTGGCTTGGTCCGAGACGCAATTCGAGCAGAAGTCGAAGTTCTCGCATTGAATGCACTTGTGACGAACGCCCTTGACGCGCTGGTTGCAGCCATCGCAGATGATCGAGGTGTGCACGACTGGTTCTTCAACAACTGGCCGACTAGCACGGAGGCATTGAGACGCGAGGTAGTACGCGTCCTTCTTCCAAGGGACCTCGATAGGGAAGAAAGCGTGTTCCATAGAGTGACCAGAGCGAATGGTGACAGACGCAATGCACTGCTTGCAGAGATCGAAATCGTTGCAATCCAAGCACTTGTGTCGAGTGCCGAAGATACGTTGTCTGCATCCATCGCAAGTGGCAGGTTGCTCTACGCCCATGCGAGCCGAACGAGTCTTGATGTACTCTTGCTTGTCTCCCGGGACAGTGATAGGGAAGAACGCATGCTTAGGATCGTGCGCGACACGAACCTCGGGATTGGATAGACAGGACGTGCAGAAGTCGAAATCGAGACAGTCGAGACATTTGTGACGAACGCCTGAGATTTGTGTACGACACCCGTCGCAGTTGATGTTGGGGTGCCAGGGGCCGAGCGGCGTGGGTTGAGGCACTTCCGCGGGAACCTCAGGAACTGTGTGTGTTTCGAAAACTTCGACCTTCGGGACTGTCGTTGGCTCAGGTATAGTGTACGCTCGCAAGTAATTACTGTCGGGCTCCACAACCTCGACCTTAATGGAGGGAGCTGCTTCCGGGGGAGGGTTCGCGGGCAGAGAGCTGGTAGCGATGGCCTGATCGAAGTCGACGCGAAGATTGCTCAACGACGATTGAACATCGTCAATCTGCTTCTTCAGCTTCTCGCATTCAGCGATCCACCCATCCGCATTCTCCGTCGTGGACGAGCCAGACACATACCGCGCATATCGCGATCGACGAATCGATTCGAGAGATGGTATAACACAGTGGGGAGGAGAGATCATACGAGGGGGAGGGGAGATCATACGAAGGGGCGGTGGCGCTTCCGTGCGAGCAGACGGATTGAAGCTGAAGAAGGGTGAAGGCACCCGGGGAGTTTCTGGAGAAGGCGAGCGGTCAGGTGATTGTAACAGGCTATGCGAGGAGCGTAAAAGATCGAGACCTAGGTCGACAGCTCTATCACTGGCCTCCTGGAAGATGTCGTTCTCCGATTGCCTATTGACAGGTGTAGACCTGCCGCTTTGACTGATCCAGCTGACGGCGTCGTCGTCGGCAGGTGCCCGACGGAACGACGGTACTGGGTGCTCGTAGACGTCGATTGGGGCGGGGGGCTCTGGCCGCAGTGTGCTTGCAACACTTGTGGGACTATTAGGACGTGAGGTATCGTAGACTGGCGGGGGTGGCACCAGTCGGGGGTCATCACGATCCGCATAGGTATCCGCCCTCTCCCTCGCAGTCCTGACATTCGCGAGGAATCTATCCCGCCAACTCTGATTGCTGCGGCGGAGTTCGTGGAGAAGAGCGTCGCTCCTCCTCTCAAGCGCTTCTCCCTGTCTCTTCAGCGCTTCGTCGGTTGCTCTTAGCTCCTGCGCGTTTGCCGCCGCCCGACGAGTGAAAGAGGATGCAGCAACATCTGCCGCTTCTTGGAAGCTGTCGAAGGAGGCCGAGGACGCCATGCTATGCCTGTTTGATGCATTCGCGAGACTGGCCTGTCGCAACAAAGTCCTACATTTACGCGTAGTGAGCGACAGTGGACTAGATGTATCCAATCTGGACACCAACCTCAATCCCGAAGCATCTCGTATAGTTCCACTGGTACTTCCATTACGCTCGGTCGCGTCGTCAGCACCTGTAGTGAGCATGAGTGTCGTCACAACAGCCATCAATGACCTCATTACGCACTGTCGCATTCTTCGTTGGACCCAGAGTTTGAGGCGCGTGTAGAGGTGCCCTCTCGAATACGATTCAACATCGACTGTCTGGAGTCCTGCGAGGGTTGGGCAATCCCAGGGGAGGGGAACAATTTCGCGTCGGTGAACATTGGAGTGGTCATCGGCGTCTCTTCGGCGGAAGGGTAGTCGGCAAAGCTGGTCGGCCTTGACGATGCCGCACTCGAAAGACCGGAGGTCATGCCTCCAGCTGTGATGGTGCGACGCGCAGTGGGTGGGCTAGGGATGTCCTTGACTTCGAATTTTAGCACGGCGCCAGGCCACGAGCGCCCTTGATACTGCTCGATGCGCTTGTCGTAGTCCTCCGCAGTCTGGACACGAACACCAATGAGCATCCTAGGTGCACCTACTCTGCCAGTAGTCGAGAATAAGAGGTTGTTGAGTTGGAAAGACTTCAAGACGGGGAACTTCTTGTGCAGCTGTGGGTCAGAGGTCGCTGTCAGAGGGGGTGTGGCTGGGAGATAACCGGGGTCAAAGAACGCACCTCGCCGCATAGCTGAGCATACGACGGAAACTCGTCAGAGTCAAAGGCGATTCGCCTCGTCTCTGAACGGTAGGAGGCCTTTACGGTGAACATCCTCGCAGAGTCTGAAGCAGGGGGCCACTCCAGGATTGCGGGGAGAGAGAGTCGTAAGTGGGAGCAGCGCCTAATTGGGACCGCCTCTATAAGGCGCGGCAACCGCCCTTAATTACTGCGCTCACGTGACCGATAGTCGGGTTTAGGCGCACATGGCTTGCCCGAGCATGTTTTCCTGTGTTTTCCTCTCCTCCGCCCGCCATCATGCCCGCCGTCGCCGCCGACGATGTGCAATACAGCCTTCTTTCCACGACGAGATACGACGATGCGCTGAGAAATGTCGTTTGGAATACGCGCGTGAACGGCGGTGACCCGTCGGCCTACATGCTCCTCCCATATCACTTTGATAGGTTACTGGCTGCGGCGGAAGATCATGGGTGGATGGCATCGCGACAACGCATGGAATACGCCGATCTAGTAGCAGCGTGCAACGACAGTGTTCAAGCTGCGCTTGCGCAGCATGGCCATGGTCCCTTGAGGGTGAGCTCTCTGGTCCTTCTATGCTTTCTTCTGCTAATCAATTCGCAGCTGCGAATTCTCTTCTCTCTCGAGGGTGCATTCACCGTGACTGCGACATCATTGAACACGCCTGCCGGGTTCGTGATACCTGCTCTTCCTCAGGCAAGCGATATCGTGAGGTTAATCTATATTGATCCCAAACGGACTACTCCGTCGATCTTCACTACCACAAAAACTACTCACCGGCAAGTGTACAACGCTGCGCGTGCTCGTCATAATCTGGCCCCGATACCTACTCCCTCTGATGCACATATTGATGTACTATTACACAACGAAAATGACCTGGTCACGGAAACCTCGATTCGGAACATTGCTTTCCTGCGGAATAATCAATGGACAACGCCTAGCACTACCAGTGGATGCTTACCAGGTGTCATGAGAAGGCTCATGCTTGAGGAGAATCTCTTCATAGAGGGAGATATCAAGTTGAGCGAGGTTGTGGCAGGAGAGATTGTGTTGACCGTCAACGGGGTTGAAGGTGTGCAGTACGCCAAGATAGCTGCCTTCCCTGCTGAACAGTAGCGTACGTTTTCTGCGAGAGTCTGTTCAAGCTGCCAGCTCTTACTGTCTTCTTCAGCACAGCTTTGCTCTGGCTTGTCGTCTATGTCAGCGTTGCACCCGGGTCTCATATCACCTGTGCAGTGGACCGAAGTGTACCTCTGTGTAATACGGGCTGTCATCGCAGCTTCTGGAACTCTTCTAGTTCGCTCAAGATGCACTCCGGTTGCAACAATTTCACTACAACAAAGCCTTCGTTGGACCACCCTCGCCTGTTCAACACCTATCAGCTCACACTGCCTGTCTTCCTCTGTGGGAGCGTGATAAGCTCAACACACCTCCTGATGACGATCGCATAAGCTCAGCGCTCTAACACAGTAATCAACCACACTTTGACCACACTTCCGTACGTTCCAGCCTCCCCATTTCACCAAAAGCGCCGACTCTAACAATCGCCTTCCATGACTTTTTACACCAGCTACGTAACCGCGGTAAAAATGAGATGCGCGTGTACGTCGACGAGGCTCGCTGCCATTGAGTCCAACGGGCTCCGTCCCAAAATTTATGGCAGCGAGACGTAACGCGGTGGGGCATGGCCAGGGCGTATCACCCCCTCATTCGCGGACGCGAGCGAACTGATGCGAGACGCCCGACTCCGGCCATTTCTTGACCACCATGGCGCGTCGTATTATTGGGCAATGCCACTCCATTCCATCACGCAAATGTGGATTGACGTCCCAATTCCATATTATCATGCCTCGCCCAGCGTATCCGGGCAGCAATGCTTTATATAACGGGGGAGGAGCCATAATGACTAACTCAACCTCTCCCCGGGAAAGAGCACTCCTGCACGATGCTCGACAGTACTCGCGGCTACCTCCACCCATTCCTGAACGGTAGGACATACCTCTATGGAGTCGGTGAGCAGCCCCGGACGGTGAGTCAGTCATCGGACAATGGTGTCAGAGCGAATTCGTCGGTAGCTTGTAGCTTACGGTTCGGCGCGTTTGTAGCTTACGGAGCTTGCTATGTGCCAGCTGTCTGCGCGCATCAGGAGTACGGAGCGGTGGTGGACGAAAATAGGATGTCGGGGCTTCCGTGCGTATTGGACGCACGAAGGCGCTACCGTTCAAGTTGCGCATACTGTTTTCACATCGTCTGGCAAGGTCAATGTGTCCTTGTCAGCTAAACAGGTGGGTATCCATCCACTATTCCTTTCATAGTAGTCTTTGTTCATGCCTGTGGTCAGGTTGAGTACGTCCTGGACGAACTCGCAAGCTACGCAGCACAGCGTGATCTCGAGGGTAATTGGTGAGGACCATTCTGCTCTATACCCTCTCGGCTAAGTTTAGATTATTGATGTCTATTTTGAACTACCACCAGCGAGGTCTCCTGCTTCGATAGAATATGGCAAACATCCTACCCCCTCTCCTCCACATTGGCTACATCGCTCGAGCAACAAGCAGCGTCACTTGCTCTCACACCTCCCTCCTATTACGGCACTACCGTGGATGTAGTAGACCCTTACGCCTACCCTCTTGTTTATGGGAAGACTCCTGCTCTCACTGAGGAAAACATCCTCAAAGAAACCCCACAGCCGAAGACGTGGTACTATGCATTTTCAACCCGCTTTTCCTACCTCCCCACGACGTTCTCCATCGCTGAATCGATGGAGCCATGTCGTGCCACTGCACAAGGATATATCAACGGCGTGCCCCCTCACATGCCCTCGATGTCTCGGAACATCGAGACGATCGTCGCTAAAGCCGTTCCGCTATTTGAACACGTTCTTACAGATCTCCATCGCGACAACCCTCTGCACCAACGCATCACCGGAGGATGCAAGTATGATGAAGAGACGGACGCTCCTAAAGAGCCTGAGCCTTCGGCAGACGAGGAGGCGTGGGCGAGTTACGAGAAGGCGGCACAAGAGTGGGCGGCTGCGAGGCTGCTCATACAGCCTGATGTTCCAGAGGAGGGTTACTCAAGAAGCTTTGGTGCAAGGAAGACTCGTGTGAGTTTGAGAGGCAGGAAAGCCAATGTGGTAGTACGGATGACGGAAATACGCCTCGTGAGTGGATCGAGGACGCTCGCTCTCCTATGAGCAGCTCACCAAAGTGCCATGTAGCGTCCTGACTGCCCATACCAAGACCCCTCTCCCTGGCACGCGGAAGGTATGGCCAACGAGCATATCGTGGCATGTGCGTATACTTGTATCGCATCCGTGAGTGGTCTCTAAAGAATAATGGAACCGATCTCTGACTTGCGACTACGCAACAGCATAACGCTCGACCGTTGTCAATTAGTTACCGTATGCCTGTCCAAACGCCTCTCAACTCCATTCCAGGGGACGCAGAAGCCACACGACGAACCTGGGGACTCCGAGAGGGCGTCCCGTCTCATCAATACACCGGTCGCAGCACGCTCACGCCAGGCCACATGGTCTCCTACCCCAACATCTACCAAACTCAATTTTCCAGCACCTCTCTCATCGACCCGTATAAAGAAGGGTCAATAACGCTACTCGGCCTGTACCTGATGGACCCCGACTTCCCTAACGTCACGAACGAGAGCGACGTCCTCACCACTTCGTCGGTGCCACCTCAGGATATCAAGTGGATACACCGGGCTTTGGAAGATTACCTGCCGGTGAAGATCCCGATGGAGATTATTGATGGTATTGTGGACCATGTTGATTGGCTCATGAGTGAGAAGGAGTATAAGCTGTGTGCGGTGAAGATGAGGAAGGAGAGGGAGGCGTTTTGGCAGACACATGATCAGCTTTACTTTAGTCTACCATTCAGTGCTTGGAATAATTTCTAGACGATCAGTAGGATATTCGTGATGAGGGTATGTACAGGATCGTATTTATCTTGTCGCTGTAGACTTGCTGTAGGCGATGTAGAAGCTAGATGTCGGCAAGGTCCAGTGGCCACAGAGTTAAGACGCCCGATGATTACGCAAGATCGTGTTGATCGCGAGCGTAATTAGCCTGATCTAAGGTTGTCTCCCTCACTCATCTACCAACCACCACCGACTTCTTCGACTTCTTCATTTGAACAACATGGTCAGTATAGAGGCCCCGCTCCATAAAGTCTACTTTCTTATACACATGATGAATGCAGAGTCTGCCATACGAAATCCGCCTGTCCAACTCTCGTGGCGTACCCTACTACTTCAACACGGAAACCAACGAATCCTCCTGGGAGCCTCCGGCGGGCCTCACGGAGGACCAGATCAAGTCTCTCCCAGGTGCTCATATCTTGAGTAGAGGCCCTGGTGAGGGAAAGGTCAGAGCTAGCCACCTTCTGGTCAAGCACCGCGATAGTAGGAGGCCGAGTAGCTGGCGCGAGGTGAGTTGACGTGTTCTTGCAAAGTTGTACCACTATTTAATATTTAACGCGTATTATCACTGCAGGAAAACATCACTCGCTCGAAGGAAGAGGCTATCGATATCTTGAAGGGATACCAGGCTCAGATTGGTGGTTCGCCAGACAAGTTCGCGGAACTCGCCTCCAAGTACTCGGATTGCTCTTCTGCAAGGAACGGCGGAGATCTCGGAGCATTTGGAAGGGTGCGTACCGTCCTTACTCTCATCTTCATCGAAGTGCTGACTATATGCATGTTTTGCTTTTGCACACAGGGTCAGATGCAGAAGCCATTCGAAGATGCTACGTACGCGCTCCAGCCTGGCGAGATGAGCGACATCATCAGCACGGATAGTGGCGTTCATATCATTCTTCGTACTGCTTAGGTCTCTCTTGCATCATACAAACGGAACTCAAAGTCAATAGGATGTACAATTAGATGGTCCGAAAATATTCAACATGTAACAAGTACAGCATTCCGAAGGGCGTGGTGATACGGGGTCACTGTCCTTACGAGCACCTTAAAACAGTTGACTGGCCGTCAACGACTCGTATTTCTTGGGGTTCACATCACTTCTCGTCTGCTCTGCAACATCTCGGTCGAACTGCCAGGATTGCTTGAGCCCGACGTGCTGACATGTCAGATCACAGGTCAGTATCGTGATTAACAGGTGAAGATCAAGCATACGAACCTCGAAGAAATCCTTGATTTGCCATCCTTCACATTTATCCAAGTCAGTTCCCTTCTCCTTTAACGCCTGATAACTTTTCTTCATAGCGATCGTTGCAGGTATGAAGCCGGTACAAGGGAATATAGCAAGTTTGAACCCCATATCTGTGCAGTCCTTCGATGTATGGTTTCCCGTCAAGCCGTTGGGCAGTATATTGATCATAACTGGGTGTGGGTGCAGTGCCTTGACCAGCCTTTCGCACTCATCGCGAGTACGCGGAGATTCCATGAAGGCGACATCGGCACCGGGTTTCACAGCAGCTTTGAGCCTCTTCACGCCTTCCTCGAAGGCCTCTTCGCCAGCGTTCTCCCCACCAAATGCTGTAGCGTTTCGTGCGTCTGTGCGGGCAATGATGATGAAGTCTGGGTTCTTGCGAGCTTTGACAGCAGCGACGATACGTTCCAGGTATGTCTCCATGTCGACCACGTCCTTGCCGGTGAGCTGACCACAACGCTTCGCTAGCAAATTATCCAGTTCAGTAATCGTTCATTCGTTCAAACTCACAGGTAACACCTACGGAAAGTCTGGTCTTCAATGTGACATCCTGCAACACCGGCGGACTCGTACAGGGCGATCGTTCTCGCCACGTTCAATGGACCACCAAATCCAGTATCCGCATCTGCGATGATTGGCACATTGCTGACAGCGACGGTCATGCGAGCGGTATTGGCAAGTTCGTCTGCAGTGATCACAGAAAGGTCTGGTTCGCCAAGAACGCTACCTGAAGCACCACTTCCTGCAAGGTATAGGGCGTCGAACCCTGCGTCACTGGCAAGGTGCGCTGAAATGCCTTCGAAGATTCCTGGGCAGATTGTACAGTGGTCTGGTAAAAGGTAAGAAACACACAAATAACCACGATTAGAATTAACTACCTTTCTTTAGCAACTCACGGAGCCGCCTTGGCATGTCAGTCTTGTATGATACGGGGAGTGTTTGGGTCATTGTGAGAGGTTCAGGGAGATAAAGTTGGGGGTTACGATGTGTGGTGAGCTGGTGTTTTATGTTATAGGTAATATGTTGAATGAGACGCAGCCACCTATTATTAGCCCACAGGTATATGTACGGTTGTGTTGGTTGCAGGAGTCTATCTCCTCTTCACTAGTGGGGCCTGTAGCCACAGCATCACCAAGTACGACATTCGGGTGTATGTTGTCAATGGTTTGTACACCAAGCGCTTGCAAGTAGGCTGAATGTCTTCAAACCACGGCTGCACATGCAAGCTACCAGAGTAGAGTACAGAAATTGATGGCCGCGTCCATGGTTATCGAGTATTCGACCTGAATTGTCACAGAACGCATGACGTCGCGATACCATTGTGCTGACAGCTGCAGCTTACTACATGTCCAATTGCAATAGTGCTATCTTGATATGAGCCAGCCTCCCGGGCAAAAACCGGCGTGGCCACCTTGAACTTGAACTCTCTCATCATCAACTTTGAGAAATAAGTATGGTAGGTATAAGTAGATCGCTCATTCAAGTCATTTGAAAGATGAGCGATAATGGCAGAGCTTGCCCTACGAGATCCGTCTGTCTAATTCTCGCGGGGTTCCCTACTACTATAACACGGACACCAAACAATCGACCTGGGAGCCTCCAGCAGACTTGACGGAGGATCAAATCAAATCTCTTCCTGGTTATTCCCTCCTGATCAAGCCTGAGGGTATCCATGAGGGGAAAGTGCAGGCGAGCCATTTGTTAGTTAAGCACCGCGATAGTAGAAGACCGAGCAGCTGGCGCGAGGTGAGTGTCCTGGCTCATGTAGCTTTAAATTTGAGGCAATTCACCGGTTCTGACGTTTATACAGGAAAACATCACTCGCTCGAAGGAAGAGGCCATCGAGCTTCTCAAAGGATACCAGGCTCAGATTGGCGGCGACCCCACCAAGTTCGCCGAGCTTGCGTCCAGGTACTCAGACGATTCTTCAGCAAAGAATAATGGAGATCTCGGAATATTTGGAAGGGTATGTGTCACCTCTTCGTATTCCCGCTTAGCATCTCAGTGTGACTGAGATCAAACCTCATTCTTTATTAAGGGACAGATGCAGAAGGCATTCGAAGATGCTACTTATGATCTCCGACCCGGAGAGATGAGCGATATAATCAGCACCGCCAGTGGTGTTCATATCATTCTTCGCACCGCCTAGGCTCTCTCTGCAGTAGTGTGAGTACGTACAGTATGCAATGCGAACGTCGTGTAGATTCGTAGCAAGCAATGAAAGTCCAATATTGGTACATCCAAAACAATAATAGTACATGGAAAGTCCCAAGAACTGCATGTCCAGAATCAACGCTGCCGCCATTGATTCATCCCCATACCGCCCATACCATTGTTCATGCCCATGCCCGCATTCATCCCCATCCCACCCATCGGCATATTCATTTGTCTTCCCAACATCACCGGGTTGTTGTTCATTCCATTGAGCCCCATCGCATTGTTCATGTTGTTCATACCCATTCCGCCTCCCATGGCCATCCCACCCATTCCTCCCATTCCACCTACTCCCATTCCCATCATCTCCTGACCTTCCCATCCGCCCATGCCCTGCATACCGCCTCCCTCGAACCCTTGTTGTCCGCCACCACCAAACTGCCCCATCCCTCCCATACCCATAGCTGCCCCCATCGGGTTCATATTGTTGAAGTTGGCGAGATTACCTAGTTGGTTGAGGTTCCCAAGTCCGCCCATGCCTCCCATACCACCCATCGCCATCGGTTGCCCCATTCCGCCCATACCCATTCCAGGAACACCCATCGGAGGCATACCAACTCCACCTTCCGCCCATTGCATGTTCTGCATCGGCATACCGAGACCTTCACCTCCCATCCCTCCCATTGGGTTCATACCACCCATCATGATCGGCGGACCCATCATACGTGGAGGAGGTACGAAGTTGTTGTTGTTTCGAGGGGGTCCCATAGCGGCTGCCATGGGTGTCGCCATACCGCTTGGTTGGTTGCCCATGCTGTTATTGGGCGTATGGTGGCTATGGTTATTGGAGCCACCTCTGACGGGTGACTTGGGGCGGAGGGCGTCGATTTCTATGGACCATTCTCGCATCATCAGAGACGAGGTACCACGAACGAAGGATAGAACCAACCTGGCGTCATGGGCACGACGCTCTTTCCACCAGCGCGCATTGCAAACTCCTTCATCTTCGCCTCCCAAGACTCACGCTCCCATCGTACTGGTTCTTCGTCGCCTTCCATATTTATATCCCCACCTTGGTCGACTCCGATACTTGTCTCTTCTCCTTCTGCTAACGCTGATACCCATCCTCTTCGCAATGATCTTGCACGACCAAAGAGTTCCAGCCTGCGAAGACCAAGACAGAAATTCTCGATGAGAGTATACATCTCCGGCGGTTTCAGAGTGGGATCAGTTGCATCTCCTTCCCATATGAGAACGTCCGTGTCTATACAAGTCAAGGGACATTTATCACTCTGGGCAATATATATATCGCGTTGCTACTCACCGACATTGCAGTGGACAAACCACGAGTCTGTGGATCGTCTGACGGTTCCACGAATGCCCATTAGACAATGCTGTTTCGTTCGCGTAAGGAGTGAAGTAGTTGGCGGGTCTGTCTATGCTCATGTTTTAACTTAGCCCCTCAACGAGTAAACGTGCGGCGTACCCCAGGACCGCGGTTCGTCGTATTATTCGTCTTGACCCATACAATGTCCTCGCATCTCCTGAAACCCCACTTGGCCATGACTTCTCGTCCGCGCTCAAGCCCTTCACCTGCTCCGCTGCCTACCCACATGAACACGAAGGACGGATCTGCGGCCAGTGCAGGTATGGGGAGCTCTTGTAAATCATCCCAAGAAAAGGAAGACGAAAATGGTGGGTCAATGAGCACGACGTCAAACTTGGATGGGTGCACTGTAGGTAGCTCGGAGTAAGGGAGCCAAGCAGGGGGGAGAGCATTCTCTGCTACTGAAGCTTTCTTCAGAGTCAGAAGGCGTTGTTGTTTGGGGTATCTATTGGGAGTTCATCAATATATATCCCTGGCTATGTAGAGTAGTCTCGTGCGAATAATACCAAAAGCATGGATAGCTTGGGGGGACGCCATAAGAGGAGAAGCGGTGAAGGACATACTCTTCAAAGCGATGCTCTGGGTCTGCCCCTAGAACCCAATTCTGCGGCCATTCTCCACCGTCCACATATCGTTGCGAGTAATCATTTCTAATGGTTTCCTCCTCGGGCACATAGTTGTCGTATCGAGCGACTCGCGCACGTTTGGCTGGCGGTAGATCCTTGTATATTCTCTGCCTTGACGGCGGTACACTAGGAGAAGGAGAGCGAGACTGTGGTGGTGAGGGTTGCGGTGAAGGTATCAGTGGTACGTTGAGGATGGCTTGCGGTGGTGAAGGAAGTGAGCGAAGTTGCCGGCGGTAGGACTTCTGCTCAAGGCGAACTCGATTGACCAAGGCTGCATGGGCAGCGAGCAAGTCATTGGCGGATGATATGCATTCTGCTGTTGTTATCATTTATAAATACTCGGTTTGCAATAGGAGGTGGCCGTCAAGAATGCTTTGTAGTCCAGTGGATCGACAAGATAGTAAGTAGCAGGTGAAGTCAACCAAGTCGCGCTCAATGGGGGACGAATTCCTAGTAACGTTCTTAACCTTATACCGCCATCTCGCCTAGTCAGCTCCGGCGACGCTCTTCAACCATTCTCTTTAGTAGCAGTATGCGATATCTCTTATACGACCTGTGCTGTTTGTCATCATAGTTCTCCTTTCAGAAGATCTACGCCGTAGACAGATGATCCTGAGCTTGCGAAGGTTCATCTGTCTACTCTGCCTCGGGGAGACTACACCGATTGTCTCTCGGACACGGAATCTACCCATATTCTTTCGTACCTGCGTTCGTCGACAGTGTAGGTGCTTTTCGCTGTCTTTCATCACTGGCACTCGATATCGGTCCTGAGCTGGAGACTTTGTCGCTACTCAACGAGCTCCTCTGCTCTGTAGGAAGTACCCTTACGATCCTGAACCTCACCCTCATGCAAGGTCTGGAGTGGTTTGATACCAGCGATAACGCCGACAGTAAGTTACTGGTGTCGGCCCTTATGTTTACTAATATAGCATCCCATGCAAGGGCAACCAACGTTTATTGCACGAATCCAGTGTGGTATTGCTGCCTGCACCATGCTCGAGAGACTAGGTTTGTGTCTAGGAATATGCATTGCAAGCTACGGAAGCTTCAGGCCATACTCATCACGGTACGGCATTTTCCTACCCCAGACATGGCTTTCCTCGATGCAATTCCTCTCTCACGTACAAGCCCAATATCTTCACTGCCTCAACATCCATATCTCCGCCGGGTATGCTACTTGCGACGATGCACATTCTCTCCCATGGTCAGACATGCGCAACGCAATCCGTCGGTTTACCGACTCAGACCTTCAGTCTCTGACTCTAACACTCCACCTGGCCTGGAACGATTAGGGATTGTGTGTGGCGTACGAATTGCAGGAGTTTCTGGATGTTCTTGATCTTCCCCGTACCGGCCCCGACCGCATAGGCTGCGAGCATGCTGGCTGCAAGAAGTACGCAGCTGATCAAGAAACGGAGATTTCAAGATAACTGGGTGATTACTTTACTTGTTGCACCGTAACGGCATGTTAACTCGCCTTGCGATTCAGATTCAGGGTATGCCTCTACTTGGTGTAGAATTGTGTTACTTGTAACATCGGTCGCACCGTTTCTGTGAGAGGGCGGGCCGCACAATGCACATGGGTGTTTTGTTGACTGCATAGTGATCATCACCTTCCTCTTCATATTTATACCGATAGTCAAACATACTCTCAATGGTCACTGCTGAAGCATACCCACTTAGCCACTCAAGCAGTCAGACATCTTCCTCACTTATGTCAACGTATCAGTGTATCGTGCGTCTAACGTCCCGGGCTATCATGATCTACTTCTAATGCTTATTGTATCTCCACATTCCGCAGGACATGTGAGATAGTCATTGTCGACTTCTTACTCTTCTGCCCTGCCCCGTACTTGATCGCCGAAGATTGACCATGCTATGAGACAGATAGAGTTTGGCCTGCGCCATGCGCTAGGTATAAGTACCCGAGTGTCTCGCAGAATGCGGGTATAGGAGAACTGTCCCCGTCCCAGGTATGATGACGCCGTTGAGAGTCATAACACTCAGCACTTTGCTTTCAGCGGCTTTAGTAACCGCCAACGATTTCAGCCTATCAGGTATCCACAGTCTCGTACGACGTCGAATCCCTCAGCACGCAAACAATTTCCAGTTCAATATTATCAATGGTACCGGTGATTCGTTCACCGTCAGCGACACTGACAGTGAAGCCGGTGGTGTAACTATCGGTTGTACTACTCTCAGTGCTTGTGCACGAGGTCTATATACGTACGTTTCTCCCTTTACGATGGCCTGAAAGAAATACGTACTCAATAATATGATATGCTGCCCATGCCGTCCCAACAGGTACTGCACCGAAGTCGGCAATGTTGACATCTGGTGGACGGGCTCGCGGCTTCATGAGCTCGAAACCCCTTTACCAAAGGTCGGGAATACTATTCACGGCAGCTCCATCGTCCCGTGGCGATACCACTTCAACACCGTCACCTTTGGATATACCACAGCGTTCTGGAAGTTTGACAAATGGGAGCTCCTGCTCGACTGGCTTGCACTCCGCGGTGTTAACCTTCCACTTGCCTGGGTCGGGTACGAGAAGATCCTCATCGACGTCTTCCACGAGGTCGGCCTGACAGACGACGAGATCTTCGACTTCCTCTCTGGTCCTGCGTTCCTCCCTTGGAACCGCTTCGGAAATATACAGAGCTCGTGGGGCGGTCGACTCCCGATGCAATGGGTCACCGATCAGTTCGACTTGCAGAAGAACCAGATTCTACCTCGTATGCTCGAGCTGGGTATGACGCCAATTCTACCTGCCTTCACCGGCTTTGTCCCTCGTGCTATGCCTGCACACTTCCCCAACGCGTCTATTGTCAATGGCAGTCAATGGACTGGGTTTCCCACCGAGTTGACAAACGACACGTTCCTAGAACCTTTCGACCCTCTCTTCTCGCAGATGCAGAACTCGTTCATCTCGAAGCAACAGGATGCACACGGCAATATCACGCATTTCTATACCCTCGATCAGTACAACGAGAACGACCCCTTCAGCGGGAACCTGACCTACCTATCAAGTATAGGCTCCGGCACGATCTCTAGTCTCCGCCAGGCGGACCCTGACGCTATCTGGGTGCTGCAAAGCTGGCTCTTCTTCCAAAGTGAAGATTTCTGGACTCTGGACCGCATTCAGGCGTATTTGGAAAGCGTACCTAACGACGCCATGTTAATTCTGGACCTCTACGCGGAAGCGTACCCGCAGTGGAACAAGACGAACTCGTACTTTGGGAAACCGTGGGTATGGTGTCAATTGCACGATTATGGAGGGAACATCGGTATGGAGGGGAATCTGCATGAGATTACGCATGGACCTCTTGATGCTCTTAACGTCGAGAATGGCTCGATGGTGGGTATGGGCTTGACTATGGAGGGCCAGGAGCCGGGGAACGAGGTTGTGTATGATGCATTGCTGGATCAGGCATGGTCGAAGGAGCCCATGGATATTCTGGACTACGTAAAGAAGCGAGCTGCGAGGCGGTACATGGTGAAGACCCTTCCTGCCGGAGCTACACAAGCTTGGGAGATACTAGGATCGACGATCTACAATAATTCGGATCCAACTACTCAAGTCACGATTAGAGGTATCGTCGAAGTATCCCCGGGCATGGGCTTGTCCAATTCAGCCTTCTTCAATGGTTCGTGAAGGTCCGATCTTATGCAATGCACCGAATTCTGATTATGCATGCTCTCCAGGCATCAATTTCACTCGCGTGCCCTACGAGACAAACTCTACTATAGTACCCGCGCTTCACCTTCTGGTCAATGCATCCACCACGACGCCCTCCCTGCGTAATAATCCAGAATTCGTCTTTGACGTAACAGAGAACTCGCGTCAGCTCCTCGCCAACCGTTTTCTGGACAAATATAACGATCTCATTGCGGCATGGAATGGTGCCGACACATCTTCAGCCGACATCTCGAGCATAGGAGCTATCATGGTCGATATATTGCATGACCTTGACGCTTTACTGTACACGAACGAGAACTATCTCTTCAGTACCTGGATCGCGGATGCGAAGCAATGGGGAGAAGGAAACACGACCTACCAGTCCTACCTTGAATACCAAGCTCGAAACCAGATCACGCTATGGGGCCCAACTGCTGGTCTGATAGATGACTACGCGGGAAAGCAGTGGGCTGGATTGGTCGGAGAATACTACCTGGAGAGGTGGGAGACATTCGTTTCCATGTTGGCAAACTGGAAGAGGGATGGGGCTGCATATAACGCAACGGCCGTATCGACGACAATGGAGAGTATTGGAGAGCAGTTCGATAGGCGGGTGTGGGGTGTCTCCTCGGGAGAGGTATGGGGGACGAAAGGCGATGCTTGGAAGATCGTGGAGAAAGTTTTAGACAAATGGGCATGATATACAGACCATTTAGGTGTGAAGTTTGTGAATTTTGGCTCTGTGCCCCTTTACTTACGTATATTTTTGCATCACCAGAGGGGCGTAGATAGGCAAGTGTCGGCAAGATAGGGTTGTAGTATGCACGAGATCAAATGTATATGCCGATGTACTAAGTCCTCTTCTCTGGCCTGAATAAATACATTTAGCATTAATATCAGAGGTGCCTGCTGAGGCAGGAATGGCATCGAGACGAATATCGATGTGGACACCAACCAGTGCAGTGGCCGAGAAAGACAAATATGTGCGCGCCTATGTTTGCGACTCTACTGAACGCCATCACCTCCGGGTCAGACACGTGTGTCGCATCCTCATTTATAGCCCATCAATCCACTACGAACGCTCTGATTTCTCGGACATTATCTCCTCGTGCTCCTCGTGCAATCATATCTTCTACTCAATCCCTGACGTATAAAAGAGACTTTGCGTTGGACAGCATGGTCTCCTGCGCTCTACCCAACTGGTCCGCCTCGCCATGGTCAGACTTGCAGAGCTTGTGCTGCTCGCTGCGGTCGCACCTGTTGTTTTAGCCTCTGATGGTCTTGCGGGACTCTATGATCTTGTCAAACGACGTATTCCACAACATACGAATAGCTTTCACTTCGGGCTTGTGAATGGAACGGGGGACTCGTTCACTATCAGTGACACTCCTCATGCAGGATGGAAGGGAGGTGTAACAGTAGAATGCACAACGGTCAACGCATGCGCTAGAGGACTCTATACGTACGTTTCTTGTTGTTTCACGCAGTCGTTAGCTGATAATCGAAGTATAGCTATGTTACTGAGTACGGTAACGTGGATATTTGGTGGACTGGCTCGCGCCTGCATGAGCTGTCTACACCCCTCCCCAAAATTGGCACGGCTGTGAATGGTAGCTCAATCGTTCCATGGAGGTATCACTTCAACACAGTCACGTTTGGCTATACAACCGCGTTCTGGAACTTTGAGAAATGGGAACTGCTCCTCGATTGGCTCGCACTTCGTGGTGTCAATCTTCCACTCGCATGGGTAGGCTACGAGGCAATCCTCCTCGACGTCTTCCATGAAGTGGGTCTTTCCGATGATGAAATATTTGACTTCCTCGCTGGCCCTGCTTTCTTACCTTGGAACCGCTTCGGGAACATGCAAGGCTCCTGGGGAGGCAAACTACCGAAGAAGTGGATCGACGACCAGTTCGCATTGCAGAAGAATCAGCTCCTCCCTCGTATGCTCGAGCTCGGTATGACACCCATCCTACCCTCCTTCACCGGCTTCGTTCCTCCTGCCTTGCACGCTCATTACCCGAACGCGCAAATGGTCAACGGCAGCGCGTGGTCAGGTTTCCCAGATACCTACACGAAAGACACCTTCCTCGAACCCTTTGACCCGCTGTTTACGCAAATGCAAAAGTCGTTCATCTCAAAGCAGCAAGCTGCATACGGGAACATCACGCATTTCTACACCCTGGACCAGTACAACGAGATCGACCCGTTCAGCGGTAACCTCACGTACCTCTCGAACATCTCTTCGAGCACCGTCGAGAGTCTCCGCGCCGCAGACCCCGAAGCGATCTGGGTCTTACAAGGCTGGTTGTTTTTCTCGAGTTCGACATTCTGGACGAACGACCGCATCGCGGCGTACCTCGGAGGTGTCGAAGACGACGACAGCATGCTCATTCTTGATCTGTACTCTGAAGCCCAGCCACAATGGAACCGTACGAGCTCGTACTACGGAAAGCCGTGGGTCTGGTGCGAGTTGCACGACTACGGCGGAAACATCGGTATTCAGGGTAATCTACCCGCTATTACGCAAGGTCCGATTGCTGCGTTGCACTCGAACGGGAGTACGATGGCTGGTATGGGTCTGACCATGGAGGGGCAAGAACCTGGGAACGAGATTGTTTATGACGTGCTGCTTGACCAGGCTTGGTCGACGATGCCTTTGGACACGCAGCAGTATGTGAAGAAGTGGGCCGCGAGGAGGTATAACTTGAAGACACTCCCGGAGAAGGTGGAGCAGGCTTGGGAGATACTGGGCTCGACGGTGTACAATGATTCGAATCCGAATTCTCAGGCTACAATCAAGAGTATCTTTGAACTCGCGCCGAACGCAGATCCTACGAAATTAGTGGGCTTAGGGGGTAAGTGTGGTGTACCGATCCTGAAAATTATGCTTACTTATGATTTTGTCTCCGCTGGCAGGACACCACCCTACGCTCGTCTCGTACGACACAAACAGCACCATCCTCGCTGCCCTCAACCTCCTCGTTCAAACATCCAAATCCCACCCATCACTCCGCCACAACCCCGAATTCACATTCGACGTGACAGACCTCACCCGCCAACTCCTCGCCAACCGCTTCATCCCGCTCTACACCGCCCTCATCTCCACCTGGAACTCCACCTCCACATCCGCCCAGGACGTCTCGCGTGCGGGTGAACCACTCGTGCAGATCCTGCACGACCTCGATAAGCTGCTGTATACAAACGAGAACTCCTTGTTGAGCACATGGATCAAGGATGCGAAGCAGTGGGGCGGGGGCAACAAGACGTACGAGGCGTATTTGGAGTATAATGCGAGGAATCAAATTACGCTGTGGGGACCTACGGGTGAGATCAATGACTATGCGTCGAAGCAGTGGGCGGGGCTCGTTGGGGAGTATTATGCTAAGCGGTGGGAGACGTTTGTTGGGATTTTGGTTAAGCAGAAGGGGAGCGGGGCGGTGTATAATGCTACGGAGACGAAGGAGGTTATGTTGGGTATTGGGGAGGAGTGGGGGGTGAAGAGATGGGGTGACGAGAGAGGGGAGGTGTGGGGAACAAAGGGGAATACGTGGGAGGTTGTTGACGAGATTTTGAGGAAGTGGACTTGAGACTTGTATATAGTGTAGTATGCCTTGCTTATGGAAACAAAGCTTCTTGTGACCAACTCGTCCAGAATCTATCTTCATCGCACAACGAAAACGTGCCCCAAGCGGGATGGATGTGGAAGATACAACTACAGACTACGTATACATTCATTCAGACGTTAAACCATGCTACTGTACAGAAGGTATTATTACAACAACATTACAACAACATCAAGGAAACGAAACAGTGATTTTACACAGTGGGGTATATCGAATCGAGCAGCATGAAACAACGATAAATCAAACAAACGATGAGCAAACCGTCCCGGCCATTCACACAAAACAAACAATCAACGCTCACAACAACTGAAAGAACGCAGGCAAACTCCTCCACAGCTCCGACCTCTTCTTCTCCGCCAGCGCCGTGATATCCGCCAAACACGTCGCACACGGCAAGTCGGTCAACAAGTCTCCCAGGGACATGCAGTCGTGCAAGATGTCCAAGGGGTCGTCCATCGATACCGGTGCGTTCTCTTGTAGGTACTTCCAGCAGTCGCTCCGAGCCGTCGAGCACCCCTTGGCGTTGCGCGGACAGCGCATGCCAAAGATGTCCGTACCGATGGAGCGGGTGTATGCTGCGAGGAGCTTCTGGCCGTGTACTAGACGCATGAGGTCGCGTTTATCGAGGAGACTCCATCGCGCGGTGCGTGCGCCGAACCTCAGGTGTTTCCCCTCGATCGTCTGGTTCGCGCGGTACGCGTCCCAGTCTGCATCAGTACTGATCGACGCGAGGTGGTAGAACGCAGCGGGGAGGATGCTAGGTATATCAAAGTCGGAGGCGATGCGAATGGCCGAGGCAGGTTCGGGGAGGCGGTCGTCCAGGTAGAGGCCGTTGATTTTGCCGTTTTGGCGGAGGGAGTGTTCAGAGCGGGCGATGATGGCTTCTTGGCGGCGGGCGTCGAATTGGGCGAGAGTTTGGGGCCAGTCGGCTTCGAGGGACTCGGTGAGGCGGGTGCGGAGGGCTTCGCATTCGTATTTGATGGAGAGCTTGAGGGCGCCGTGGACGAGGACTGGGGTGTGGGGGCAGAATCGTTTGTACGCGTCGCCTCTGTCAGAAGTGGGAAGTAGCGTTTTTTGAGTGTCAGTAAGTACTCGGGGGAACTTATAAATGATAGAACAAGATCGGACGTGGTCACTTACAGAGGGTCATACAGCACCTTCAAAAAACTCTCTATATCCTCTGCACTATCCGGCATGGAGATGTGCAGCGCATCATCGTACACCTCCTTGACATCGTGCGGGGGTCCTTCGTTTCGTAGTGGGGGTATTTCAAATAGGTCTGATAGAATGGGTGAATGTCTGACGAGCACTGACCGATGTACCCGAAAGTACACTCGACGGCCTTTAGCATCGAGGGCGGATAGAACGACGTTGCCATCGTCGAAATATAGGGTTGGATGGTGCACAGTTAGCATTGTGTGGAAATGGGTGCTGTGTCGCGATCCAGTTGAGTGCCCTACGACGATCTCTGGTGAGCCAATTCTGCGAAAGTGTTCTTTCTGAGATCTTGAGAAGAGAAGGGATGGCGACCAATTTGCGGTGCCTGGGTGGAGATGAAGTTGACGACCGACTCGGAGATTCAGAGTGCGCGAGAGTCTCTATGGTGATTGGCAACTTATGAACACCCTATGTAGCTAGGATAAAGTCATGAATAAGTACACAACATGGTTTAGAGAGAGTTCCAAGTAGTAAGTACCTCGTTGCCAGTGTGAAGTCGCTGTTCCTCGTACTTAGAACATGGAAGACACGTAAGAGTAAGTAGAGGACAAGCAAGACCCGGGAGGTCTTTATATGTTCAGGTGACAATGGGGCCGGCGGTAGTAGCGATGCATGATGCAAGAGCTAATCAGCTTCCGAGAATTCTATCCATTTACTTTAGACGCCCATGACTGTAGCACCTGCCTCATTAGCTGCCTCATTCGGTAAAAGCCGTGATAGACGCCAGCTCAGCTCTCACTGCGCCGGAGACTGCGCCTTGCGTGGAAGGTAACGTTTATTGCTTACCGCCATTTACCCGTGCTCGCCATACTCAATTGCCATTCGTTGATATCCTTCGGGGACGCACATTATTCAAGATGACGGACTACGACTCCCTTCACCGACAATGCAGGACACTCGAATCCCTGTTTGACACAAAGTTGACGTCGTACTCGAGGCTTGCGACTACTATAACTAGGCACCAGGATGATGTTGAGGCTGGCGGCTCGGTGGAGCGGTGGAAGGATTTGGAGGCGGAGGTAGACGAGTTGTTGCAAAAGGTGTGTATGACTATACTGCACTATCTAAAATGTAATCTCAACCATTATGTTTGCTACTAGCTTGGTGAACTGAACGACCAGTTGTCGAAGCTATCAAGTGACCCTGATACACCGCCTTCACAATCTATGCTACGCGCTATACAACGGCATCGGGAGGTGTATCAAGACTATTCAAGAGAACTGAAGCGTACAAAGGTACGTTTACATATTCTATACCCGCCTATGACTTCTTCACGCAATCGCACTTCTGTAGACGAATGTACAACACGCACTGGACCAAGCAAACCTTCTCACAGGTGTTCGAAACGACATAGAGTGCGTCATCTTTCCCTTCCATCTAATCACATCTCGTTTATACTGCGTCTCGTCATGCAGCGCATACAAATCATCAGCCGCAGACTCCCTCCTCGCCGAACGAGACCACATCGACAGTTCACACCGAATGACAGACGACATGCTCTCGTGAGTATTATTCCTTCCACTCCCTACCCATAGTACATTTACGTTCATACTGACATCAATGCAACGTATTCCAGACAAGCATACGAAACTCGCGCAGACTTTGCTCGACAGCGAGCAACACTGAACGGGATCCAAACTCGCATGTCAGGCGTACTCAGTACGTACCCGCTTTCTCTTAACACTCTATCGCTCCACACTTCACCTCCCATCCCTTCTCTCATCGCTTTCCCATCCTCATCTCCGCCTCACATCGAATCTCCATCTCCCACTAATCTCATCTCCACATCTCCCAACCCAATCTCCCCCTTTTCTTCTTCTACGTACTAACAAATCACACGAACAATCCAGGTCAGATACCCGGGATAAACAACCTCCTTGGCATGATCAAGACCCGTCGAAGACGAGACGCGATGATTATTGGATGTATCATCGGGCTTTGCATCGTCCTTCTCCTCACGTACATCTTTTGAATAGCCTCTTTGGTTTGTTCGGAGCTGTGCGTGCTTTCAGTCGAGCGCGAACGTACTTGCTTATGTATACGCTGGCAGGGTGGTGATTATGTTGTAACATGCGGACGATTTCTGCTTTCATTCTATATTTGTTTTGGAATTGCAAGTACTAGTACATACAGTATTCATATGTGACATGTGACTGTTCATTTTATGGCGTAATTCTATTGTACATTTGGAAGTTTTGTCACTTTACCTTCATTGTCAGACTTTATATCTCCCTGTATTGGGGTCGACCTTCTGTTCGTCTATGTTACTGCATTGGCTCTGTCCCCTTCTTACCTTTCTTACCCGTATTTGGTACGATATGCCCACCCTCCCTAAACAACGTCCAATTGCGCTCGAGGCGCCTTACCACTCCCCAATTCTCCTCCGGAGCTGAATCTTCCCAGTCCGTGTCCTCGACAGGCCAACCCTTCACCTCCGCGATCTTCAGTACCATGTCCCAGCACTGCCCCGTCGAGCAACTGGCGTCGTGATAGTCGGACTCGACGAGGATTCTGTCGTCTGGGCAAGCGGAGATGAGGGACTTGTAAGATGGTGAACGAGTGTTGATAGCTGTGGAGAGGGAGACGAAGACGTTCCTGTGCGCTTTCTAGTCGATGCGTTCATAGAGTAGCATTAGCCCACCGAGCTCAGAACAAAGACGAGGTAGACACACGCACCAAGACGTCCTTAAGAGTCTGCGCACTGAGCGTACAACTATGCAAATCAACGCTAATCGCACTCCAGCGCGCCCCATGCTTCTCCGACATCTTTTTCAACAGCTTCACTGTCGCCTCCTGGGCCTTGACACTATGCAAACTGACATTTCGTCCCAGTTCGACGGCCAAGTCGAGTTGTGCTTCCAACACGGCGAGCTGGTGGTCTATTGGGATCGAGAATGGTGACAGTTCGCGTTTGCCTGGGGGGTCGTGTGCGGCGTAGGGTGTTGGCACCGGGTGGGAGTAGGGGATTCGGCAGATGCGGTCGAGGCCTACTTCGCCTAGCATGGCGTTGGGGAATTGGGAAAGGTTGGAGCGTACGGTGGAAAGGACATCAGATAGGGGAAGAGGGTCAGGTAGGAAGGGTAAAAGTCTCTGAAAGGCGTCGAGTGTTTCTTGCTTTGGCGGTGATGAGGGAGACGTGTTATCGAGAAAAACCGACCGATAGTGTTCCTCTTTCGAATTGAAGGGCTGTGTAGCGATCCAATGTGTGAACCAAGGGTGGTAGCCTTCATCATCACCGCAGATAGCACGTAAGCGATCCAGTTTCCAGCAAGAGATGCAGGTCCGGAGAGATCAAAGTACCGACACCGACATCAGAGATATCCAGGTTCAACAGAGACGAGTACGCCAAGCAAAAGACAAGTATGAGCAGCGTGATACAGCTAGAGAGACGGGCCACACCCACAGACCGAAACACGGGATGACTTTTTGTGGATAAGCCAGGGCGAGGTCTCGTACGAGGGATTGGTCGGATGCTCGTGTGGCCATGGCGCAGATGTGTTTGAGTGGGAGGGAATCCATGACCGACGATGAAATGGGCGAATCTGTGGGATGACAGTGGGCGTCGACGATGTGTGCGAGGAGCGAGTCCGGAGGGAGACCAGCCGATGAGGATAGTGATGGATTTGAAGGAGACGGAGGGCTGTCGGTGTCTGTGGCCTGGCACATTCTGTGAGAGAATACCAGTAGTTGGCAGATGAGAGATAGTGTCGTCGAGAGCAAAGAAATTAAAGGTGATGATGGTTGTGGTCGAAAAGACGAGATGGTGGTGAGTGGCTGAGATGATGCAAAGTGGCTCGTGCGCGCTTGTGGGCACTTTCATCTCTCATTCGGATTTTTGATGCTTTCGATTGCTCATGTGCTCAAGAGGCCTCTCTGCACCCATCACTCGTTTAGCAGATCTTGGTTCAGCGCAACAGCGAACATGGCACGACGCAGCTCGGTAGATACAAGTCCGCCTGTTCATCGGGAGGTGAAGGATAAGCTGGACAGGAGTATCTTCCGTAAAACGGTGGAGGTGCTGGCCGTCAAAGTCCCACCAGCAAAGGCGGGCACTATTCTCAAATCGCCATCCATGAGAGGGTACGTTTACACTACTTACTGTATATCGGCGATGCTTACCCAAGTTTGAATGTTTGCGCATAGAACGATAATAGACTTCCCAAAGATGAAGAGCGTACTGCCAACACAAGATGGCGAACGGCTCGTTCTGTTACGATTTGGCGACGAAGGTGCTTATTAAACACTCCTCACAGATGAGATTGATATATGACAGCAAAATCTGATTGTTCTGCAAGATAGTTGAACTACCTGACAATGCAAAGGAGTTCCTAACATCGGAAGCGGGACCGTTGCAGAAACACAGCATCGACCTTGATTACGATTACTGGACATCAGGTGCGGGTATCAGTATCTAACTGAGTGCGTTCTTTATTGAACAGGTTGTAGATGATATACTAGCTGCTGTACTTCCGGAAGAGCTGGTACCGGGTGCACCGTCTGGGTTCGCTATGGTCGGTCACATAGGTGAGCGATGAGCTGTTGCTCAGATGCTCCATATTAATCAAATTTATCAAGCGCACCTCAACCTCAATGATGAATACCTACCATACAAACATCTTATTGGTCAAGTTATCCTAGATGTACGTGCACAGCAATGAACACCCGCACAAGAAGCCTAATGTTTCTACTTCGCAGAAAAACCGACATATCCGGACTGTAGTCAACAAACTAAATTCCATCCACACTCAATTCCGCTTTTTCCAGATGGAATTGCTGGCCGGGGAGCCCGACTACGTTGTCGAGCATGTACGCATTATTTGTTATTTTGATACGCATATCCACCAGACACTGATGGTATCCTAGTCGGAAGCGGAGTGCAAGTTCACATTTGACTTTACTAAAGTCTATTGGAATTCTCGGTTACATACCGAACATGCTCGACTGGTTGACAAGTTCACGAGAGATGACGTCGTGGCGGATGTGTTTGCTGGTGTGGGTCCGTTTGCGCTTCCCGCTGCTAAGAAAGGATGTGCAGTGTTGGCGAACGATCTCAACCCGGAGAGCTATAAGTATCTCAAGATTAATATTGACAAGAATAATGTGCGCAGTTCATCTTCTTGCTGAGACCTACATAGCTAATAACTCGGAGTTTAGGTATCCTCGCTCGTTCGACCATCATGTGAAGACGGCAAGGACTTCATAAGATCGTCCGTCGCGCGGGTGCTCGACAATCCGTTTTCTCCAGCCACTGTACCCATCAGCAAGTCGCAACAGCTCCGAGCCAAAAAGCTAGCCAAGCAGCAAGGTCAGCCTGACCAGCCCAAAGACACACCAGCCGAACCCTCCGGCTCTCCGCGTCAACGCACAACCCAATACGTTATGAACCTCCCAGACTCAGCCATCACATTCTTGGGTGCCTTCAGAGGCTTGTTATCTCCTTCGAACGTGGGCGGACGGGATTTGAGTGGAGCTTATCCCGCCGAAGACTCGAGTATGCCTATGATTCACTGTTACTGCTTCACCCGAGAAGCGGAGCCAGATAAGGCGGAGGCTGATATCAGACAAGTGAGTCTCATCAGTCGTTTTCACATGAATGCCCGAAGTTTAACTTTGTTCATAGCGCGTCGAGGATGAGCTCAAAGGTCCCCTGGAGAAGGAGGTGTCGCTGTTCCATGTGCGGTCTGTAGCTCCCAATAAGGAGATGTACTGTATTAGCTTCCGTCTTCCTCGAAGCATTGCCTTCGCGTCGTGAACGCATTGAAATCACAGACTGAATAGCCCGTGTACCCGTTCGCAGTTCTCTCAGCTTTGTATTCAGTTGTGCTCGCGTGCGGCCTTCCGTGCACGCTGATTGGCCATGTAGGGGGCCTCGGTCATTATTTAGACGCGCTTTAGGTCAAAATGATCAAATTCGCTGATCTAAATCAGATTTGTCACATCACGTTAACCCCGCAGCGCTCAGTGAGCCAGGCTGCAGTGACTGCTGGCGGACGCGGGCTGCTCGACACGACTGTTATACTCGACTCCCTGCTCGCTGTCTGCAACAGCCTCCTCCATCTCTTCCTCATCGTCCCTAGAGAAGCCGCCAGCCAGCGAGCCTAGCGATACAAGCCTAGACTTACCCTACACCCTCGTATATCTAGAGCATTTGCCTTTCTAGACTTTAAACGTCCGCGTTATACCCTCTTCACGACCTGTACCCCGCATTTCACCGACGTGCTAGCTGTTGTTGTGACTCCCTTCGTTAAGCAAACCCACACGACATGGCTCCCCCTTCGCTCTTCGACGTGCTGTTCCCTCCAGTGCACTGTGACGCAGCACCGTCCTCTTCCGTAACGTCCCGCACGGCCAATGCGATCCAGACCGTCAAGAGCGCCATGGCAGTCCCGGAGAACGAGCTCAACCGTTGGAAGCGTACATTCGAAACCAACGCGCAGACCGTCGTCAACGGCGAAAAGTGCGTTCACTGCTAGTTTCATTGGTTTGATAGTATTTATATTTCCCCTGCTTACCCCGCACACCATTCAGGTACCTCAACCCGGACCAATTCGTGAACGCGATCGCTCCCAAGTCGGACTTGTCGTCGAAAATCGGCCGTGCACAGTTCGCGACGCTCTTCCGCGTGGCAGACACGACTAAGCGTGGGTTGGTGTCCTGGGACGACTTTGTCGTGTTCGAGACGATTTTGAAGAGGCCGGATGCGGATTATTGGATAGCTTTCCAGTACTTTGATGTGTACGTCTCACGTTCCCATTCGAATTATTCGAGGGCACGTATGATATGGATGCTAATTCTGACGATGACTGTGTAGGGATAATTCTGGTACCATTACTTATGACGAGTTCAAAAATGTCTTCAAATCCACGATCACTTCTGACAACATTCCTTTTGATTTCGATGGGTGAGCGATTCTATAACATAAACATCACAAAGCCATCCTGACGAACATATCACTCCAGTGACTGGGTCAAACTCTATCTCGGAAAGAAAGATGGGACACACGTCCTTGGATGTGCGTACAGTGATGCACAGCCTGCCTAACGCATATCTGACACATTGCGCGTAGACAATGAGTTTACCCAACTCATGAAGGGTCTGCAAGGCGAGAGGCTGAGACAGGCCTTCAAATTCTTCGACTCGGATGAAGACGGTTTCATTCTCCCGGACCAGTTCAAACGCATCATTCTGGTACGGCACCTATTACCAATATGAAGCTCAGCAAACTGGGTATACTGACGTCAATTTTTATAGGAAACTACTGGACACAAGCTCTCTGAAGCTGTCATAGAACGACTCCCTACACTATGCACGCTGTCCCCTGGCGGGCGCATTTCGTACTCTGAGGTTAATGCTTTCCACAACGTCATTCGAGGTAGGCAAGATTTATTTCTTTTTCATGTGCACATACGAATGTATCTTTGCTCTTGTCATTAGAGATGGACATGATTGAGCGGTGAGTTTTCACTTTTACTACGCCGAACCCATACCAACGTTCCCCTGCAGTATCATCCGCGAAGCGACCAGCAAGTCGAAAGACGGCCGTATTGACCAATCCGACTTCCTCAACCACTGTGCTGCAACCACGCGTTACGCGTTGTTCACACCCATGGAAGCGCAAATCATCTTCCACTTCGCGGCACGAGGCGACTCGTCGAGAAGGCTTGCTCTCATCGACTTCGCTCAGCTGCTCGACCCTCGTTGGCAGGCACCCGCCCGTGGAGCTGGGAACACTCCCATCGAAGCCTCAACGACAATGAACATCGTCCATGAGATTGCACACTCCATATACAATTTCGGGCTTGGAGGTAAAGGCTAAATGTCTATTTTCGCGCGGCCCTGCAGGATTATCTCACGCGTCATACTTGCCCAGGTATTGCGGGTGCATTTGGCGCGACGATCGTGTACCCTATTGATCTCGGTGAGTGTATACTGCATCTCGTGGGAAGGCAAATCTCTCTAACTGGCCCTTTTTATGCGTGCAGTAAAGGTAAAGGGTGTACACACCGGATTGAGAAAGCACCGAACATTTCTGACAAGCGTGTTGGTAGACTCGCATGCAAAACCAGCGGAGCACGGTCGTTGGACAGTTGCTGTACAAGAACAGCTTGGACTGTGTGCGGAAAGTCTTCCACAATGAAGGCTTCTTGGGATTTTATCGTGGACTCGGTCCTCAACTCATCGTATGGCGATTGATCTCTTGCATGTGGAGGTGTACTGGTAAACTGACTGATGATGCGTCGGCGGGCTGTGTTCATTAAATAGGGTGTCGCACCGGAGAAGGCCATCAAACTAACAGTCAATGATTTCGTCAGATCGAGGGCCATGGATCCTGAAACGGGAAGGATCAAGCTGATGTGGGAGCTGGTGGCTGGTGGAACCGCGGGAGGATGCCAAGTGGTGAGTAGTGTGATGATAGTCCTGTTTTGACAGTTGGCAGTAAACAAACTGTTGGTAACAACGTCTGCCGCAGATATTCACGAACCCATTGGAAATTGTGTACGTTTGGCCCATCGTCCGTTTCATGGTGACGTAGCGCTGATTGATGGCTAATTTTATAATAAGCAAAATCCGATTGCAGATGCAAGGAGAGGCGGCGAAACTCGAGGGGGCGGTGCCTAAGGGCGCTACTCACATCATTCGCCAGCTCGGATTGGTCGGTCTCTACAAGGGCGCATCAGCGTGCCTCCTCCGCGACATCCCGTTCTCTGCTATCTATTTCCCGGCGTACGCTCATCTCAAGAAAGACGTCTTCCATGAGGGCTACAACGGGAAACAACTGACGTTCTTGGAGACTCTGGCATCTGCTGCCATCGCGTAAGTCATTGACGGAGCGATTCCATCGCCGCCGCCGTCCAACAAGCGTTGTATCTGACTGACGGTTTATGGTTCGTAGGGGTATGCCAGCAGCCTATTTCACTACTCCGGCAGGTGCGCCATCACAGCGACGTCAATCAGTTGTGTTGCAGTTACTGATCCACGTGCACGTGCAGATGTCGTTAAGACGCGCCTGCAGACGGAGGCGAAGACTGGACAGACGCATTACAAGGGAATGGGAGACGCCTTCCGCAAGATATGTAAGTTGTGTATCCAGGATGAAGAACGGGATTGATCGACGTCGTATGACATTGACATTGCTTATCAGACCGGGAAGAGGGCTTTAAAGCATTCTTCAAGGGCGGGCCTGCTCGCATCATCCGTAGTAGTCCGCAGTTCGGGTTTACGCTGGTGGCATACGAATATCTTCACAAGGTGCGTGGCCATATCGGAGACAGAGTTAGATGAGTACTGATGTGTGATTGGTATATAGTTCCTTCCCGTAAGTGTGGATGACAATGTAGCCAGGAATTATGCTGATTGGATGGCCGGCAGTATCCATTCCATGAGAAGTCCAGGGACGTGGAGACGACGTTCACTTCGCAACCAGAAGACTTGGCGAAGGTCCGTGCCCGAAATGCCCTTCGCATTCTTCTCGATGTGCAAGGCAACTTTGGTCCTCGTTCTGCGTGAGTGTGGGAGGTGTAGCTTGTTTTGTCGGGACCGTCGAGTGGATATGAATTATCATATAATGCTATTTCGTCTAGCGCGAAGTGAGACCAGTGTGAGACATGTGTGAGTTTCAGGGGTAGTCCGAGGCAGTACGCGGCAGTTTTGCGGGGACGATTGTGCCATTTGCCAACCAATGAGCGGTATCAGTGAGAACCGAGCCAATGGGACCCAACGAGGGCCTGCTCGAGATATGTTACTAAGGGGACAGGATCATTTCCCTCCTGCCAGCTTGATTTGATCGTGTTGCTGGACTGAAGATGGCATCAACACAGTGATTCAAAAGCCCGAAAGCCAGAGTCCAGCCTTCGTGTCTCTTCACCCCCATCTCCTTTTCCTTCGCTTTCGTCTTCTCCGCCTCTTTTCTTTCGCTTTTGCGGTCAGTCACCCTGCCGCTGGCCCTCGCCGCCTCACCTACTGATTAACAGTTACAAAACACTTACAGCGTTCTTCTTGACCTAGTCAAGTAACCGCACCCCACAGTCCTTCTCGCTGCTAGTCAGTAACAGACGAGCGTAGACCGCTTCTTTCGTTACAGCTCTCGTACCTCTCGTTCGCTCGCAAAGACACACGTTACGTGCTTAAGCTTAATATCCATCAACATGTACTCTGCATTTTTGCTTGGTCTTTCTCTCATCGGCGCGGCCTCTGCGCAAGTCGCTAATGGCGTCGTCGCGGTCCCTATGCCTGGATTGAGTGCTGGTTCATCAGCACCCGCCGTCACTGCGTCTGCGTCTGCATCTGGCTCGGCTTCCCCCAGCGGGTCGTCACCTTCGCCCGCGCAGACCTCTCCCTCATCGTACGGCGGCTCCTCGGCTCCCCCCAACCCGCAGTACACGCCCCCGCCGTATTACGAGACCTCTTCGGCGATGCCCTATTCACATTTCCAGTCCGGAGGATACAAGAGCATGGATTGCGGTTACGGATATCAGAAGGGAGGCGATGGTTCTTGCCAGAAGATGTCCTGGGTACGTGTTAAGCGCTCCTTCCATATCAGGGCATGCACTTATGAACTCATTTACAGTACACGGACGCTGGCTGCTACGAGACGATCATCATCAACCAGTAAGTCAATGCTTTGTTTGAGATTGTCAATTTGGTGTACTTATCACTGTAACCTTCCAGCCAAGGATCTGGCTACGGTGGATGGGGCGGCAGCAGCTGCAATGGCGGTGGCTACGGTGGTTACCAGAACACCGTCACGGTTACGAGCACTATGCACGATACCTCGACGGTGACTATGACAGAGGTAAGCAATCACTCGCGAGGTGTTTGCGTTTGATTTGAGCTCATATGCTTTGCAGACCAAGACTGTCCCCACCACCGTCACCGTCACCAACCACGAGACGCAGACAAGAACGGAGATCGACACCAAGACCCTCATCCAGACCCAGACCTATACCTCCACCGAGCTCGTCCCCACGACTCGCGTCTGGGTTTCCACTGAGGTCATTGACAGGACGAAGTCTATTGAGCACACTCTTACTGCCACTGAGACGAAGACCCAGTTCAACACCTACACTCGTACTCAGACTCAGACGGACACCGCTACGCAGACCGTCTCTCGCACTGAGACGGACTTTGTCACTCGCACTCAGATCAGCACCTACGTTCAGCCCACGACTGTCACTTCCGTCTGGGTCAGCACGAGCGTCAAGGATCAGGTATGTTTGACAGTGCTTGTAAATGAGAGCATCGCTGACGGTATATGTCCATATAGACTGAGACTGTCAAGGAGACTTTGACCTCTGTTCGCACCGACTTCATGACGTCTATCCAGACTGCCACCGTCACCGACCACAAGACTGACTTCGTCACTCTCACGAGCATCAGCACGAAGATCCAGCCTACGACCTACACGTCCGTCTACGTTTCCACTGTTGTCAACGACAAGGTATGTAATCAGCCTGTGTACCTATGCTACGTCGGTATTGACACGTTCGCCAGACTGAGACCAGGCTCGAGACTCACACCGCTACCGTCACCGACAAGATGACTCTCCACGAGACTCAGACCTATCTCCAGACGAAGACGGACACCGCTACCGCCACTGTCACTGACCACCAGACTGACTTCGTCACTCTCACCAGTGTCAGCACGAAGATCCAGCCCACTACCTACACCTCCGTCTACGTTTCTACTGTCGTCAACGACAAGGTAAGCAATAAACTTGTCCATCTCCATTGTGCTAGTATTGATGACCGTTCTGCAGACTGAGACCAGGCTCGAGACTCACACTGCTACCGTCACCGATAAGATGACTCTCCATGAGACTCAGACCTACGTCCAGACCAAGACGGACACTGCTACTGCCACCGCCACCGTTACTGAGACCGCTCTCTCCGACTGCTTGTCTCAGTGCAAGAGCTCGTGGGGCTTGAGCATGGGTAACAGCAACCAGTACAACACCTACACTTCGCAAGCTGCAGCTACCTCTGCACCTTCGTACGGTGGTAACTCGTACGGCGGAAACTCGTACGGTGGCAACTCTTACGGCGGCAACTCTGGCAACTCGTACAGCGGCAACTCTGGTAACTCCTACGGAAACTCGGGTAACCAGTACGGCGGTAGCAGTGGTGGCTACGGTTACCGTGCGTAAACGTCTCTCTTCCATGGACTCCTTCGTCTTCGATACCTTCGGACTTAAAAGCCCAGCTCTCTACGGGCTGTAGCTATCTCTTGATGCTCTCATGTGGACATTGGTCGGACACTTTCGCCGCAGCGTAGAATGCGCTTCTTCATGTTGATATACTAGCTTTCTCCTATCGTGCGTCTGGGTGGCTTAATGAGTGTATACGAAGATGTACATCTCTTTGCTTTTATCTATTTGACGGAATAGGCGAGGGAGCCTACGCAACCCCTTTATATATTATAGTTCTGCCAGCCATTTCGCCACCGCAGGCCTTCTCCAAGGACGACATGACTGAACCTTGAGGTAAATGAGCAAGACATGGGAGCCAATTAATGTCTTCTATCACCGCAGAAGGAGAGACAACGGATATCGATTAGACGTTGCCGCGCCTCGAGCTCAGATTATCATGACAACTATTTAGACCACTGTGGGTACGGATTGCACAACTTCCTCGTCTCCTTTGTGTGCTTTTGCGGACGATGTTCGCGACTTCCAGCCTGCGCGGCCCCGTCTCGGTGCCATTGCTTTTCTACCCACGACTACGACTACGAGAAGCTTGAGCACGTATCCAGAAACACCCGCGCTCTTATTCATCCACCACCATCTCTCAACCATGCCTCTGCGCTACACAGAAGACCCTGCCTCGGTGGATACCGTTCACGCTGCCTCCGACAAGTACCTGATATTCTATTCTTCTCGCGACGACAGCGGAGAGCTGTGGTGCCCGGTATGATTACCTTGTCCACCAGCGCCCTTGATCATGTCCAGTCCGTGACTCACGAATCATGCGGTACAGGACTGTCGTGCGGTGGAAGGCATCGTGGAGAAGAAATTCTCATCTCCGACTGGACCATCGGCACTGATTGTATGGGTGGGACAAAGGGCTCAGTAGGTGTATTGGGCTCGATCTGTGAATGGGAGTCTCATGCAGGGCCGTCCGCGCTCGTTCTTTTTCTAGGTGGAAAACTCCTTCAAACGTGTTCAGAGGTGAGCCGTGGAAGGTGGAATCGATTCCCACTATCATCAGAGTGGAAGATGTGTGTGCTGTGCTATTTTACTCTCAGCTGAGCGTAGCCGCTGATCGATATTATCTTCCCCTCTATCCGTCTTGCAGGGTGCAAAGCTGGTATTGGACGAAATCTCCGATGGCATAGCCTCGTTTTGAACATCTCCATCACATGTTAAGATAAGAAGATCAATGTGAACACTAGCTCATCTCGGACAGAGCAAGGCTCCTTGACTGTAACTTCCAACTACCAATCAAAGACATGAGGAACACCCGACCTGTGCTTCAGTACGCTAACCTCCTAGCGCCGCCTGTCATAGAACGATGCACACGGATGAAGCAATTCTGATCTCACCGTGCACAAAGCATGTATCTTCACTGCCTAGATTATCACCCTTACCGCTCATAAAGTGGGTCTCCGAATACCTCGCATGGTCGAACTCCCTCCTGGAAAGACGGATGACCTGTGTGGTCGCTTGATCTTTCTCATTGGTGGCGCTCATAATCTCAGCGGCGAAGTGATGCTATAGATTCTATCTGGGTGCGTATCGAATACTGTTCCCTTCTATCTTTACTTAAGCATACCAGACACTCAATCTCGCGTATCTCGACATCTGGCCCTCTTCATCTTAACTTTGCCCCCCAGCCCTACTCTGTTTATGCCCCCAGACGGTGATTATCCCGGAGAACTGCCTCGAGCCTCACGTCTCATTATGACGGAGCCGCAAGCATCATGGAAGACTATAGCGTCCCGTAAACTCGCAGATAGCCATGCAGCGCTAGCCGCGTTTCCGGAATGGCATCTGAAGCAAACTGTCTCCGATGCCGTCCTTGACGTTACGGGAATCACTTGGTCTGAGCTCACCACAAGGGAAACAGAGATTGTTAACCACGACGCCACAGCGTTGGCTCAGGCGATCCGCGAACGTCAGTATACGGCGGTAGAAGTCATCAAGGCCTTTTGTCACGTCGCGACCATAGCGCATCAGCTCACGAATTGCTTAACGGAGATCTTCTTCGCTGAAGGTTTACAGAGGGCCGCTGAATTGGACAAATACCAGGAAGAGACGGGGGATGTTGTCGGCCCGCTACACGGTGTACCTGTGTCTATCAAGGATCACATTATGGTAAAGGGCCACGATACATCCACTGGCTATATTGCGTGGGCCTACAAGACATACGCCACCAAGGACGCCGTTGCCGTTGACCTTCTTCGTCGTGCAGGCGCAGTCTTATACGTTAAGACGGCGAACCCGCAAACGCTTCTGGTCGGTTACTCCTTCTTTCCGTCATCTATCTGGAGTGACGTTAACATCATAAATGTTGATTTAGGCGTTGGAGACCAATAACAACATCTATGGGAGAACCTTGAACCCTCTGAACCGAAGTCAGTGCATATGAAACCGCCAGTTTCCCCTGCTCATGGCCGGGTATCATTCTGCCCTGCATCATAGGTCTCACGCCGGGTGGAAGCAGCGGCGGAGAGAGTGCTTTGATAGCGCTACGCGGGAGTCCACTAGGACTTGGTACTGATATTGGTGGCTCCATAGTAAGTTAGTATGTTTTAAATGAAGGAGGATCTTATGGAAATGAACGTTTGTGGCACAAATAGCGCATTCCTGCGGCCTACTTGGGCTTGTACGGCCTAAAGGGGTCGGTCGGTCGGATGCCGCATGCGGGACTTATGGGTTCTCATGATGGTCTGGATGCTATTATTGGTCAGTACCTGTCCATGTAAAGGAGTCTATTGCAGCTTTGACGAAAAGGCTCTTCAGGCGCGCTCGGTCCCATTGCTACATCTGCGCAAGACTTAGCCCTGTTTTGCAGGGTAATGTTGCAGTATGAGCCCTGGTTGAGCGAACCACCGCTGCTAGAGATCCCTTGGAAACAAGATGTCGCCGACGGTTTACAGACACCAGCAAAGTTGTGTTTCGCAATTTTGTGGGATGACGGTGTTGTGTTGCCTCATCCTCCTATACTCGATGCTTTGAAACGCACCAAAGACGCACTTTTGAGTGCTGGCCATGAAGTGGTCGATTGGAAACCTGTCGACCACCAGTATGCTTGGGATCTCATTGTTAGTATCCTGATTACGCATTACGAGTCAGTGGCTGACACAAACGATATATGGCAGTGCAAACTGTATTTTCTAGATGGCGGAGAGGAATACCGGGAGATCTTAGCCAACGACCCTCCTGTGCCACAGACGAGGTGGATCATGGAGCAAGTGCCCAATCAGGGTCAGCCGTTCTCGATAGCAGAAACCTTCAAACTGAATCGAGAGCGGGAGATCTTTCGCGAAAAGATCGCCAATTATTGGAACGAGTCACAACGCCTCACCAAGACCGGTAGGCCCGTTGATGCAATTCTCAGCCCTGTAGCAGCCACTCTTGCACCGCCGCACGACACAACGCGTTGGTGGGGGTATACGTCTTACTGGAATTTGATGGATTTCAGTGCTGCCGTGTTCCCCGTTGGGAGATTCAAAGCCGAATCATACCGTCAGCTCGACCTCTCCGAAGATTTCGTCGCGCCGAATGAGCCTCGTAATACGGTGGAGGAGTATGTGCGAGCTCAGTGGAACCCTCCCACGTACGACAACGCCGCAGTCAGTTTGCAACTGATTGGGAGACGGCTGAATGAGGAGAAGGTATTGGGTATGCTGCGTAGAGTTGAGGACGCGCTTGGAGGTAGATGATCGGGTTACATGGAGTTTTGGAGTGATAGAGGAATCTGGATACAATTAACGTTGGGGTTTTCGTATGTCCGTTACTGCGATCTGAAGTAATTTGCTATCTGCAGTGGCTGCAGTGCAGCTTTCTATGATTCCCGGGTCCATCAATGTATTGTCACGAGAAAGCACGCAAAATATATGTCGGTCGAGGCCCTAGAAACATCGCTTACTGGTCGAATTGTGGCAACGCGTATGTGAACAGACTGGCACCGGCAGTGCATTCGCCTAGACCTTGAGGTGTTGTTGGAAAAGGCAGGGTTGTTCACCGTGGTGGCTGTTTACCAGTACACGTTATCTGCATATTTTTCGACGTTAAACCGTGCTTATCGGGCTCGTCGGACATCGTCCTCGAGGTCTTGCAACTGCCTAAGTATCTAGTGCTGCTGTTTCGGTGATCAAGCAGACTTCAGTGCTTCTTTAACTCTGATGTGGGCTGGGCGCATAGAGGAGCATCTAGCAAATACTATCCAGCTCCGTGTCGGAAGAATAGCTGGGAAAGTGAGCGGCTACGGGCGCATCGCGCAAGACTACTGTGTCCGACGGCACACAGACGAGCCTCCTGCAGGTCGACGTCGACAATACGTGTACAATAGCGCCAAGACAGATATTGCACAATTCGCCTGGCATTCAGGGTAAAGTACACAGCTTTACAGGCACAACAACGCGCAGACAGCTGGTACGTAGTGTTTTGACCAAGGATCAATGCAATTGCAATGAGTACTTTGAGGGAGCTCGATAGCGGAGCTGATCCTGATTTCCTGGCACCGATGACCTTTACATTATGCTCTTGGCAGAAGCAAGAATTCCAGTTTATTCTTCTTCCCTGAAGCCTGAGCACGCGCTCCGATATGGTCGTGGTTGCGACAAAACGCGGTGGAAGGGGCCACCAAAGGCTTCCGTGTATAGCGCTTGTAAACAGACACGTGGAAGACAGTCGCTCTCCGTCGCTGCAATCTTCAGCTTCAATCACGACAGCCATCACAACTGTGCTCGTCTAACCCTTGTAAACGTTTTCAGCTAGTTGGGAGCTTTCCGACTCCGGGATTGCATTGTTGTCGCTGGATGAGTCAGCCATGGCGTCGGGATGCGGGCAGAAACGACGCAGCGTAAGTCATCCGTCCCTGCGTCAGTCACACCTCTGACTCGATCTCTGAATAGCTCTCGTCGTTCATGATGCGGAGGGCGAATAGTAAATGAACGGCCCACACCGGGTCGGATAACTGTGCTTTGTTGAGCTTATTCGAATTCGGGCGCGAGTGTACAGGTTTTGTGCGGTTGCTACACCCTGAGCGGTGGACGTGCCTTATAGCATGTCTATCGAACAAGTCAGCAGCCCAGAAAACTAACACAACTTGAACTCGGAGATGCCGTCCTGTTTTAGCCCATGATGTAAGATGCTGTTCCTATCCAGAGATTCTTCAAACCTCCGCGTTCCAGCGCTTTCTGTCTTCCAAAGTTAGTCAACCTACCGGTCTCCTTTCGATGGGGCGCGCACAGGATATCCGGTTACTGTCACACCATCGCGTTACAGACTGTGCATATAAAGAGGTAGCGTAGCGGTAAGTTATCCTCACTGTTGTACTCTCCCCAAGTCCGAAACCTACCCCTTCCACTGTAAACTTTCTGTACGTCTTTGCCTTTGTCATGACTTAGTAAGTTGCAGTACATTGACACTCGAATCGCCTTTGACAGGAAAGCCATCCACAATGCCTGGAAAGACCGTCTCTACCCACGCGGTTATCATGCAACACAACTCTGCGAGCGATTTCCTCGCCCTGTCATATCCAACCCTTCGTCGCCACGAAGCCTCTTCCAACATTGTCTTCGCACACGCTCTCAAGCGCGTGAACACCGAAGCTGCTCTGACAGAGTTCCAATTCACCAGCGACGCAGACGTCGAAGCCTGCATCTCAACTGCAGATGAATCGTCTTTCATCCCCCACCCCACTTCAGGCGCGTTTTGGCTCACAATGTGGAGCCAGTCGTCAATACACGCCCGTCCCCAGCTTGATATGGTGTTGTCGTGTGTCGACTGGACACTAGGCAACTACCCGATCTTTCTCTGGACACCGAAACGCGAGGAAGAACTGTCGCCGTCGTGGCTCAATCCTCGCATTGACCAACTTGTGGAGCATCTGTACGCCTGCGTACCATCCCAGCGGGTCTTTTCGGTGTTTGGTATGACTCCCCTCGTCAAGACTTTCACGCGGTCGTGGTCACAACTCACAGGCCACAAGGTTGAGCCCGAGCCATTCTACGCCGCCTACTTTTCGTTCTGCAACACTAAAACTTTCAAACCATCCAACCTTCCACTTCCGGAAGGACACCGCCTAAGACGAGCCGAGAAGGCCGATTTGGAACAGGTGGCTCAATTGTGCAAGGAGTTCGCCGATGATTCTGTAAGTACTCCATATCAGCTTCTCCCATCTTTGTCAAAATCAAACGTTCCGCGAACTGATCTGGTCAACCTCTTCAGGTCTACTTTCCCTTGAGCTTGGACAGAGCTAGAGTCGAGGCTCGGGAGCTGATCGAGAAAAGAGTGATTTGGGTATACGATCTCAACGGAGCCATCACCACTATCTGCGCTGTCACAAGAAACACACACAGAGTCTCGGCCATCACGAAGGTTTACACGACGCCCATGTGGAGAAGACGCGGTTGCGCTGAGTTCCTAGTCCGTCACGTCACCGCTCAGTGAGTCGATTAGTTTCAACATAGAATCCGGATATATCATCTTACCGTCATCACCCTTAGACTCTTGTTTGATTGCTGCAAGGAGAGCGTAGTGCTTTATGTTGGTCACGAGAACAGCGCTCAAAAGGTATATCACCGTGTCGGGTTTGCTGGGCTTTGTGGCGAGCCTCGAGTCGATGGCGTCGAGGATGCACTCGAGCTCGGCTTCCTCAATACCACTCGAGGACAGTGGTAAACGGACTTCTTACTATTATTGACTCGAATCATCTACCTGGATTCTTTTCTCATCTCTTTTACACACTACTATTTGTTAATCTTTTTATTCGGGTCGCATCACCCTGGAGGTTATTACACTTATCATTGTAGCCATAGATATCTAGTACCTACTGTACGCTTTTCTGTGACACTTGTTCTATAATTGTCTACATACTAATTGTCCTGTATTTATCAATCCCGCTCATTCAATCTATTGTCACCGCCACTGTTTCATCTACACTTGAAATCCCATACCGGCTGATAGAGATGTGAGCGCCACATAGCCTACGCATATCCATATACCAACGGGGAAGAGGGCATCATATCCGGACATATATTTCAATTGGAGTACAGTGGATTTTATTCCAATATACCGTATATCTAACAAGACGTTCTCTGGAAGTCACCACTTTTACCACCAGCCTTGTGCGACACAAAGATTTCACCAATAACCATCTCTTTCCCCGCAACAGCTTTCAGCATATCCCACACGGTCAGTAACCCGACCGAAACCGCCGTCAACGCCTCCATCTCCACCCCGGTCTTGCCCTCACACTTTACAGTGGCGGTGCACAGGATACTGTATCTCAATGGTCTTGATTGTATGTCTTCGGGCGGAGCCGTCGAAGTCGTAGGTGTCGGCGGCTGGTGAACCACGCGCACAATATCACCTGAATTGAGAGCAGAATCTTTGCCGCTACGACTATGAATACGAGGCGTTTCTTCGGCGCTGCTGCTATCTGCTTCCGCGGCCTCAAGGTGCGTCTCAAGACGTAATTGTACTGCAATATGGGAAAGTTGCAATGGGTGACAGAGCGGAATGAGGTCCGAAGTGCGTTTGCAACCCATGATGGCCGCTAGCTGGGCTACAGTCAAGACGTCACCTTTGCCCCGTGCCTTCGCTTTTGCCTGCTCCAACTCGGGCGATGATGCGGCTGCGGGTTCAAGAGTAGTTGGTGTGTGCGCGATGAGATCGTAAGCAACCTTTGGTATGAAGATCCTTCCGAGCGCAGTTGCAGACCTCTCCGTGGAGGACTTCGAACCCACATCTACCATGGTCGGTCGACCTGACTTGTCAATGTGAGTCAAACGGGACCCGGGTGCGCCGTCTCGTCCATGCGAAGACATTGACATGGAGCGGGTGTATTTCAAAGGAGTCATTTGCGCCGACAAGACGTCGGGAGAGTGCCAACGCGACTGTCTGGACCATGTCAGGAATGATGGCGCATGCCTCATTGCGTGGGCGATATTGGTATTAGACAGGGTCCTCGGTTTAGGGTCTGCACAGAAAAGCCACGTTCAAAGTCAGAAACAATATCAGATTCACAAGACAGCTCCAATACGGACATGAAGGAGTCACTCAACCTCCAATTAATATCATCGGACGGTTCGTCACGGTGTCAATATCCTCCATCCCAGCGTGTTTTTCTCGTTTTCCGTGAACAGCTAGTCCAATAGTTTGTAAAAGTTCGCCGTCGGTTGCGCCTCTCCTCATCTGGTCACGGAGAGAGATCTCCTTGGGGTCGAACAAACAGACCTAGACAAGAAGGGATAGATAGCAATGAAGCACAGCTTCTATAATTGAGAAGAACAGAAGACTAACCTTGATTTGCCCATCCGCAGTGAGTCTGAGCCTGTTACAGCTACCGCAAAAGTGATCCGACATGCTACTGATGAAGCCCAAACTGCCCTTGTGGCCCGGGATGAAATAGTTACGGGCGGTGTCGTTGAGCTCATCAGGTACTTTCGTAACCGTCGGGTACCTTGAAGCTATCCTGGAAAGAAGTTCAGAAGAAGGTACCATCTTCTGCTTGTCCCACTTGTTGCCTAATAATAATGCCGTGTTGTCAATGTTCTATTCCGGAACTCTGTGAAATTTGAACGAGCCCAGACAAACCTGTAAATGGCATGAACTCTATGAAGCGTATTGAGAGCGCCTTGTCTCTCGTCATCTCTACAAAGTCCAAGACTTCTGCGTCGTTTAGGCCCTTGATAACGACTACGTTGACTTTGACCGACTGCAGAGGCGAAGCCAAGGCCACCTCGAGCGATCTCAGCACAGCTTCATGTCCAATACGGCGAGTCATTATCTCGAACTTGAAAGGATCCAACGTGTCGAGGCTGTAACACAAAAATACACCTTCCATCAATCAAACAGACACCTACACCCCAGATTGACGCACACGACGCACAATCGGCCTCGTTCACACTAACCTTATGTTCAAGTGTGTCAGCCCATTTTGGACTAACTCTGGGAGCCGGCGGTGCAGCGCAATACCGTTTGTCGTCATGCCGATAGCTTGTAGTCCGTGTGGGCGCAGGGCGTTCAGACGAGCTACACAGTACATCGTGAGAGGAAGACGGACGTAAGTCCGTATGCTGTGCAAGGTTTGCCTGTGCAATTTCATTATGAGCTCACCTATCAAGCTCGGCAGGCCTTTTCGGACGGTGGGCTCTCCGCCAGTGAGTCGGATCTTTTTCACGCCATTTTGGACGAACAATGAGGCAAGCCGCACCACTTCATCGTCGGACAGAATGTGCTCTTTTGGAGACAACCCTACGCCTTCCTCAGGCATACAATAGAAACCTAAACAGTGTACCAAAGTTGAAAACGTGTCAGCATCGCCATATGATTTGCAATCGAGGAAGTCGGCGGATCGAAGAGAACTTAAGATTCGCACATCGGAGGTTGCACCTCTCGGTCAACGAGATCCGGAGATAGTCATGGTGCCTATCGAAAGTATCGACGAGCAATGGGGACACACTGCCCTTCTCAGCGTCGATTTGGGCAATCCGTGCCTAGAATAGAGTAGAATACAAGGACAATGATTGGCATCGTGTCAGCGTTGAAGATGAAACTCTGCAAGCTTGATAGCAAAACTAACCTTTGCGCGCAGCTGGCGTTCTATGGGCACCGGAAAAGCTTGGCCTACTACAGCTGTCTTCAACCCACGTGCTGCGATGGTTGGCTTCCAGTTCCGCACAAACGGCATCGAACGCGTCGTAATCATCGCTGCCCGTGTACCTATCGCTTGTGAGAGTTCGAAACAAGCAGCATGAGCAAAAGATGTTGCCGTCAACTTCTGTGGTTGGTGGTTATAAACAGGCTCAGTCATGTCCCATTGGCTCTCGTGGACATGAATCATAATCAAGCGCCCGATAGCTCATCCTAGCGCTTAATGTTATCTCATGCAAAGGGTATACTTGTCAGTATCGACATCGTACTTAAGTAAGGAGTGCTGAATCATGCTGCGAGGAAGAGAGAGAAATAGAAGCTGCATTATACATGCTTAGCTACGTGGCTTGATCATTCGGACACTACACTGCCCGAACCAATACCTCATGTACGCGCCAAGGGGTAGGTGGGTTAACCAAACGCACAACTTCCAGTCTCACAACGTGTCCTAAACCGCAATGAGGCATGTCACTGGACCACAACGGCATTGTACATTCTCGTACGTTCTCCCCTGCATTCTGCGCATCCTTGCATAGCACAAGTTCTGTGGCACGGGTGCACTATCAAAGCCAATCAGAGAATTGTCAAGATAATCCTCCTGTATAGTCCGGAGCGCCCGCACTCACCTTCGTGAGACCGCCCGATAGCATTGACAGTCTACTGGCCCTCAAGATACGCTCAGTGTTGATGTCGACGACCCACACCATTTCAAGTGCGTTCGAAGCGTGTGGCTTACGCAGATCGTCGAAAAAGTCAAGTTGGATGAAGTCCCCCGGCTTCGCATCTGCGAAACAGTTCATTTGAGCAAAATTAGTTCCATTTACCGAAGGTGGCGGCTGCTTCTAGTGTCGGACTCACCTCCTGAGCTGTCGAAGTAAGTGTCTGACCGGTTATCAATGGCTTTAGAAGGCGGATGTTCAAGATAGTTTTGCGTCGTTTCGGGAGAAAGGAGGTCCCGGTTGTGCGTCTCGAGCTTGAGCATGTTACTTGCGCTGTCTGTCATGTGTTGTAAAGTTTCGGGTAATAGGGCGATATTGCTTTCCAGAATACAACGTGCATTGCGACACGCAGCTCGTGTCAGTACAGCGCGTCCTACATCAATATCTTCCGACGTGCGGACAAATGGAAAGCCGTCGTGCGAGCTTGAAATATCTCTAAACAAGATAAACTCCAAGTACTTTGTTGCTTGGAGCTGTTTGATGGTCAGTATATCATGCTGATCTGTGTTCCTCGAGGTTCACTCACAATATGTCTGTTATTCCGTTCATCTCCTTCAACACCCACAGTAAACGGCTGCCCACCACCAAGCTCAACACCTTGATCGAACCAAACTTCAGGCACACGATTGCTGAGGATCGTATAATAATTATCCGCCATCTTCATCTCCTCCTCCGACACGTTCAGCTGTTTCATCAGCTCTAAGAACTCGACAACTTCCGCGCGAGGCATGATTGCGCCATGACCGAGCCAGGCAAAGCCGGTGTGGATCGACTTGAGTGGTGCCGGTGACGCTTCGTTATGTACGAAGGTTTGGCGGAGGGAGGAGGATAGATGCTCGTGGGCTGGTAGAAGATGAATGGTGTGCGGACGTTGGCTTTGGCGTATACTCGCGTGAAGTGATTGGATCACTTCTGGAAGCACAATATAATCATCATCCTATGATTTATGGGAAGTAGAACGCAGACGTCAGTTGCCACCTTGTTTGTATAGCTTCTATATTGCTTACCTGTATAAAGCAATAAGGCGTGGACGATTGCGCACATGCGAGAAAACGAGCTTGGAAGTACAGGTTGGAAGGAGAGTTGTATATCCTGAGCTTAGATCGAGGACAAGGGCTATTAACGAAATCCTAAACAAGTAGCGTGGGCTGGCCTGTTCATATCTCGTGAGATGCATGAAAGCTTGAGACAAATCCGCACTTCAAAAGAGATCCTCTGAGGACTGTTGTTCCAAATGAAGACCTCGGAAATGACCCCATTTAGTACGGGAGAGCATAACAAGGACGCGATGCGTTGAACATTGGGAAAGCGAGACCAGTTCAAGATTACAGCAGTGGTGTCTGGTGCATTCGTCGCAATGTGTGGGTCACCCGTATAGCTCACTCGGTGATAGACCTATACAGATGAACGTAAGTCGCGTCCAACAGACGGAGCGATCGACATACCTTTCCACTGTCTACACTAGCTGCAGCTGGATCTTCAATGACATCTGCAGTTCTGTGATTTAGCCACTTTTGAGCGAACCAAATCAAAATTGGAAGCAATATAGTCAACAATCTCTGCCAACTGAGTCTTAGCATGGCTTAATCGTCGTTGCCTACAACGGTCAGCTTTCAGAAACAAGAAAGTGGAAGAGAGCAGTGAGCGAGCAACATGCCGCTTTAGCCGAGCATTCCCACGCTCGTTCCCCGCTTACGTCAACTTATGATGGCTGGGCCATAGAGCGGAGCAGCAACCTCGAACACACTGCGCTGTGACCAGGCCGCGACGAGGCCGCCTTCTCCTGACTTCCTCGTCGTCCACAACAACCATCTGACCACCACCTGACAACACGCGAATATTTAACTCTCTTGAATAACTAACTCACTCCTTACAAACGACCCAAGACCCAAGATGCTCGCTCGGCTCAGCACCAGGGCGCTCAAGCCATCCGTTATTGCCCAGTCCTCGAGGAGGGCAATTTCTGTTCAGGTGAGAGCGTCATCTGAGAGGTGGATGGATGACTGGTAGAGCTTGTGCTTAAAGCGAGTGTATTGTGCTGAAATTAGTCCATCCTGCATGGGTCTCCGGAGGCGCAGGCAGAGGGAGACGTGCAGATTCAGCAACACTCCAGGCTGGTCGCGCGTGGAAAGTACGTGCACGGGTTCGAAAGTAAGTTTGGCATGTCTCCCTCTGCGGCACACTCGGTGACGTGACGTTGGCAAATCAGTCCACAGGGTGAAGCCCAGTGAAGTGGATAACTACAAGAAGGCTGCGTACGTCCTTTGTTTCCAAGTTGGCGTAGATGTGGCACCCGGATACGCGTACTGACAATTGGTGTAGAACCGACTATTACGCGACGATCAAGGACGACCCGGAGCTGCATGTCAAGTTGTCTGGTAGCTGGGAGGTTGTGGTCGGGGAGCAAGACACGTTCAGTACGTCTCCTAATTGCGATGGTATTGCCCTATCACTGACTCTATTATGAAGTACACATATTGGAATATGAGAACTACGATGGATACGACAAGACTGTTGCCAAGATTCGTAACTCTGACGTGCGTACCTGTTTTACACATACACGTCTATGCTGTAATGGCTGATTGCTTTCTATGTCATTGTAGTATCAGAAGGCGTATCGCAAGATGATTCCGTACCTCAATTCCCGCGAGTCGCAGCTGGCCCAAGAATTCGCATTCTTCCCCACTGCACCTCCGCACACTGAAGGTGGTATATTCGAGCTCAGGAAGTACCAGCTCAAGCCTGGTGCTTTGCTTGAGTGGGAACACGCGTGGTGTGTACCATTTTGTGTTCGCCCCTGATATATGACTGATTACGCGTGTAGGCGAAAGGGTATCGAAGCCCGTAGACACTACGTGGAGCCTGTAGGAGCGTGGTTTTCACAAGTCGGCCGACTTCATCAAGTATACCACATGTGGCAATACGCGTACGTCTTATCGCCGCTCACCTTCGGCGAAGTGGTGTCTGACAATGATTGCGTTAGTGATTTGGCTACTCGTAAAGAGAAGCGCGAAGAAGCATGGAAGTTGGATGGCTGGTCGGAGACAGTCGCCAAGGTAAGTCTGACACAAATGGCATAACCTTGGCATTTGAGCTGACGACCCACTTGCACAGACGGCACACTTTTCAAAGTTCATGGATTCGCTGATCCTGGAGGCACTGCCCTACAGCCCGCTCAAGTAAAGGCAAAGACATCCAACAAGTAAAGGCAAAGACATCCAACAACAGTCCACATCTGCCGTCGGAGTAAATAAGCTTGGATCCCGGACTGTGCACTTCTTCTCGGAGTATACCCTCTCAACACTTATGTACGATAAGCATCAGTTTGTTTTCCGAATGGTTCTCGTATTGTTCGTTAGTTGTAGAGGCGAGTTATTGAGTGGGTCCACATGTTTCGGGTCATGTGAACGCTAGTATCAGAGTTATATGACGGACTCTGATGGTGGTGCGGAAGACGGACAGAAGCCGCCATGGGTCATTGATAACGACTTGGGAAGACTCCCGCGGGATGCTGGAGAATAGACACTGCATCCCCCGAAAGGTGTGGGATGGTGGCATGCAGCACTGAAGTTCGGGATGTGGTGTCCTGCTGAGACTGTTTCGGCAAATGTCCTGCGATTTTCTCGTAATTTTATCAGAGCATGGGGCGTGATTGTGTGCTCGTGATTGAGCTTAGGGGACCTGGCGGGTGCTCTGACAATCCGGAGGCGCGGCCGCCTAAATTCTGCGAGGGTGAACTCTGAGGTGAATTTGATGGGTTCATGGCGAAAATAACGAGCTCGTCGTCGAGAGCGGCGGCGAGGAGGGTTGAGGAGGCGGAGGGGGTGGTTGTGGGAAGGGGGCATGACGGGCCTGGGCGGATCGGCAGGGCGGATCTGGGGAAAGAAAACCACAACGATGGACCTCCTGCCACTGTCCGCACGCCCGGTTGGACCCACAGGACAACACCGTCAAATTCTGGCCGGCTTCACCTTCCACTCAACCCTCGTCATCCCCCCGCCCCCGCCCCGCCAGATGGCCTCCCTCAACAGCCTCCTCAACCCAGAAAGCACGCAGGAACGTGACTCCAGGTGAGCATTTGTCGGCTCGCACCAGTGAGCACCCCTGTAACCGACCGCCGTGTACCACCCAGGATGCAGCTCGTTCCAAATGGCAGCACGTCTCCTCCGCCTATAAACACGATGGCCTACGAACGTGCTGCTGCAGAGTCCAACTACTATGCGCAATCAGACATAATAATGCGTCCGCATGAGCCTCATCCAGACTGCCCAGATACCCTCGCCTGCCTGCCTGACACCAATGGGCGACCACAACACACGCTTCCAGTCATTCTACGATGTGCAATCCTCGGTAGCCCGAAGAAGCGTTTGACGATACGAGAGATTTATGCCGCGATGGAGAAAAAGTACCCTTATTACAAGACAGCAGGCCCAGCATGGAAGGTACGTTATCACTTTCTTTCTTATTTCTTCAAAAATATTTCATTATTTTCTCTCGTGTACATCACACAAACAACCTTATCGAGTCTCTCTGCGCAGCAATCTGTTCGACACCATCTGTCTCTCAATCGATTATTTGAACGACAACCACGACCGGCCACCGATCCTGGTTTCGGTTCGTATTGGACTGTTAACCTCGAGGCTCCCCCAGGAACTAAGCGCCCGAGGAAGCGCGGGCGCACGCAAAAGGACACGCCTCCGCAGCCCACTCCCGCACCGGACGTTGCAATACCGTATCACCCTGTTCAAGTGCGGCTGGATGAGCCTCAGCAGCGATTCGAGGCTCCTCCGATAGCGACACTCCGACCCGTTGACGCTTCGTCCTTCAAGACTTCGGCCATCCGGAACAGTCCCACGGACGATGACGACGACGACGAAATGGGTTATATGGGCTGGGGAGAGGGAGGACCAATAGTGATGTCCGATGACGAATACAACAGCGATGAACTTCATCATCATGCGTACCAATACCACCCGCCGCTCTCCGCGTCAAGCTCGAGCAGCGTTCCTACCCCTACATACAATCATAGCTCCCACACCCACACTAACCACCACAGTAACCACAGCCATGGTCCATCATCGGCTAGGCATGGGAACAGAAATGGCCTACATGGCGTCTTCTCGTCTTCTTCTTCCGCTGCGGCGCCTTATAATCACGCGCCGAGCTCTCAGCAGGACTCACTCGTCAAACAGCTGCAGCAGGAGATTGACAGCTTGAGGAGACAATCGGCCGACCAAGAGCATCTCACACTGCGTCTGTCAAACCAGCTTACAAGGGCGGAGACAGACGCAGCTAGGTCGAAACAAGCACTGAAAATGGCAGAGAGTAGGTTGGAGGACGAGACGAGGAGACGGGTCGAGGCTGAACGTGCGGCGGACGAGGAGGCGAGAGCCCGGCGGGTGGCTGAAGACCAACTAAGGACTTTGCAGCTACGCTCGAGTTTGCCCTCCCCACGATGACGGAAACGATTTCGGCTGCTTTGTGAGGACAACGTGGGACTTTATGGCCTCTTTCGAGGCGGGGTTTTGCAATGGTTTCTTTGATAGAGTGCACTTTGACATATACAGCACACACATATCCCCCATGGACATTCCGAGGTCGAGCTCTCTTTCTTCTCTTTCTGGCTCCATTCTTGCTTGCTCCTCACCTCGCTTTCTCTTTGGTTTCTGATGGGATGTTGGAACATTCGGTCTGTGTGCCGTCGCGCATGCTACATTGTTTCGTTCTGGGCTTGTACGAGTAGTCGCAGTACTTTACACACGGCTTGGAGTTTGATGACGGATGTGTATGGTCGTCAGAGACTATTGGCGTATAACTGTGAGACTCTAGCTCTCGAAGCGAGATCATGGGACAGATCAGGCGAAATACTTCGGATGATAGGAGGACGCGGTGTGGTGTCTAGACCATGCTAGGGCCGCAGATCCTCCGCTAATGAAAGCCTGCGGGAGCTTGGGCCAACGCCTGTAGGACACAAGGCGCGGAGATGATTGAATGTGTATCTATATAAGCATATATTGTTGACCGGAATTCCCGAGTCAAGAGAGCATGTTGGAAACGCTGTTGATAACCTTTCGTACCCTTGAACTCTCCCGAAGAACAGAATCCCAGGAGCAAACAACTCCGGGCCCGAGGTACCTATTGTATACAACGGGAGCCCATGCTTTCCCCGCTGGCCGATGTAATTCGTGGCAAATGAGAATTTTAATGTCAGAGGACCGTGCAGGCCGACATTGCTGGGGGACAACAGTCGGTGGACCACCACGGTGCCACAGGTTGCTGACATGATCGTCGCGGGAGGAATGGAACTAAAATGGCAAGTCACATAAACATAAGCAAACATACACTTTCGATTGCTCGGATGATGCCGATCAGCAAAAGTTAGCACAGACGCCCATTATTTCGTGCCTCCTTTATTTCCTCGGCCAATTTCCAGTCGACTACTTCAACCATGGCTGCTCCCTCACGGCCCAAGCTGAAAACAGCGTAGGTGAACAAATTCTTTCAACTTAGACTGCTGCTGACATACAAACTATAGGTTCAAAAAGTCCAGGGTTGTTGCGCCATTGTACACCGGAGGACCAGTCGCGGTAACACCAGATGGCAATAGACTCGTAACATGCGTAGGGGAGGAGGCAATTCTCACAGAGGTGCAGGAAGGCAGGGAGATATGTCGGTTTGTTGGGGTACGCCTATACGTCACTCAACTCTACAACCCTATTCTCACCACCAGCTTCTTAGGACACCGAGTCCATTACAGCAATGTGCATTTCGCCGTCAGGTTCCCACCTCATTCTATTCACCTCCGCCCTTGCCCTCCGGATATACGAGCTCCCAAAAGATAATACATCTATCTCGAGGCCTGTACAGCCGATCCGTGTTGTGTCGCGTGCACATGACGCACCTGTGCATGTCTGCCGAACAGACCCTACCTCGACCTACCTCGCTTCTGGTTCCGCAGACGGTGTCGTAAAAGTGTGGGACATCGCCCGTGGATATGTCACACATGTTCTGAAAGGGCATGGTGGTGTCGTCAGTGCTCTGGCGTTCGACTACCCGTTCGATCCGTCGTCTGTTGGAAGGGAGACAAGGATGCGATTGGTCACTGGCTGCGTGGACACGAAAATCCGGATATTCGACCTCTCTGCGGCAGCCTCTCGATCTGGCGCCGCAGCAAAACCTGAGGCGGTGTTGGAAGGGCACGTTTCTGTCCCACGAGGGTTGGACGTCTCTCGGGACGGAAAATGGCTGGTCAGTGGCGGCAGGGACTCGGTAGTCTTGGTCTGGGATATTTCCACCAAGACCGGGAGTGCTGCGGCTACCAAGAGCAGCAAGGCCAAGGGAAAGGAGAAGGATGGAGCGTTCCAATTGATCAAGACCATCCCGGTGTTAGAGCGTGTAGAAGCCGTTGGGCTGCTACGCCAAGATGACGACTTGGCTGGGGCCAGCTCGGATAACGCCAAACTCCACATCTATACCGGAGGTGAGAAGGGTGTCGTGAAAGTCTGGGACGCTCGGAAGGGCTCCGTATTGTACACTCTCGGAGAAGAGTTGGACAATCTGACGGAGGATCAGGAGGAGCAACGTCAGATTCTTGATGCATTGTAAGTGGAGTGTTACAATTCTTGACATAGCTAATTGATTTTTTTGTTCTTTAGGTATGTTCCATCAACCTCGACTGTTATCTCAGTACACGCCGATCAAAACATCCTCTTCCATTCCTTGTCTACTCGGTCATTGACGCGCCAACTCATTGGCTTCAACGATGAAATCGTCGATGTATCTCTCCTTTCACCATACCTCTCAACGCAGTCGGGCAGTTCGGCCAGTAAACTCACCGACACCCATGTCGCACTAGCGACGAACTCTTCTCTTATTCGGGTATATTCCACCAACACACTCGACGCTCGACTTCTGTCTGGTCACTCGGAAATCGTACTATGCTTGGATCACGGTGCACATGGTCGGGTCTTGGCGAGCGGCAGCAAAGACCGTTCAGCACGAATTTGGGCACCTATACCTCCATCATCCGAGACGACTCAGTCTGTGCCTGAGTGGGGCTGCGTCGCCCTTTGCGAGGGACACGCAGAGAGCGTCGGTGCCATCGCGCTTGCCCGTTCAACCTCCCCAGAAGATGCCTCAAACGACAAGTTGCGATTCATGTTCACTGGTAGCCAGGATCGAACTATCAAGATGTGGGACCTCTCTTCCGTACCACTCACCGCCACACCGGGATCTGAGCCGCAGAAGTGCAAAAGTCTGACGACACACAAGGCCCACGACAAGGACATCAACTCGCTCGACGTCGCACCGAACAACCGCCTGCTCGTCTCAGGTTCGCAAGACCGCACAGCCAAAGTCTGGGAGGTCGAGTATATCGTGTACGACAACGGCACCGTACGAGGGGAGATCAAGTTACTTGGCACGTGCAAAGGACACAAGCGGGGCGTATGGACTGTCAGATTTGGTCGAGCCGAGAGGGTGCTTGCAACTGGAAGCGGCGACAAGACCGTCAAGCTATGGAATCTGGACGACTTTACTTGTGTAAAGACGTTCGAGGGGCACACGAACTCGGTGTTAAGAGTCGATTTTATCAATGCCGGGATGCAGATGGTTAGTGCGGCGAGTGATGGACTGGTGAAATTGTGGAACGTTCGAGACGAATCGTGCGCTGCTACCATGAACAATCACGAAGACAAGGTGCGCATCATTCGTGTTTTCTCACAGTCACCGCATCTTGCTTGAACCATCTATCTCATTGGTGGAACATCATAGGTATGGGCCCTTGCCGTGACCTCCGATGAGAAAACTATCGTCTCTGGTGCAGCCGACTCTGTGGTCACATTCTGGCAGGATTGCACTGTAGAGCAAGAAGAAGAAAAGGAGGCAAAGCGCGCCGAGCTCGTGCTCAAGTACGTATTGCCGTCTTTTTAGTCCTATCACCGTTACTGACGTCCGCTTACCCCCTCGTCGTCGTCGTCTTCTCGGGCATCAAACCAAACAGAGAGCAGGACTTCCTCAACTACCTGTCGCTCCAGGACTACCGGAACGCCATCCTCCTCGCTCTCGCCATGGACCAGCCCGGGCGTCTCCACACCCTCTTCAAGAACCTCCCATCCTCCTCCGCGTCTTCACTACCCCTGGACGGTGATAACGATGACGTCCCACCAGCACGTTCCATCACAGGCCACCCAGCCGTCGACGAAGTGATCCGCACACTCGGAGGGACAGACCTCGCGAAGCTCCTGCGGTACGTCCGTGCGTGGAACGCCAACGCCAGGACAAGCGAGGTCGCCCAACGTGTCTTGCACGCCGTCGTCAAGCTTCGCGCGGCTGAGGACATATCCGCGGCCTTTGGCGAGGAGAATGGTGCCGTGAGTGTGTTCTCGGACCTGGCGTCTGCGGGCGAGGGTGCCGGTAATGAGGCGCCGGCGTTGTCGAAGGAGAGCAAGGGGGTGTCGGCTTTGAGGGAGCTTGTCGAGGCGCTCGTGCCGTACACCGAGCGTCATCTCAGTAGGATGGAGAAGCTCGTCCAGGAGAGCTACATAGTGGATTACTTGCTTGGTGAGATGGATGACGGACGGTTCGATGAGGAGGAGGAAGATGAAGAGGGCGCTGAAGAGTACGTGGGTATGGATGTTGACGCTACAGTCGGCGTCGCGGCATAATATACGAGAAAGTATAATGTATAATCATCTATCTATTAATTCGTCCTTGATTACAGAGTGAAGGAACTAGTCTAAGATATAGGTGCGTGGTCTGACATCTAAGCTCATACAATATGTTTAACCCGTCTAAACGATCTATGCAAATCTCACTGTTTCTCCAGGTCTACCCTCGGAAACCAGAACGACGGCCTGGGGAGAGAGGTGTCAGCATATGCTTGGCCCAAAGGTAAGTTTCAACCCATTGTACGCACATATTTTCCACTGATTTTCCAACCTTCTTCCTCCTTGTCGAGCTTAGAAGCAATGTCGTTCCCATCCTCTCCGAGTCCTACGACGACGTCACTCTTGATTGTTCTCATGCTGCAAACCTTTGGTGCACCAGCAGCAGACGCCATCGGTCCAATGGCCTCTTCGAATGGCGTGGATGCGGGCGCGGCGCAGTCGTACGTAAGCTATAGTGCGACCACGTGAATAACGTCAAACCATAGAAGGATACACAAGAGATTGTAGGACATACCTTTCGGTGGTTCAGGTCGCCCTTGAAGATGACCAGGTCCGAGTGCGACAAGTGCAAGAACAGATCCGGAGCCTCTGTATGCAGATCCCAGAAGGTGAAGCCAGTGCACCAGAACGGGTGCTGCTCGTAGATCCACTTGCCCTCTTGCTCATATCTCTGCAATACCATCAGCCGTTCATCGCAATTTCCAACGCGGACTATCTACACACCTTCCAACGCTGACCAAGTCTTTTCAGACTTTCACGTTCTGCATCACTGGCCTGAGGGAAGAGATATCCGTATACCATCGTGTTCAAGAGCCATTCCCAATCCTTTTTGGTCACGTCTGAAACAAACCACGGGTATCGCTTTCCATGGAACCGAACTTCGGAGACGAAACCGGCCTGAATTAGGAAGTCGGCTGCTCGGGTGTAAGTGCTAAGTCCTGCAAAATAAACTGCAGGCAGCTTACCATAAACACAGTCGCAGTATAGCTCAAATCCGGCGTTATCGAGCACAAAGTCGATACGTCCGCCTCGACCATCAATCCCTTTCTTTTTCAGATCTCGTACAATCTCACACAGCCTTGGCATGTGATTACCGAGGATATTCTTCTCAGTATCGTGCAAAGCATCACCACCAGTAGACTGTAGCGACTTGATCTGTTCCTCCGTCATGTCGATCAACAACGAGAGGTCGGTGGAGTTGCCCCAAAGGCAGACTTGATCAAGCGACAGAGTTCGGAGTTAGTGATCATTCACCCACGCCGAAAAAATATAACTCACTCTGTGAGAGCTCCAAGAACATGAGACGTTCCGCGTCGGTAATGTTCTTCTCGTTTCCTGCAAGCTGCACGGCATGCTGATAGGGTTCTGCGAATCGCAGAGACAGTTCGAAAACGGCGTCTGAGGAGCGAGCGAATGTATCGCACTAAGGATGACCTTAGCATCGCCATCATTCTAGCTGATCACGAAGTATACACGCACTTTTTGTCTAAAGAAGACATCGTAGTGTGCCCATTTCTTACTTACGGTGAAGCACTCCCTCAGACGGCGGTACTTGTACGCCTCTGCAAACAACCAAGTGGCGTTCATGAAATCTTTGCCTGTACCACACACGGGACATCAGGTGGGTTTGACACACAGATCAGAAACGTGTCGGCGACGTACCCAAGAACCACTTTGCGATCTCCTTGTTCCATAGCGCGACATCTGCTTCACCGTCATCGACTATGGGCCTGAGTTTTCCGTTACCCTCCATCTCTGCCTTGAGGGTCTGCATGCGTTGGACGCATGTAAGTAAATCAACAATTTCATCTTCGGAGGACAGGGCGTTCAGGGTACACAGAACGTCTTCGATAGCTTTTCCGAGGATGGTAGGTAGACGATGCCCCATAGTAGCGTTGGCAAACGAAAAGGTATGGTAACCACGGAAAGCGGGCCAAGGTGGGCAATCAGGATTGATCTGCACACAAAAAATCAATACTCATGTGAGGGTAAATACGCCAACCGACACTCACCGAGCCAGGTGTCCCGGGAAAAGTCATGGTGAAGTCCATCCTCTGCGGCAGATTCCTTAGGTTCAGCTGCTTTCTTGCAAAGTCGCCATCGAGACCGCCCCCAGGAATAGTGGCGGGTGCCCCCGTAGAAGACACCGAGGATATTGTGCGCAAAATGTCAGGGCGCGCGGACATGATGAGCAAGACAGAAAAGTCGACGTGGAGGTGGTGGTTGAAGTCGAAGGAGACGTATTCGGCGTCGCAACAGCTATATTCCGTTGGCTTTTATGGGCAGTGTCGGGGTCACGGACATGACGTAGGACGATGGGACAGTCGTTTGTCCGAAAACAGATCTGGCTGGGTTCTACGACACTTGCCATATCGGGAGAAATCCACCTGGAGATGACGACGCGTAGGACGCGCTTTTGCTGTCACTGCCGGGCTCTGCGGTGCATCGTCAGTGCTTGTGAAGCGAGCAACGCTGTGTTGTACATCTGCAAGGTACAGTAGTAATTCCATATGCATAATGTGCACAGACGACTGAAGAGGTTCGAACTTGCCGTTCGTGCCAGTGTTTGTAATTGATGGAAAATACAGTCTTCCAACTCCACCTCGGCAACATCGTACATATCCATGTCGTTTCTCGTTATCAGTTCAAGCACAAATCGTGACACAAGGATTAAGATATGAATGACTAAACCCTGTTTCTAATTTTGAAAGTGGGGACGAAGCGATCCAGACTCTCCAAGTGCGCCAACAATCGTTAGGATCACAAAGGTAAATACAGTGTACAGCGTTTGAATTTGGGGTGCCATCAGCATCGACCACAGCATGCCTGTGCTGAGAATCATCAGTTAATCTAACATGAGAAACCTAAAGTGTGTGAAACTCATGAATTGAACGCACAGTATCAGGCTATCAGCGCCAGTATTAATAGCGACGTTTATCCCGAGCAGCATTTGGCGCAGACTTGCAAGACGAGATTGGTTGTTTGGCTGTACGCAGTACACTCGTGATGAGGCAGGCCAACCTCATGTCTCTTATCTCAGCGGTAGATGGACATGGCGCAGTAATTCGTGAGAATAGCTGTGATTCATAACGATGGTAGGTGAGAACAGGCTAGGACATTGAACTTTAAGGGTGAGAACAGTACTTAACCTGGGTGCGATGCACTGAAGTCGTTAGTCTGGGCTGGCTCCCCATACTCTCTCTTCCTATTCCCGTCCTCGTGTCCTTCTGCGGGCTAAAAAGCAGCAAACTTCGTCAACTCGAAGGTGTGTCTGAGTCACCAAGTTTCTCCCAAAAGCTATAACGACGCGCTATCTTAGATGGAACCAGATACCGGCGCAGCACCCGCGACTCCTCCACCGATTACCCCCATTGTCCGCGGTTCCGAGCGGGAACGCGTGATCACACCGTATCGCGCTGATGCGTTTGAAAGAACGCTGCGAAGCCTGGGTCTCATTGATCGACATCCCAACCTTCCAAACCGTCTCCGTAACGGCTTTCCTATGGGGGATTTTGAGAAGCTCACCCGAACTTATACACCCAACAATCGCTTTCGAGATCCAAGGCACACCCAGTTTGTCCTTGAGTACATTGGGGAGCAGGTGCAGCTCCGCCGAATGTCGGGCCCCTACCCGCAGGCAAAAGTCGAAGAGATCTTGGGGGGTCCTTTCATGTCGGCTCCCTTAGCGGTAATCGACAAGGCTGGATCCCCCGGTAAGTTTCGACTCATTCAGGACTGTTCCTACAAGAACGCAGACGGATTTTCGATGAACGACTTCATTAATCCTGAAAACTTCCCGACCACATGGGGCACTGCGTCCGATGTTGCACAAATTGTAAGTAACGTGTTCTGCTGGAATAAGTACATCGCGTAAAGGAGTACTTACTGTCCTGACGGCTTCTTGCAGGTCGCGACAGCACCTCGCGGAGCTCAGGCTGCGTCGCTCGATATCGACTCCGCGTATCGAAACATCCCCATTCGCGCCGATAACAAACCATTTCTGGTCATTCAGGGTCGTCCCGGGGAGTTTTATATCGACCATGTCTGCCCGTTCGGGCCGAGGTCTGGTCCCGGATTACAAGGCCAGGTCATGGATGCCATCGTCGATATCTTGACGAGGTCAGGGCTCGGCGAGTTCAAGAAATGGGTCGACGACCTCGTCAGCTTCCGGGTGCCGTACGGACGTAACTGGTTAGGCAGTTTCTTGTACGCCTACGATATCGAAGATATCTTCCGTGTCACCAAACCCCTCGGTGTACCGTGGAAGCCTGGGAAGTGCTTCCGGTATGCGTCCTCGGTCGTCTACGTGGGTTTCTTATGGAACCTGAGAAATCGCTCTGTCTCTCTACCGGAAAAGAAGCGCACTAGTGCTTTGGCGGTGGTCAGCGCGTTCTACGGCAAGGCCAGCCGCGGGAAGGTAACACTGCGAGAGACGACAGCTGTCTCAGGCTTACTTTCGCATGTCACATTCGTGTATATCGCGGGAAGGGCGTACCTCACAAGCATCTATGCCTTCATCTCTGCATTTTCAGACCCTCCCAAGTCTCGTGTTCCGCAGTCGCCGCCACAGCAGGTGCTGGAGGACCTCAAATGGTGGCTCGATATTCTCCAGAAGCCTGGTTTCTCCAAGCCGTTGACGCCGCGCCAGCGGTGCGATCCCAGCGTGTGGGTCGATGCCGCCACCTCCTGGGGTATAGGCATCACAATTGGAGGGCGGTGGGCGGCGTGGAAGTTGACGGGTGATTGGAAGAAGAACGGGCGAGATATTATGTGGGCTGAAATGATCGCCCTCGAGGTTGCATGCTTATACCTTGAGGTGCTGGGTTACAAGGACGCCGACATCCTCGTCCATAGCGATAATGTCGGCGTCATTGCCGCCTTCCTCAAAGGGTGGAGTAAGGACCCCCAGGCGAGCCTCTCCATCGGACGAGCAGGGCTGGTTTGCATGACCAACAACTTCAAGCTCGACCTCGAGTGTGTGAAGTCGGAGGACAACCGCGCGGATAACCTTTCGCGTGGCGTCATCCCGCCCAATGCCACTCGGCGTCTCCCTGATTTACCTCCGTCGAAAGTGCCACCGGGCATTCGCAGCTTCCTCACTTGTGTATAACTTGAAGGTTGTAAGTTTGATGTGCGATAGGGATCCGTAATAGGTATGCACGCCAATGTATCAAATCAAGTTTGCGTACTAGATCGCGCCCTATGTACTATACTGTTGCCTGTTGTCAATATCGGTGTACTTGTAAAGTCTTCCGTCCAGACTGCATGATGTATTCTTGTCTTGTGTGTTCGCATATATGGTTTATGGTATGTTCCATTATGGTATGCGCTATAGGTCTTGTGTGGGCACGCACGCATGATTCAGTGATACGAGTGAATGGGAGGTAAAGTTCAAGTATCTGATGCGTTCACTGTCAAACTTGTCCAAGTTGCGACGTAAAGGCGGCGGCCTTACTTAGAATTCTGCCTTGGAATTGCTATGCGCACTTACACACGAGTTTCTTTAATGGACAAAATCGCTATTCCAGAGTGCAGTGCGAAGTTCGAGGAGTTTGGGCTCCTCATTCGTGTTTTTGTGATTCTGATAGAAAATACTAGATAGCACCGTAAAACGCTCTGCTTGTGCGTCACCTAACTCACAGTCTACCCCCGGTGAGAATCATCACTTAATCCAACGTAAGAAACCTAGAAAGCGTGTGAGCTGATAGATTGAATCAGTAGAAATCAACGCAAGGATTACAGCAATGCTCGTCCTGGACACCGTTTGGCGCAGACCCGCAAGACGAATTTGGCTACGCAGCTCAGAATCTACGCGGGAAGCTCCCATGGGGGTCTAATGTCTATTATCGTAGCGTTAGCCTGGACGATATGGCGAATTGATACGTGAGAGTGAGAGTGACTGTGACCCATAGACGACAATAGGTGAGAACGAGTTGGAGGGTCAAACTTTGATAGTGAGAGTAGTAGTATTAGACTGAGTGCGACGTACCTATTACTGCGGGCTGGCTCCTCATACTTTCCCCCATCAACCTCCCGTTCTGTTACCCGGGAAAGTAGCAAACTTGATATTCTGTCGAGGTACGCCGCCTAAGCACCCCTTGAGTCTCCAACACAGACCTCGATGACACTTGTTTAGGCTAGTAGATGGACCCGGAAACAGGCGCAGCACCGGTCAAACCGCCTGTCATCACTCCCTTGGTGGGCGGGGATTCCGAGCGGAACCGCATAATTACGCCATATAGGGCTGATGCGTTCGAGAGATCCCTAGTCAAGCTAGGTCTGATTGACAAACATAAGCATCTTCCCAGCCGTCTTCGCAACGGCTTCCCTATAGGCGAGTTCGACACACTCACCAGGTCTTATACTCCCAACAACTACTTCCGAGATCCCAAGCACCTCGACTTCGCCCTGGAGTACGTTCAAGAGCAAGTGGCGCTCGGTCGAATGACTGGACCATATACGCAGTCCCAGGTCGAGGAGGTCCTTGGAGGTCCTTTCAAGTCGGCTCCTCTGTCGGCCATCGACAAAGCCGGCTCTCCTGGCAAGCTCCGTTTGATACAGAACTGTTCGTTCAAACACGAGGACGGCGTCTCCATGAACGACTTCATCGATCCTGAGGAATACCCAACGACGTGGGGTACTGCGTCTGAAGTTGCGCAAATTGTGAGTACCGATGGCATGGTGGTTATATCAGATTGAAGCTCATGTATTCTTGCAGGTGGCAACTGCACCTCCTGGTGCTCAGGCCGCGTCCCTCGACATCGACTCCGCATATCGAAACATCCCTATTCTCCCCGATCATAAGCCATGGCTCGTTGTTCAAGTTCGCCCTGAGGAGTTTTACATTGACCATGTCTGTCCGTTTGGGCCAAGATCGGGTCCTGGACTACAGGGCCAGGTTATGGACGCGATCGTCGACATTCTGACCAAGTCGCGTTTTGGGGACATCAAGAAATGGGTTGACGACGTCGTCACCTTCCGATTCCCTAATGGATGCAATTGGCTCGGGAGGTGGGTGTACCCATACGACATCGAGGATCTCTTCTATGTCACAAGGCCACTGGGTGTGCCTTGGAAGCCCGGGAAGTGCTTCCGTTACGCATTTCTGGTCGTCTACGTAGGTTTCTTATGGAACCTGAAGAAACGCTGCGTCTCGCTCCCTCAGAAAAAGCGTGAGAGGACTCTGGCAACCATCAACGCATTCTATGACAAGGCCAGCGCAGGTAAAGTATCACTGCGAGACACAAAATGTGTCGCAGGGATACTTTCGCACGTCACGTTCGTATACACAGCAGGAAGGGCTCAACTCACCCACATCTACTCATTCATATCCTCGTTCAACCGGAACCCACCCAAGTCTTGTGCTCCTCAGCCGCCGCCGCCGCTGGTGCTGAAGGAACTGCAATGGTGGCGCGAGATCCTCCAGCGAACTGGCTTCGCTAGATCGTTGACGCCACGCCGGCCTTGCGATCCCAGCGTGTGGGTCGACGCGTCCACCTCGTGGGGAATAGGTGTCACGATAGGAGGGCAGTGGGCGGCGTGGAAGCTCATCGATGATTGGCAGAAAAATGGACGCGATATCTTCTGGGTCGAGATGATCGGCCTCGAACTTGCATGCTTGTATCTCGAGGTGCAGGGTTACAAGGACGTCGACATCGTCGTCCATAGCGACAATGTCGGCGTCATTGCCGCCTTCGACAAGGGCTGGAGCAAAAATCCACAGGCTAACCTCTCGATCAGTCGCGCTGGGCTCGTCTGCACGTCTCGAAACTTCAAGCTCTCCCTCGAGTATGTGAAGTCCGAGGACAATCGCGCGGATAACCTTTCGCGTGGCGTCATCCCGCCCAATGGCACTCGACGCCTCCCCGATTTACCTTCGTCGAAAGTGCCACCGGGCATTCGCCACTTCCTTACTTGTATCTAAGGTTGGCAAAGTCATAAGTAGCCAATGTGACGTGCGACGTGGATCAGTAATAGATAGGCATGCCAATGTATCAAATCAAGTTTGCGTACCTGGTCGCACCCATGTACTATACCGAAGTTGACTGTGATCGATATTGTACTTGTATCTCCCGTCCGGACTACGTGATGTATTCGTATCTTGTACGTTCCCATACGTGTTTTGATGTTATGTTTCATATCCGAGATCTTGCGGAGAATGTGCGGTTTATTGATATGTATGAACGCTGACGAAGTTCGTGTTTCCACCTTGCTTAAGTAGTGACTTAGGATGCCCTACCTAGAATCCTGCCTTTAAATTGCTACTTGCATTGACACACGAGTCTCTCTCCAATTAGATTGCAACAAGATATGTACAAGAAAAACTGAAGCACGTAACAGTACTATCCGCGGCCGAGACTTTCCGATCATACGTTGCGTGGTAGCAAGTAATACAATGCTCGAGCTAAGGAGGCATAAAAGTCTGGACCACAAAAGACAGTTAACATATCTCTGTGACTGTAGTAATGCAGTTTAAAAGAAGACAAGAACCTTATCACTGCCGTCCTACTATGATCTCTTGATAATACTCTTCACAGTCGGCATGCCCACAGTGAAAGCGATAGGGACGGATACCACAGTATTCTAACACCAGCTGAAAGTCCATCAACTCGTATGCCACACAAGACTTCATGTCTACGTCGGTGTCAGGAGGATTAAGGCGGAAAGTCAGGGAGTGAACGGTGTCATTGTACCGACAAAGCACGTCTCGCATCTCCGACCAGGGAAGACGGTGGGGATCATTGCAAGGCGTATAGTCGGTGGGAAGATCAATTGTGAGGTGGCGCAGGCTATCAACTTGTAAATGCGATAGGAAATCAACTGAGAATCGCCATGCTTGGTAAGGGTCGAGCCATGATGTGTCCCTCGTCCCGGTTTCATGAATTTTGTATGGGAGCCCGCATGACACCTCCAGGTTCTCGAGGGAGGCACATGTTATGATCCTTTGCCAAATTTGTGAGGCGGACGTCGCTATTTCTTGTGGCGCTTTACTATCTGTCAATGAAAGCATAGATGATGAGTGAACAGCGACTTACCGCGACGTTCATCGTCCATCTTCCACCACTCTAAACCTTGCACGACTCTGATACAGAGTGTTGTAAGGATGGAGCCCACAGAGTCAAGTAGCTCCTTCAGCAGCAGCATGGTTCCGAGAGAAGGACTAGTAATCACGAGTGATAGCGATAGAAGGCACTGCCAGTGGGAGGCAGTTATGGAAAAGGACGCGTAGATGCCATGGCCAAGGAATAAGTTGTGACATCGTAATCTTCTCCGTATCCACTGGAATAACCTCGAGAGACCATCAGCAATACTCTTTTCCGCGTCCTCCACCCGAATACGCCATATTTTAAGATTGTCGCTTTGACGTATTATGAACTCGCCAACCCTGGTGAAGAGCGCAAGGAGATCCAAAAGATGGTCTTTCCCGAGCGTAGAGACATCCAAGTCAGCAATATTGAGCTTATCTAGCGTAAGCGGGGTTTGCAATTGTAGCCTATGCACGTTAGATGCTTTGTAGAGTCGAACATCTCGTAAATCAAGAGATTTTAATTGAGGAAAGTGCCCCAAAAGGGAGCTCATCGCCAAGATATCAACGTTCAGTTTCTTCACCACGAGTTCATGTACACATGTCGCGATGCGAGGGGTAATGGCGAAGAACCGTAGATGTGCGTCCAAGGGGTGAACGTGGATGATTATCTTCTTGAACAAATATGGAAGGACAGCATCGCGCCATTGCTGACAAACTAGAGATATCGCATGCCAACACCGCAGTCCGGGTCGGTCATGTTCTTTGAATATGAGGTCCAGTAGTTCGTTTGGCAGTGGGACAGCTCGGTGTGCAGCGTACGTCTCCAGATCTGTTGTCGCTGTCAGGAGTGGGAGAGACTCGGAGGAGGGCGGAGTAATCATCCTGAGCATAGTTAGTAATAAGTTGCAGAAACGTGCGTTACCCATTGGCTGTGAAAGAAATGATACGCACTTTGAAGAGTGTCGTCGTGGTGACTGGCCTGTGGTCGCGGTGCGCATGCAACCTTGCAGTAGTGGCTATCGAGGCGCCAGACACAGTAACTTTAACTCGCACCACCAGCTACAATAATCAATCACTTTCCCTCATGACCCGCAACAATACATGGTTATTGCAAACACCCTTTAGCGACTTTGTAGGCGATGACCCGGGCATAACCAACGTCGATTGCGTATATTCAACGAGCAATATCGAGGTTCAAGCAGTTCCAGGAAGTTTGATCCAGGTCTCCGATACATGTCGCAAATCTCTCGCACAGAATTGAAGACAAGACATAGCCAATCATGATGGATACCAATCGTCTGGGTACAGCTGTCGCTGTTGCAGCTACCCTTCTCGGAGGTGGGATATATGACGAAATAGACTTCAATAGTGCCTACAACGAAGTTAGTATGTAACATAATCCTACTTGGAACGACGCGACGCAGGTGTATTAAACGACCCCTCAAGTTTGCAGTCTACTGTCGGATGTGGAATATGAGCACAAAAGTACGTACTCTTTGATACCTTTGCGTTTTGCCTGCTCTGAGGATACAAGTTTTTTCTAGATCCTTGTCGATGTCACTAACGCACAGCTTGGAGGTTGAAAACGTGTGTTGAAAAGGTTCGGATGGGTATTGCATGTAGTAGGTACTAGTTCGTAACATTGCTGAGTGGTTCATGAACTTGAATATATTCACCTGACTATGTAGGACTTGCAAAACATCTGAATGGGTCGATCTCTGTGACGAAGGGAGAACCGTATTCTACGGAGCCTTCGTAGTGTTCGCGTACGGCTTGCGCCCCTAGTTATTGTCGCGGTGGCATTAGCAGTGACACTCGAAATATAGTTTGCGTCTATGCGAAAGCCGATTACTTATCCCTGTATAATCTAGATATGTCACTCACCCACGAGAAGGATATTCTCTGGCCAAGCTTCTCTTCTTTGATGATTGGGACTAGGGCTCTGTGGGAGAGAACAAACGGTGGATAACTACATTGGTGAAAGGTGAAGCAACGGAAAACATGGATGACCATACCGAGAACATGTTCGTGGAAGGCGAAGAGGGGATGTGAGACGGTAGAAGGCTTGAAACAAAGAGACTGCGTTAATGCCGCCCAAGAAGTGAGAGGGCGGATGAGTGGTGAGAGGGCATAAGGATAGCCGATAAAAGGTGGGAACGGTTGACGTTGAACTCTAAGTCTGAGCTATATACAGGTTGAGAACAGAGCACTGATGCCCTCGCAGCTGGTCCCTCCCCCCTTTGTGCATCTGCCTTACTCGTACCATACACTCTCCTCTCTGTTTGACACTGTACAACTCTGAAATCCTATCGTAACGGTGGAGATCAGTACGTTGTTGATATCTGCAATCCTGCTTCAATAACCTCACCTCCATACCATAGATGGAACCACATCCAGAAACGCTCGCACCCGCGGTGGTACCTCCAGTCATTGCCCCCGTGGAGACGTATAACGGCTCTGTAAAAAACCGCATCATCACACCCTACCGTGCCGATCGCTTCGAGTCCATTCTGCGGCAGCTAGGACTTTGGACGCAATATTCCGACCTTCCTCATCGCTTGCGTACCGGCTTCTTAATTGGCGAATTTGACCCTCTCACAAGAACTCATACTCCTCGCAATCACTTGCACCGTCCAGAGCAGCTCAAGTTCGTCTCGGAGTACGTTCGAGAGCAGGTACAACTTCGTCGCATGTCAGGGCCGTACACGCAGGCTCAGGTCGAGTCATTTCTCGGCGGTCCATTCATGTCTTCTCCAATCTTCTTGATTCCTAAAGCAGGGTCTCCTGGAAAGTTCCGTCTCATCCAGGACTGTTCTTTCAAGAACAAAGACGGATTCTCCGTGAACGACTTCATTGACTCCGACAAATTCCCCACTAGGTGGAATACCGCATTGGAAGTTGCTCAAATTGTGAGTTTTGTTCATTTTGTGGAGACCACAACTGCTCTACAATTCATCGTCATTGGCTTTGGCCATTCATCGCGGATGAGAAAATGCCGAGAGGAGACTACCTACCGGTGTACTCTGTTACTATCTCATGATTATCCTACCTTTTGCCATTGCGAACTGATATTTCCAACAGGTTGCGACTGCGCCAGCTGGCGCTCAGGCTGCATCTCTGGACATCGACTCCGCATACAGAAACATACCCGTACACCCCGACCACAAACCTTTCCTTGTTCTGCAAGTTCAACCTGGAGAATTCTTCATAGACCATACGTGCCCGTTCGGGCCAGCTTCTGGACCAGGTCTGCAGGCACAAATCATGGACGCCATCATCGACATCCTGGTCAAATCGGACTATGGGGATATCAAGGCATGGGTGGACGATATTGTAAGCTTTCGATACCCAACCGGGCGTGACTGGCGCGGCGAGTGGACGTACCGCTACGATGTCGAGGACATTTTCCGTGTTACCCAACAACTAGGCATTCCCTGGAAGCGCGGAAAATGTTTTCGATATGCGTATCGTGTCGTGTATCTTGGCTACCTCTGGAACCTCGAAAAACGATGTGTCTCGCTACCACGGGAAAAACGCGAAGGCTATCTGGCAACACTTAACGCCTTTCTGGACAAGGCTCGCGTCGGCTCTGTTTCCCTGCAAGACGCGATGAGTATCACGGGAACCCTCTCGTATCTGACGTTTGTATACGCCTCGGGGAAGGCCTATCTCAAAGGCTTGTCCGCGTTCGTCGCCTCTTTCGCCGACCCTCCCGCCCCTCCCGCCCCTCAGCTCCTTACGCAGTCGTCATTGTCGGATCTGGCTTGGTGGCGTAACATCCTCCAGCAACCCACTTTTGTCAGACAGCTGAAACCACGCGCGAAGCGTGATCCTGGTGTTTGGGTCGACGCTTCGAGTGGCTGGGGGATCGGTATCATCATCGGGCAAAGGTGGGCCGCGTGGAAACTGAACGCCAATTGGAAGGAGAACGATAGAGACATCGGGTGGGCGGAAATGGTCGCATTGGAGCTCGGCTGCATGTATCTCGATGCTCTCGGGTACGAGAACGTCGATATTGTCGTTCACTGCGACAATACTGGTGTAATCGGTGCCTTCCTGAAGGGCAGTAGCAGGAACTTCCAGGTCAATCTCTCTATCCGCAGGGTAGCACTTTTTTGCACGTCCTCCAACTTTGCTCTTCTCCCCGAATATGTGAAGTCGGAGGATAATCGTGCAGACAGTCTCTCCCGCGGCATCATCCCGTCAAACGGCGCCCCTCGCCTTCCTGACTTGCCTTCCCTCCCAAGGCAGCTACGCAAATACTTGACCAGAGCCTAATTTGCGCGAGAGCGTCCATAAGGTAGGTAGTATAGCTCACAAAGAATCAAATGCTGTGTACTCCAACCCTGAGATCATTTGTGTATACGTTCTTGATTTCATCCTGTACTATATCCTTTGCTTGTTTATGTATTTTCCTTGTCTTCTCGCCTTCTCGCAGCAGTCCGTAGTACTTACCGGGCCTACCAGTCGCCCATTCTTTCAGATTGTACTACCACATGAATTTCCCATCAATTACGTCCGCACACGTTTGTTGTCGTAACAATATGTTTCCTCGATCCCGTGCATACTATTGACCGGTGACTTCTTCCGGAAGTTCCGCTACGCTCACTACAACCTGTTCATTGCTCACTTCCATGGCCACATCGGGCACCTCCGTAGTGGTGGGCTCTCTTAAACGGGCGATTTTGGCTTTTCGGCGGTTGGCGAGGACAGATGAAGCCTCCGGGTCGTCATATACTTTGATGGTGTTTAGAATGAACCCTCCTGTGCCTGAGGTATTCATAGTCGGGTGCGTTCGTCCGGGGAGGACCTAGTCGTGAGGGACATCATCAGGTCCATGGCGTTCTACATATACGACGATGCTTACCTGGTATTTTCTGAGGAAGCCTTCAGTAAGCGATGTCCCAAGGTACTGCGGCAGATCTCGAAGCTTGCAATATAGATCTGAGAGGACCTGTGCGAGTGACATGAGCGTCATGAGACTATCATCATTCGCGAAATGCGCATACTTGAACCTGCGGGCTGTGTACCACTATCGAAGCAGACCCGCCTAGATATGGTGAAAGCCGTTCGATTATGGACCAGGGCTCGTACTGGCTCGCGATGAGTAGGCTAGCCAGTTCTATAAGTGCTGAATCAACGACTTGAACGAGGCAGGTACGCACCCATCGAATTCTCCGGCGAATAGCTCATCACGGTTTTGGTAGAGGGTATCGATCGCGGCTTTTCGTTTGTTCAGCCGAGATCGTTGACCTTCTGACTTAAATTCTCCTGTCGGAGGTTCTGCCGATGGTAATACTATTCATCGCATACGCCGTCAGCTGCCATCAGGATCAAGGAAGTCGTGCATACTCGGTGTGTAGTCTTCGTCACCAGTAGCCCAGTTCAGCGTCGACATAAGCGAAGTGTACTCCTTTGGGAAGTTCATCTGGGAGAGACAAGGGTATGCCGGTGGGGAGTCGATGTCACAGAGTGTGATCAGTCTTCCTTTGCCTATAAGGCCTTCAGCGTGAGCATTTCAAGATGTTTGGCGCATACATACCGCCTAGTCGCTGCAAAATGCCAGCGACGACAATACCTGATGCATCGTCAACAGCCAAATATCTTCCTCCGGGTCTTATGCTACCCAGGTTGAGAATTTGTGACAGAGTGTCTGGTCGGATGTCTCGAAGGCGATCGTGGTCTTTATTGAACCAGTAGTCACAGACATTGAATAACGTGGGAATGACGGTTGTGAAACCTTTTGAGTACCTATGTGCAAGACGTTTTGTGAGTACATGGTTGCACGGCCAGATCATCATATTCACTTTGCCTCTTTACGTTTTTTGTACTTCTCCTTGCTATACTCTGTCTTCAGCTGGAAATTAGCATGCTGCTCGATTTGCTTTTGTATAATTTCCTGCAAGAAAATCAGCTCTGATGTACATAAGCAAATTCGATACCCACAGAAGCGTGTATTCCCGAGTTTTTGAGCTCTTCTATCTCCTTTATAGTGAGTGGTTGTACAGCGTCGCCGTCATTGATGAGCTCGTTAGTTGCATCCGTGTCCTCTACAGACAGCCGTTTTCGTTTTTAGTCAAAACAACATCATTGTAAGCTATCATACCTACTTCCACAATCGTGCGGGGAGGAACAACCTTGAGACCGCGGTCCACAATGTCGTATGACAAGCCGTAAGGCTGCCCGACCAAATCGTTGACTTTGAACGAGCCATATTTGCCCAGACTCACAGTCCTAGTCACGAGTCATAAAGGTATACTCCTGGTGTACATTAACATAGTTACCCGTTCTTTTCCAGCTTATGGGTGCGGGTTTCTCCATTGGGCAATTTTAGGAGGACTGTATGGCCAGCTTCGATAACTTCGACGCCTGTGGAGGGGATATTTGACGGTCCCGCGTCTGCATCCATCTGGGAGCATATTTTGTTTCCAAAGTCAGAGAAATGAAGGGCTCGTTCGAGACTTACCGTCGGCTTACAGAGTCTTAAGAACTTGAATACTGTGGTAGCAGGTTAGAATTCGGAGCCATCAATTTCTCGATACTTTGTGGCGTCCAAGTGATCTGAGATCCTCCCACGTGGCACGCACGCGTAACTGATCGACGAACCAGGCCAATTGAACCGAACTTCAAGTTGAATGTTTACTACGACCGTCAGTGAGCAGCTTGTATGGCATTCACCATCGAGGTCTGCGTGGACTCAGTCGAGTCGGCAGTAGCGTAAGTTGAGCATTCTTTCAATCGTATTAGTGACCATATTGCCCACTATAACGTTAGAGCAGTTCGAGGTGGTGCAGATCGACTCGAGTTATGTGGCAATCTAGGTTTGGGGGGAGGTACTACACCCAGCATGGGCTTGTTCAGGCTCATCAAGCGGGCTTGCCCAACGGCGCGCATGATGGTCATGATTAGACCACGGACTGGTGACTTTCACTATACGCTCTGGGAAGTCGATACTATGGTGGAGGACATCCGCGCCTTCAAGGCCGCGGGTGCGCACGGCGTGGTGTTTGGTGCATTGGACGCACTCGGGAAGGTTGATGTCAAGACCACTTCTCGGTATGTTTTGATGTGCCGTCATATATGTGGCGTGAAGCTGAGACCAACTTTCAAAGCCTGACGAGAGAAGCCTTGCCGATGGAAGGTGAGCGCAAGCGCCCAGCTTTCGCTATACTCGCATCCAACGTCGCATAGTTTGTTTCCACAGAGCATTCGATATGACAGATGATGCTATTGATGGTAATATCCTCTTGTTTGCCACTTCCACTATGTCGTCCTTACGTCGAACTCAAGCTTTTACCAGAATATCTCAAATATCCGGAGTGACGAGGATTCTCACAAGGTAATGCGATCAGTGAGGCTTTATGTATATGTATTGATATATATCTCAGTGGTCTAGGACAGAAATCGGTTACTCCAGAATCCTTGGAAGTGATCAAAACCCTGCTGGAGCACGCCGCGACAGTCGAGACCGAAGGGAGCTTGACTATACTTCCAGGATCCGGCATCAATCCAGCGACGGTGCAAGATATTCTATCAGCACTACTTCCTCACGGTCTTAAGGAGATACACCTTAGTGCCGGTTCCTGGATACCAAGTGCCATGCGCTTCCGAAAGAAAGACATGGGAATGGGCGTCGGAGGAGCAGGTGAATGGGGAATATGGAGAACAAGTCAGAGTGTCGTGCGTTCAGTTCGTGAAATCGTCGATGAGGCTGTGCCACCCCAGGATGAAGCCGATCAACCTGAACCAGCGACGTCAGAGGAGCCTCCAGTAGACGAGGCTGGTCCCAGTGAAGACACGCCTCCTGAGGAACCCGTCGCTCCTGAGCCAGAAGAAGAGGCGGAGGCTGCGCCAGAAGAGCAGCCAGATGCAGAAGTTGAAGAGCAGCCAGCTGCAGAGGTTGAAGAGCAACCAGATGCAGAAGCTGAAGAGCAGCCCGTGGACACAGCTGAGGAAGGAGATGAACATGGTGCAGCGAGTGGTGACGACGACGAGGTGCAAGTTACTGTAGACGAACCGAACGCGGACGAGCAATCAGAGACACCAAGTTGACGATGCTATCTAGTATGCGCAACATATAACATATATTAGGCGTACAAGTTAGAAGTCCTGATGATAGTACAATTCTGGAGGCGAGTCCATCTCATGGAGAATCGCTTATCCTCCTCGACAGCCTCTTCCTATTCTTCTCCAATCCATTCTTGATTAGGTTCAACTGCAACCATCTAGCTCCACAACTCTTTTTCAACGTGTGTAACAGTTGATCCTCCAACTTGAAATTGATCAGGGTATCGAGGTCTTGCAGAGTCGATATTCCCATGTCGTCGAAGTAGACGCTGTAGGTCTCACAGTGACGTCGATCGAGACCACATTTCTCGAGGAAACGGCGGATCGACTGGGAGTGTGATTTGTGCTTCACTTCGCGAGCACAGTTTAACGGGTCGACGGCGGATCCGGTGTAGCTCGTATGGCAGGTATTGCTATCAGCGGCACTACTCGAGCTATCCGAAGGCTCTGGTGATGGAGAATCGGGCGGTTGCTGCCCTTTGTATCTGATGGCCCACTCATAGGGGCTGCAGTTCCAGTCGATTTCATAATTCGCGGGGGCCCGATACTCGTGGCTGGCGGCTGGGGTGATTTCCTTGTCCCAATCGATCTGAGACCGAGACGCTTCGCTTGTGTCGCATTCTTTATGTGGGACTAGTACTGGAGATGATGGTGTCCTCTCGGAGACCCTGCCACTGGCTGTGGCTCTGACAGATTCTATTACATATGATGAGGTGAGTAAGACGGGTGGTGGGCCACTTTAGACTCACCTTGTTCTGTGAAGGATTCATGGGTAGCAAGGCTCCTTTGAATGGCAAGACGAGGATCCTTCGTGGGAGAAGGGTAGCGCAATTGTAAGTTATGAGAAGAGATCGACTTCTGACTCGATGATGGCTCCAGTTCAAACATATCTTCAAGCGTTGGCTTTCGTATAGCTTTCACAGGAGATGGCGTGGACATTTCCGTCTTCTTTGGTAAGTCTGAGATCTCTGCAGAAGTCTGCTCACGTTTGCACGTCACATTGACGTCCGAGTCGTGAGATAGATACGAGTGCCCTGTCGATCCAATTCGACGTAGTATGGGTATGGCCGTGCTACCACTGGTGCCGACCGATGTCTTGTTGCTTGTGTCGTATTTAACATAATGCCTAACGTGACCGCCTTAGTGAACCTGACCCGGGGACAGCGATGAACTCGAGGGCTAAACTCACATGACGAGAATCTATGCACTATCTTCCTCTGTTAGTTTTGTAGGGGGTTGCTGAAGAACCTGAAAAGTGACTTGTGAGCACACAACTTTATAGGCTATATATCCCAGAGCATGGCTACCACGTGCTGCAGGGACAAAGAACTTGGCCAAAGGCCTAAATTCTGGATTTATGGCCATAAGCGAAGATTTGGATGGCCGCGCAGCAGTAGGTACATGTACTGCTGCATTAATCACGTCGCTTGGGACAAAGGACCTTTCGCGGTCGGGCGGGGCTCACAAAATGGCTCGGAGCGGCCATCGGACCCTGAGTTCGCCGCCCCTGGTAGTGGCCCGACATGGCCCATGCACAACGTGTTTCTCAAACAGCGGGGCTACTGGCAGAGAATATGGTGTCAGCGGCATGGAACATGCGTGTAGTATTCTTGAGGAGCAATTACCGAGCGGATTAGTGGCCGAGTCGCGATCTGGAAGTCACCATGCGTGGTGCCACTGATAGATACGGAATATTGCCGAAAGAGGCAATGAGTTGGTATTCAACTCCTTGATGTGGGGCAACAGGCCCAGGCACGACATACGATCAGCTGCAACCTTGAGTACAAGTATGGATAAAATACTATGATAGCTGCCATCAGCTCCACATGTGGCATAGATAGGTATACCATAGGCATAATTGATCAAGTCACTATCGTCATATGAGAACAATTCTCATGTCCGCTCTTCACGTAGCAGCAGCGCCTAACCCCCGAATCTTCTTTCTCTCGTCCTTGAACTCTTGCAACCCCGTCTCAAAACATTTCCGCGGCATCCAAGGCATATGGTAATGGGTAGCGAGCTTCTCAACCAGCTTGAATTCGAGCCCTCTATCGCACAGCACGCCCAAGTCCGTCAGCGTGAGAATTCCCAGTTCCTCGAATATCGCCACCATAACTTCTCCATATTTCGCCGTGGCGTCGAACCCGCACTTGTGGAAGAAGGGCCTCAGCCCCTTGTTGCGACGTGCCTCGACACCGATGTCGCCTTTGGCTTTGAAGTATTTGGCCATCGTTTCTTTGGATACGTCTTTGAACCATTCGGCATCGCTTAACACGGCCTTCGTCGCGTCTCCCATCGGCAATTGAATCGATGACGAGCCTGGGGGCTGCTGCGCCCAATGAGGTGCCGGCTGAGGAAGATTCGGAGAATGGGGAGGATTGGCCGGTGGCATAACATGGTGAGTGTGAGCATTAGGTGACATCTGGACAGGTGACATCTGGATTGGACTCCAGGATGGTGAGGACATGGTCGGTGTCTCAGAAGGAGGTCGAGGACGAGGATTTGTAGTCTGGCGCAGACGTGGATCCCTGGACTTCTCTGTGCCAGACTCGGTGGGGGAGCCGTGAGGGGATATCTCACTAAGCCCACCTGGGCCACGCGATCTTGCCCGTTCGTCGGTCGAGCGACCTGGAGAACTTCGAGATCGAGGTCGAGAGCTTGAGTAGGGATGGTGGCGATTATCGCTGGACTTCCCCGCGCGACTTGACGAGCCAGGTGGACGTGAATCACTTCGCGACAGGTGCTTGTCCTTCGCTGGCGGTGGGCTGTCTTCATCTCTGTACCTCCTGGATGACGGCGGACTTGCAGCACGCATTTCTACATCTCTGTAAGGAGGCGAATCCGGACGGTCTGGGAGCAAAGAGGTTGAACAACGACAAGCGCGTCGATGACCTGCAGCAGAGGTGACGCACAGCTATCATAACCTCTGTAGCCGCCGGATGACCTCGTGCGAGAACTTGATGACCTA